>JAHRHZ010000025.1:17882070-17918885 GCA_024137785.1 Ginglymostoma cirratum | reverse complement strand
GTCAAGTTTTCCTGCTCCTATGATGCTGCTTGACCTGCTGTGTTCATCCAGCCCCATGCTTGTTGTATGAATTGCCCAGTTTATGCTTTTCATCACCTGCTCCTGCAACTTTTCAAGTTCAAACTTGTACAGATCAAAAGGTGAACTGAATATTTAAAACTCCTCTATCTGCTCCTTATGTATTCTCTACGAACCCCTTTTGGATTCTACCCTTTTCTCTAACTTCATCTCAAGGTACTGATTCATGCTGTGATGTGGTTCCACAGGTCATGCTGATCTCCTGGTTTGTAAGCTTTCGCGGATCATTCTTGCTCTTGTCTATTTTCCAGCAGGAGTTGCTTTTGAAAACTTAGGACAGAAGTATCCTACTAGTTTTTGCAGCTCTCCCCTTAAAGGTAATGTCACTGGGTGAATAATCCAGAGCGCCTTGCTGGTACCCTGCTAACTCGGGTTCAAATCTCACCACAGCAACTGGTGGAATTGAAATTCAGTCTATGTACCTGAAATATGAAGCTAGTCTCTGTAACGGTGACAGAGAGTATAATTCTTGTTCAAAGCTCATCTAGTTTAATCATGTCCTTTAGAGAAGGAGATCTGCCATAGTTACCTCATCTGACCTATGTGTGACTCCAAATTCACAGTAGTTGATCAAGTAATAGGTAATTGACTCTTAAATACCCTCTAAAAATGGCCTAAGAAGTCACTCCATTTGAGGGCAATTAGGGAAAGCAACTCTTGCCAGCAATGCCTACGTCCCATGAAAGATTTTTTTTATATAAATGCTCACAAGGTCAGAGCCTGAGGGTTGTTGCATGTTCTATGGAATTGCCCTGACTTAAAATCTGTATACCCAAATAAACATAACTTAGAAATAAAAGTAGCAAGTGCTAGAAATATTTGGTATCTGTCGGTGAAGAAACAGAGCTTGGATCTTGAGCTACGAACATTTTTATACAACAGCTTTGAGTCTAGACAACTCAACAATACAAAAGGAAGTCAATTAGCCCATTCTATCAGCGCCAGATCTTAGACCTATCAATTAAGCCACATTTCCCTGTCCTTTCCCATAAAATATTCAAATAGTGTTATATACTGTAATATATTACAATACATTGTATATAGCATTCAATATTATGAATCCTGCGCCATTTCTTGTTCTGGCAGGAAATTCCCAAACCGCCTTCTATCCTTAAGTCTCATAGTCGCTTCCTTTTATCTAAGGGGATGGTTTTAAAGTTATGTCTTTCAGTTACCAGCTGATTGATTACTGAAAGTGGTTTTCCCCTAATGACCTTACCAATCACAATTTTAAATACCTCTCATCAGATCTTGTCTTGATTGCTGTTTTATTGAAAGTCTCAGTTTCTCTTGTCTGTTTTCACCTGTGTTTCACCTCACTGCTTCTTCGCGCTCCACACTGAAGTAGGATGTGCAATATTCTAACTACAGCTCAACCAAAACTTTGTGTTGACTTAACGTACCTCTTTACTATGAACTTCATAGCTTCATTTTTAAATACAACAGCTTCATCAACTCGTTCTTCCATCTTAAACACATCAAGTTTGCTGTTTTTAAAATAATACAACATAAGAGCAAGTGCATTTGACCTACTGTGCCAGTGAAAATGCTCTACAATTCATTCTACTTTCCTGTGTTTTCCATATAGCCCTGCAAATTCTGCTCCAAATGTTTAGCCAATTCCTATTTCAAAGTTACTGTTGAATAGGCTTCCATTCCATTCAGGCAGATTGTTCTAGGCTGTCATAATTGACCACATTAAAAAAAAATTCGCAATACACAGCTGCTGCTTTTGCAGATTGTTAGATCTGGGTCACCTTGTTATTGATCTTCCTGCATTAGCAGTCTCTTCCTCATATCCAGCCTATCCTGTGTGGAGTGTAATGTTTCCCACATGAACCAACAGAGTATTTTGTTAAATAACTAACTCTGTTTTGTGTAACCTGATTACCCAGTCCCTCAGATGATGAAAACACTGAGGATGAAGAGGAGGAAGAGCAGAGGCCCAAGAAACAAGAATATCCAGCACTAGTTTCATCAGTTGTCATCATTCCAGAACTTGTGAGACCGGAAGAAGACGTGAGCGACTCTGATGACGATGGTCCAGTTCTGTACAGGGATGACTACGATGAGGACGAGGAAGATGATCAATCCAGTACGTACTTACATTTATTAATTTAAAATGTCTGTTAATCTGTTGTTCGTCAGGGTGGATTACATTTGCATATGTGGAAGTGAGTTTGTGCCAATCTTGTCCGTTGAGTATTAAGTCTAGATGTTGTAGTCTGTCTTTCTGTAATCCACCTCAATTTAGTATAATTAATTATCCCAGTACAGATATACTCTGGTATACTTGCAATGTTATTGTGCTTCCTGTTCATTTGATTGGAATTTAGTTTCATCTTTTTTTCCTTGAAGATTTAAAACATAAGCTCTAAAGTGCTTAGTTCTTTTGGAGGAACAGTAAAGTACTGCTTGCTGTATGAAATCTTGTCTTAAATCTTCCATAGGTTCATTGGCCAATAAAGTAAAACGAAAAGACACTTTGGCCCTTAAACTGAGCAACAGACCTACAAAGCAAGAACTTATAGAGAAGAACATCCTACCTCATCAGTCTGATCAAGAAAGACTAGAAATTCGACAGCAGATTGGAACAGCACTCATCAGGTAGGGTGTCCGAAAAGTGGATAGTAGATTTCTCAAATCACACAAAGAACATTGCTTTGCCTCGTTTAAATAAATTGTTAAATAATTTGCTTGTTGTATGCTGCATGTACACTGGTATTGTAGACATAGGAATTTACAGTGGTGAGTGAGCTTCCCTGCTTAATAGAGTATGAACCATGGTTCAGTTTCTAGAATTATCTCCACCAACTCAGATGGTTGTGGTTTCAAGACCATATCAGAGATTTGAGCACAAAATATCTAGACTGACACTTCAGTGTAGTCCTGAGGCAGTGTTGCACTGTCGGAGGTGGGTTTTTTGTGTTATAAAATCAAGGTCCTGTTTGTTCTAGAGTTAACATAAAATTCTGTGGCACTATTTGAAGAATCGCAGACCACTTCCCATTGTCTTGGCCAATACTTATCCCTCAGGTCATGTCAAACTGTTTCTTATCACAATGTTGTTTGTGGGAGCTATGTGCAAGTTGCCTCTTGTTTCCCTAGACTAGAATACTGACTGCCCATCAAAAGCACTTCTGTGGCTGTAAAGTATTTTTGAAAGTTCTGAAGCTGTGAAAGGTGCAAATTTTTTTTTTAAATGTAGCTCGTGGGTAATTCCTGAGTGTGGCAATCATACTTGTGTTTGCTGTCATTTTATGTATGCTGTGTTTGGGTCGTGTCTAAGTCTTTCGACAGTTGCCACATTTGTGTAGGTTATGTGTGGTCAATTCATACAGTAGTGTTCTGGTTCACTGTCAGCTGGGTTGATACCTTAACAATAACCCTATACTGGATGTACACTAGGTGGCTGTGGAATAGGTTTTCCAAAACTGCTTCATTCAGGCGTGTCTTATCTGAGAATAACCCCGCTCTTGCATTTTGCTTTATCCCTGTATGCAGCTTCTGGAAAGAGAAATCTAAGGCAGACGAGTGTGGTTTTATACATGTATAGATAGGTAAATTCCAGAAACCATGCAGCAACCAGAAGGGAATGGTAATCTTGTACATTATTCCATCCAGGATTTGGATTCCAGGTTGTTCTGAATTAACTGGCTGCTGTAAAAGTAGTTCAGGCAGCTTGAACACCGAGTCAAGTGTAACAACAGGAGCAAGTTCAGCATATGCATATCCTAAATCATGTTGAAGTGATGGGCCAAAGCTGTTTCTCAGACCTTAAACATCCTTCACCTGTCACGTGAAATAATTTATCCTTTTCTATTTCATCAGGCGTCTGAGTCAAAGGCCAACTGCGGAAGAACTGGAGCAAAGGAATATTCTTAAAAGTTAGTGCACTTTTTATCCTCAACATAATTTTGTTCATATTGTTGTGAGAAGTAAAGTAATACGGTTTTACCCATCGCTGGTTATTGTATATTTTTGATGCATTCGTCTTGAAACAGACTTTTTATTGTTGGAGTCCTGTTGAAAGATGGAAAGTATAACAAATTTATAAAAACACAATTTGGGACATTTGTCTCTGAATTGTTAAACAAGCTATTTTGTAAATGTGACAATGCTTTTGGTTAGCTGTGCAAAGCCAACCACCAAAACAAGGTATTTTTTAATCCAGATTTGGCCACTACCTCCTTGCCCAGGGATACACTCTCCATTCCTCCTTCCTTTCACTTGTCATTACTTCCAAAAGTCATTCCCTTTGATTGTACCATTAGTAATCTTCTGCTTCTTTCCCTATTCACATTGCTTACTATATCCCTGTTTTCTTCCTTACTGTAATGCATGCCTGTGATTTCTTCTTGAGTAGTGCTTTATAAAAGCAATTTCATAGCCATTGTAATGTCCTGTATGTTTTATCTAATCAGTATTGCATTTGCATTGTATAAAAATGCTACTTTTGTTTAGAAAGGCTAATTTAAGTTTCATTCATCCACTTTCTTCAGACTATCCACTTTACAATTTTTTTGGTAAGCGTATTGTCAGTACCTTACTATTTTTTCTTGCATCCTACTTTTTAATGTTGAAGCTAATTCTGTACCAGTTTAGAAGAAGGACAGGTTAGTCATACATACAAGCAGCATGCTTTGTTTGTTTGGTTTGGTTTGGCTTGGTAACTTGCTGCCAATCTGTATACCGAGAAGATGTTGGCCCTACTAATATTATTGGATGATGTTCTGTATTGAAGTAATAAGTGTACAATTTTAACTCACAGATAAAGACGAGGAACAACATGAGGCAGAAAAGCGAGAGATCAAGAGACGGCTTACCAGAAAGGTAGGTACTGAAATGGATAGTTTGTAAACTTGTGAAAATCTGCTTTGTGAATTAATATCAGATTGCTGTCTGACCCTTGTTTATCTAATTTGAGAATTGCACCCATCTAAATGCTGCTTTATTACCCTGCATTGTGGAATGTCTGGAGCTTCTCATTCCATTCCTTCTTTGTGAATTTCTAAGAAGAGTTTTATTGTTTAACATCCAATAGAATAATTTTGTTGAAAACTATTTTGACAAATGTTACATGGTTAAAAGAATATTGTTTTAACCACAAGCCTTCAAAGCAAGTATAACCTGTATTATGACTGTTATCTTTGATTCCTTTAGCTCAGTCAAAGACCCACAGTGGCAGAGCTCCAAGCTAGAAAAATCTTGCGCTTCCATGAATATGTTGAAGTAACAGATGCCCATGACTATGATCGACGTGCAGATAAACCGTGGACTAAATTAACACCAGCAGATAAGGTGGGGAGGCATTGTCTCTAGCAGAGAGTTGGTTCAGATTGTGTTTGAGTAATTAACTGCTTTTCTCCAATAATTCACTGACTAGCATTGATATTAATCAGTGTTACTACAGTAAGTACGAATTGTGGTGTGTATTGTTAGGACAGTCCTCCTCCTCCTGCATCAACTCAGACCTAGGACAATTTTTTTGGATTAACGATCTTCATCTTTATCAACATATTTTCTTATGAAATCGGTGCCGCTTTGCTTGCAAATTGCAAAAGTATCAGATTCACAAACTAGGCTCTTGCATTAGTGTCATTATTTAATGTTCTACAGTTCCCACTATGCTTTGCTTTTTATGCTACTTGTGTATGATATGCTAACAGTTCACTTTTCCTCCTTGTGCATATGAACATTTGAGTCATGACCTTTCAATGATTCTTTGGACCTTTTCACATGCTTAAAGAGTCAGGCTGGCCCTGGCTTAGCACTTCAGGCTTTTCTCGCACTCCATCTGTTTATCTTGAATTATTAACACCTTTTACATCATACCAGCTTTCAACATCCCATTTGAGATTTATGCTCACAGTACTCAGACCTCTGATATTCACAGCCACTGTTCCGAACACGTATGTGCCCTGAATAGGTGGGTAAAACAGAGCAGTATAGTTACATATTAGTGTCTTTGAGGTTCAGTCGAGCTCAGAGAATATCTGCTGTATTGCATCAGGCAATTGCTGTTGCTGGTAATTGTTGGTAGGGATTAATGCTGCCATGAATTGTGATGCTAAAGTTATTTTTTTTTTTGTAATGCGATACACCAAGCACTTCTAAATAATGTTAATGGCTATTACAATACCATCGGCAGGACAGTGGCTCAGTGGTTAGCCCTGTTGCCTCTCCTCGCCAAGACTCTGGGTTCAATTCCAGCTTCGGGCTACTGTCTGTGTGGAATTTGTATGTTCTCCCCGTGTCTGCGAGGGTTTCCGCCAGGTGCTCCAGTTTCCTCCCATAGCCCAAAGATGTGCAAGTTAGATGGATTAGCCATGCTAAATTGCCCCACAGTGCACAACTTAGCCATGGTAAATGCACATTTACAGGGATAATGTGGGGGGATCCTGGGTCTGGGTGGGATGCTGTTTGGAGGATTGGTGCAGACTTGATGGACTGAAGGGCCTCTTTCTGCACTGTACAGATTCTATGATTCTATGACTATTGGGAAGTTTTCTCAAATGAATAATGGGATAATAATAAAGTTGTACACAATATCAGGAATCAGATCCTCTGACCAGGCTGGTCTATACTAGCAGGAAGTCAGGTACCACCACCTCTCTCCCATCTCTTCAGAAACTTAACTACTTTACACTTAAAATATATTTATGCTAATTGCCTCAACTACTTGTGAGAGCAAGTTCTACTTTTTAACTACTCTCTAGGTAGAGTGGTTTCTCTGAAATTCCCTGTTGGTTTTATTGGCAAATATACTTACAGCTTCTAATTCTGGTCTTCCCACAGTTATAAATGGCTTTTCTAAATCTAAAACCCTTCATAATTTTGAAAATCTCTATTCCAGCAGTGTCATCTTTGGTCATTTGGAACGTGTGATCAATTAACTTCCCATTTTCTTTTAGGTCAAGAAATTACCCATTGTTTTATCAAGCTAGTCAACCTTTTACTATATGTGAATGATGCAGAGCGCTCGAGTTAAGAATAATTAAAATTAGGTAAAAATACAGGCTAGGCACTCTGCTCTTGCAGGATTAGCTCCTAACATTAGGGTGATATCATTGCTCCAAATTGCATCATAACCAATGTAGTGACTGGCGTGTTTTTGGACTGAATTGTTGAACTGAGCAATTGCTCTGCCACCTTTTTGACTCAGTAATTCAGAATTAAAATAAATCTTTATTTTACAACCTTTCTCTGTTGTCCCCTGACAGGCAGCAATACGAAAAGAGCTAAATGAATTCAAAAGTACAGAGATGGAGGTGCATGAAGAAAGCAGAATGTATACGAGGTAATCTTTTAACTCCAAAAATGATATTGCTTACAGTGACAATGGTTGGCTTTGCGTGTCCATTGACTTTAAAGTTTCCACCTAAGTGACCCAGGGTGGGAAGCACGATGAATAGTGAATGCACTGATATTAAGCCTTAAGAATCTTTCATGCTTGATTTTATATATGATAGCACTGTATTTGCAGCAATTTTCCTCTATCCTTCTGCATCAGAATTTTTTTTCCACTCCTCTACATTAACCATGACATCCAACTGCAAATCCTCTTGGTTGCTGTTAGTAAGGACCACAGGAATATAGACTGTTGAGTAAGATCACACCTGGTCTCTATTTTAACTTCATCTACCCTCATTTACTCAATAATCCTTTATCACTCTTAACTAAACAAAACTTATTAGTTTTGAAGATGCTAATGACCTGAGCATTCATAGCCTCTTGAGTGAAGAATTCCAAAGCGTCATGACCTGAGTGAAGACATTCTTTTCACTTCTGCTTCAAGATAAGAGGTCAGCTATTGAGGATGATCCCTAGACCTAAAACCTGCAGTTTCTTTAATAAATGTTTATTTTTCTTAAGTGTTTTTAAGACCATTTTAAGATATAATTCATACAATTCATATGTTGCTGGAAATGCTGGAACACTGTGGTATGTGTTCTTTGTCTTTATGATCATTATTTAAACCTTCCTGAGAACTGTCACAGCAACAGGAGAATGGCATTTAGCCCTCAAATTCTGTTCCACCATTCATTAAGCTCATGGCTGGTCTAGATTTTAAATGCTTTCTCCTGGCTTGACTCCATGTCCTTTATACTCTTATCTGGCAGAAAATTCTGTCAGTCACAAATTTAAAATTTCTCATAGATCGCATATCTACTGCAGTTTGTTAGAAGCAGTTCCACACTTTGACAAGCCTGTGCATGAAGAAGTTATTCCCAACTTCGCTCCCTAATGCCTAGTTCTGATTTAAGGCTCTGTTCCTTAGCCCGTGATTCTCGTCTCTGCCTGACTCTGCCTCTGTTTGCTGGAGTGTCATGCCCCTGCCCTACCCCCAACTGCCTGCCTTGGGCCGTGCCACCACCACCAGCCACGTCCCCCCACCCCTTCTCCCGGCCTGCCTGACTCTCGCCCTCTTGATTCCTGCCCAAGCCCCTCACCATCAGAATCTCAAATTTACCAGTGGTAAAGTTCGATTCTGTCCACCTTGCCAATACTTTTAATTATCTTAAAATCCTCAATCAAGTCATTCCTTCACTATCCATGGTTGAGCCTAGTTGATGTAATTTTTCCTCGTTCTGTACCGATCAGTGTTCTCATAAGATTCTGGTGAACGAGGCTATAATTCTTCTAAAGTCAATATCCCTTTTCTAAGGGATGTGTGTGGAACTCTGTTCACAGTACCCTGTATTTGCCGAGCCAGAAATTTGTGTGACTGGAGCAAAACTTACTCTGCGTTATTTTGTAGCCTGCAAGTTATAAAGGCTAACATTAGCTTTTTTAGTTAGGTTTGTACGAGACGGCTACATTTCAATGATCTGTTGCGTGAGCATCTGTCGATGAGATTATTATATACTACTCCAGCATTATCCTACATTCCCTACACGTCGGCATTTTAACAGGGAGCTCATTGGTTCTCAATTAGCTTAAATTCTGATTGAGTATTCCGCCTTTTAGCCGGTGGTATTGGGCTAATCAGAGTTCCTTTGAATGACGAACTGATTCATTGCGGACCAGTCAGATGAAGCTGTCCCTTTCTGATTGTCTGTCGTTCAGTGTCAGACTGAGTGCTATACTTGACTGTTCAGTCACAGGGTGGAGAAAGAGCTTGTGCTATAAGAGACTTCTTGCATTCTCGTAATTTTTCAGAATCAAACCAGTTTTAGTCATTGTTAAAGGCTAAGCAATCACCCTTGTGAACCACAGTCAGATCCCACAATCAGTAATGAGAAAAATTACCAAATTTTTGTTTCTAATGAGGAATAAATGCTAATCATAACAGAGAGAAATCTTCCCTTTTTCTCTTTGAATCATGGAATCTCCTGCGCCTACCTGACTGCCAATGGAGCTGTGGTTTAATGTTTCATCCAAAAGACAGCACCTTCAACTGTTCAGGACTCCCTGAAGTAGTATAAATGCTGCAATTCCAAGTAGGGTTTAATCATTCAACCTGACTCCCAATTATGCAACCACCTGGAAACCGCTATCCATTTCAAGCCCACTGACTCCCACAGCTACCTAGAATACACCTCCTCCGACCCACCTTCCTGCAAAAATGCCATCCCCTATTCCCAATTCCTTCGCCTCTGCCACGCCTGCTCCCAGGCTGAGGCATTCCACTCCCATACCTCTCGGATGTCCTCATTTTTCAAGGACCGCAACATCCCCCCCCTCAGTGGTCGCGAATGCCCTTGACTGTGTCTCCCACGTTTCCCGCAACTCATCCCTCGAACCCCCTCCCCGCAATAACAACCAAAAGAGAATCCCCCTCGTCCTCACGTACCACTCCACCAGCCTCCGGATCCAATGCATCTTCCTTCGACACTTCCGCCATCTGCAATCCGACCCCACCACCAAAGACATTTTTCCCTCCCCACCCCTATCTGCTTTCCGGAGGGACCACTCTCTCCGGGACTCCCTTGTCCGCTCCACACTCCCCTCTAGCCCCACCACACCCGGCACTTTTTCCTGCAACCACAGGAAGTGCGACACCTCCCCCCTCACCCCCATCCCAGGCCCTAAGAAGACTTTCCACATCAAGCAGGTGTTCACCTGCACATGTGCTAAAGTGGTATACTGCATCCGCTGTTCCCATTGTGGCCTCCTCTACATCAGGGAAACCAAGCAGAGGCTTGGGGACTGCTTTGCAGAACACCTACGCTCGGTTCGCACTAAACAACTGCACCTCCCAGTCGCGAACCATTTCAACTCCCCCTCCCGTTCCTCAGACGACATGTCCATCCTGGGCCTCCTGCAGTGTCACAATGATGCTACCCGAAGGTTGCAGGAACAGTGACTCATTCCACTTGGGAACCCTGCAGCCCAATGGTATCAATGTGGACTTCACAAGCTTCAAAATCTCCCCTCCCCCCCACCGCATCCCAAAACCAGCCCAGCTCGTCCCTGCCTCTCTAACCTGTCCTTCCTCCCACCCCATCTCCTACCTACTAACCTCATCGTTGACCTGTCCATCCTCCCTGGACTGACGTATCCCCTTCCTACCTCCCCACCTTCACTCACCTCTACTGGCTCCATCCCCGCCTCTTTGACCTGTCTGTCTCCTGTCCACCTATCTTCTCTTCAATCCATCTTCTATCCGCCTCCCCCTCTCTCCCTATTTATTTCAGAACCCCCCTTCCCCTCCCCCATTTCTGAAGAGGGGGTCTAGGCCCGAATCGTCAGCCTTCCTGCTCTTCTGATGCTGCTTGGCCTGCTGTGTTTATCCAGCTCTGCACCTTGTTATCTCAGATACTCCAGCATCTGCAGTTCCTGCTATGTCTGTCCCAATTATGCACTACTGGCTGAGTCAAGAATAGAAGGAGAATGAAAGGGGGATTGTTATTGAACAAAATTATTGGCCCCATACTGTATTAATTCTTTTTCTTTTCTCTGTAGGTTTCATCGACCATAAGAACATGTGCAAATGCAAAAGGAAATCTAGCTACACAGTACGGGGATGAAGGCTGTCTCCTGAATTCTGTACATGAAGCCGTGTTGTATTGACAGTTGTGTACAATATATTCAATACACATTCGATGAACCTGGTGCCATGGGGAAAGAAATCAATACTTGATAACCGTATCATATGTAAATCATGCTTTCATCAATTAACTAATTCACGAAATGGAGGTTCCCCTTGATCATATCTGTCTTTGCGCCTCCAGATTGATACAATACTGCGGCTGGTTTCAAATCGCAGTGCCAAAAAGACTTAAGAGCTGCTGGAATTGTGTGCTTGGGAGTGGTTGTATTTTTCTGTAAGCTTTTACTGGAACTGAAAACGTGTGTCTGTGTATACAGACTAAGTTTGGACTTTCCTCCTCTTAATCTCACCCTTTGTATCTTTCTTTTTTAATGCACGCACTACAATGGCTTTGCTTGGTTTGAAGGTTGCTCTTGGTCAATGTGATTTTTTTTGGTCTGAGAGTATCTGTCCCAGCTCTCCTTTTCTACATTACCTCTGTGTCCACCATCAGTTCCATACCATTTAGCTGCTGGTTTCCCCAGTGGCAAAATGTGATCCTGGAACAACTGCAACAGATGAAAAACTTTACATACTCTGTTTTTTTTAATGTGAACAATGCCACATAAGAGTCCATCTCTTGTCTATCTCTGAATGAAAAAGTACTGTTTTCATTGTAGCAGGGCTCTGTTGAAAGGAAAGTAATGTTGTACCTGGGGCCTTAACTTTCCATCCAAAAGGCACACAGTTCTTTGGGAGGAGAAAAGTATCTTTTTGTACAGTCAGGCATTGGTTTGTACTGGACTACAAATCTGTGCCTGTGTGGCAAATGCACCACCCTCAACTACTGTATAAAACGTTGATTTAGATCAAGTCAATATGTGTACATTTGTCTTCCTGTTTAAATATTGAATAAAAGTATTGTTTGACACTTTTCTTTTTACAAAAAAAAAAATCAGAATACACTTAACACTAATTGGGATAACTTCCTTCTCAACTAAACTGTACAAAATACGTACTTTTTTAAAGTTCCATTTCCTAGACATTTTTTTAAGTTGCCTTGCAATTCTTAATGAATCTCTTCCCATTCTCGTGGTCCACGACACACAATAGGTAGGGGAGATCAGGATTTGTTCGAATTTTTATTCTGTTTTTTCCCCCTCTGGCATTTTTCCTTATTATCAAGCAATAGACTTTTGTATTTTATGTTCTTAATCTATTTGGACAGCTCAGTAAATTCATTGTGCTTCATGGTTGAATATGCTAACTGGGTTGAAGGGTTTGTTTTTCTCAAATGAGGCACTTTCTCTATTTTTATTTGTAATACTCAGTCTCCAGTCAGCATTATTTCAAGGCTCTTGTGTGCAAACAGACCAGTGGGACTGCCTTAATTTGATTACACTCTTAATCATCATTTTTACCGGTGAATTCTTCGTATTATCCAACCTAACTATATGCCGTGGGAACTGTGTGATTTTAGTTGGGTTTTAACATAGGAATGGCACAGAGGCGAAACATTTGTCACAGCATTAAAGCGATGGGCAGGCTAGGTATGTTGGCATTGAGCAGTTACTCAATTAGAGAAAGGCAACAAAAGTTGTCAGACTGCAGTGTAAACTGATCAAACCGTACCTGTTGTCATGCATTACAGTTCTCGCTTCTCTTCTGTTTTCTGTCCCTAACAGTTCATTAAAGGTAAGGAGAAACTGGAGAGAATAAGTAAGCTGTGGAAAGCATAAACGTTTTGGCTCATTTCGTGTTGTGAGCCTTGGCATTTGTTTGTGCTGCACATCATTTTTGCTTGATAGGGTCAATAATACACAAAAGAGTCTGCTTCCTTGAGAGGTTGATTGGGATCCCTAGCAGATTCTTATTTATTGCAGCAATTGGTGTTGTACTGAGCCATACAGGTTGGGCAGGTCCCTGGTTTGGTCTTTGTTCTGTGCCCCTTTAACCAATATCTGTTGGGATAACTTGGGCACTGTAATTATCTCTGCTGAGGAGAAAAGTCAGGCAGGATTCCCATTCCTGATTACTATCCGCTAAATCTTGCTGGGAAGTGCACAAGTAGGACAGGGTCAGACTTGGATCATTGAAGAGCCCGCCAAAGCTCTTGCTAGGTTTGCACTTGAAGAATAGCCAAAATTTGGAAGGGTTGGGGGATTGGTAGTATCAGAGGATTTCAGATACCCTCCTACATGCATCAATGACTACAGGGAGAAAGGAGGGTGAATGAAAAAAGTTAATGGCAAGGAAATAAGGGTGCTACTACACACTGGAGTTTTTGGGCATTCTAAACTGCTAAGAATCTAATTTAGAATTTTGCTTTTGCTTAAACCATGTACAATGTGGCAGGGATTAAGAACCCTACTTCCCCCCCCCCCTCCTTTTTTATTGCACATGTATGTAATATTTTAGAAAAGTATATTAATACATTTTTTTGTAAAGTGTTGGGTATTTTAAAATAGTCTTCCTTGTACCTTTTTCCCCAATGTCAGTTCAGCTTTTGAGAGTTTACTCATTGAATCCACATCATAGCGGTGCTGTTTTTAAGTCTGAGGGGATCAGCC
The DNA here is from genome assembly GCA_024137785.1 of Ginglymostoma cirratum. Classification (NCBI taxonomy): domain Eukaryota; kingdom Metazoa; phylum Chordata; class Chondrichthyes; order Orectolobiformes; family Ginglymostomatidae; genus Ginglymostoma; species Ginglymostoma cirratum. The sequence continues at coordinate 17,905,262 of JAHRHZ010000025.1, read as the reverse complement.
TTTTAGATGGTCCACTGACTATTATTGTCCCCCCCCACAGTTGCTCAGTTATAAAGTGCGTCTGAACCAAAAGGCAGATTAAAATGAGATTGTTAAAAATCCAGCCTCCATTAGCAATTATTCTTTCTAAACAAAAGACAAAAATTAAACTTTTTGCAGTCTGTATAGTTGTATGTACATTTTCATGAGTTGTAAATAATTGAACAGTTACTGTTGCTCTTATAATATTGGTGTATTTTGTTCTCATTCAGTGCTGCTTTCTTTTATTAAAAAAAAGTAGATTCCTATTTGGTTGTAAATTGGTTGAGTTTCTTTACAACTTATTGGACTTGCACAAAAGACTTCTGATACAGAACAATTACTCAGCGTCCTTGAAAGGACTTGCAAAGCAGATCATTTTCAGCACTGTCCGGGTATAGACAAGGCCTGTGTATAGATTGGCCAAAGTGTAATCCGCCGCAGGTGCTGTGAATGGAAAACATTTGGGTCTTTCTTGATGTGAAAACTGGGTTGAATCTAACGTCCATCTCTTCCAAAGTCATCACATGAACTGCACCTCCAAAATGACTTTTTTAAACTCAAACTGTGGAATGACATCTTCAAGAATGAAGGTTTTTCAATTAAATGATATTTCTGGCGTACAAACAATTGTATCAATGGATTGAAGGGAGGCCACCAAGGGAGCACAGAAGTATGAGTGTCTGAACTAACAGTCCGAATCCCTTGATCCTATACTTTTATGATCATTAATTCTTGGGAGTTATTTAAATTATTTCCATCTGTGTGGCATCCCATCAACTGCTCTGGGACTAGTGAGGATAATGTGTACATATTCAGGTAGATGAATATCATTGACAGCCTGCATTTTTCTTTGAAACGTCTTATTATTAACCAGAGTATTTTTGTTTCAAATCCTCAAATAAGCAAGGAATATCACTTGAACCTAATACATTTTAAGAAAGATAAGATCTTTCTGGGTGCTTGTAGTCAATTTAAAAATGTGTTAGTTGTGCTAAAGTTCAGCTACCAGCATTCCTACTGACTCAGTCACAGCCTTTTTTGTTGACGTGCTAGCCTAGATTAAACTGGGGTTTTGCTATGTTTAACTTGGATTGTGCGGTAGTAGCAAAGGGTTGTTGTTATATCAGACCTGGCATGGTATGTTTGTTCTTTTAAAAATATAAACCCGAGAGACCACAGTGAAATGGGTGACTGACAGCATTTTGCATTACACACACCTTTGAGATGTAGCACCTCTGCTTTCTAAAATTACAAATTCCTAATTCGAACAGATCTGATTGACTGGCACAGAACTGAGGCTATACTCTTGTTGGTTTGATTTTTCTTTTCTTTAAAATTTAACCAGTATAATTCAAAACTGGAGGAAAAGTCTTTAAAGGAGGAAAAAAAAACTTTGCAAACCAATCAAAACTGTTCATGAACAGTAGACCAAAGCGTACGTTTAATTTTATTCCGCTTTCATCCCCTTGTCTTTGTGCCACCACGTTGCCCAGCCAGTCTTTGCTGCATTGTGAATAAATGGTAGGTGGTATGTGTGCATGGGATATGGGTATGACACACTGTTGTTTATCTTACCTTGCTCAACCAGTGACGTGACACCTCATTGTTCACATGAGAATGACCAAACAAGCAGCACAATGGTTTGGTGGTTAGCACTGCTGCCTCACCTTGCCAGGGACCCAGGTTCAATTCTACCCTCGGGCGACTGTCGATCTGTGTGGAGTTTACACATTCTCTCCTTATCTGCGTGGGTTTCTGCTGGGCGCTCTGGATTCCTCCCAGAGTCCAAAGATGTGCAGGTTAGGTGGATTGGCCATGCTAAATTGCCCCTAGTGTTGATAGATGTGCAGGCTAGATGGGTTAGCCATGGGAAATGCAGGGTTACAGGGATATGGTAGGGGGATGGGTCTGAGTGGGATGCTCTTTGGAGGCTTGGTCGGTGTGGACCCATTGGGCCAAATAGCCTGTTTCCACACTAGAGGGTTTCTATGGTTTATTTTGACAGAGACAGAACCTTTTGATCTCTTTATTATCTGGGTGCTGATTTCTGTTATTGTGTGAAGCCCCCTTTCTTACATAGCCTTGGATAGATATCCCAGGCTGAGCACCATAGCCAATCCTAAGCCCTTACACAGCAGAGTTCTCCAGGTTTTATTCGTTTGTGCTGAGGGAGCAGCCCTCATCTTGTCTGTGCAAGGGACAGAAAGAAATGAACCAGCATCCCAAATCCCTGAATAACATCCAGTGATTTATACTGGACAATGTGTGCATGTCCACGATTGGCTGACCTGAGATCCTCTAATGTCACCTTCTCATTCTTGCTATTTGGCCAGCACGTGAAGAATGGCAACTGAGCTAAGTTATCAAGAATAGTTTGGACCCATGGAATCAACATGCTGAAGAGAATCAATGTCCACGGGAAAAAAAAGGTTTTTTTTAAAATCTGAAGTTGCAGACATGCATCAATAACTGACAGGTATGTTGCTGGCCGTCCTGTGTCAGAAAGGGTTTACATGCCATTTAATGGGCATGTTAATTGCATTGTATATAGTGCAACCAACGTGTTGGATTCAACTTGTTACTTTTGTAGCTCTGCCTTTCTTGACCGAAAAAGAGTGTCATGTCTACTGTGATTATTTTTTGTTTATGGGAGAGGTGTCTTAACGTGCTCATTCATTTCCTTTCAAGACATGACATTTTTAAACCCAGAATAAAATTACAATCACACCTTTTGCTGTCAGTTATTTATGATGATTATTAGTTCATAAGTTGTAGGATTCTATTAGACTACAGTGTTTTATGCAAAGTATGTATTTTTCTTTATTAGGATTGCTTACCTCAGTATTTTTTTTTGTTTTAGGAAAGGTCACTTAACTGGAAAGGTTAACTATGATTTCTCTTCACAGATGCTGCCAGACCTGGCGAGCTTTTCCAGCAATTTCTGTTCTTGTTTCTGATTTATGGCATCTGCAGCATATTTGGCTTTTCCCTCTATTTCTGATATGCAACTTGTATATTATCTTGTGAAGATGGACACACAATATTTGTTCAATGTCTGCGCCGTTTCTTCATTTCACATAATAATTTTACTTGTCTCTGCTTTTAAGACAACAAAATACTCATTTTAGCTACCCTCTTCTTTTTAAATTAAAATATTTTGCAACCTGTTTTTATATTCTGTGTAATTTGCTCTCATTCCACATTGTTCCCTTTAGTCAGCCCTTGGCTGGTTCCAAGACACTCTTGATCCTGGTTTTCAAAAAAGAAAAATGCTACCCTTAGCTTTTTGAGACAATTCCAGAGCATTGCCTCCAGGCAGCTTGAAAATGCAAGTATCAATATTAGGGCAATTAAATTGGACATGTGGGTAGGAGGATAGGGTAACTTTTTTTCCCCATCCTTTGTTATTCTTACTTGGCTACAAATGTCTTATCTAGTTGTCTCATACAAACACAGTGACTGTGATTATTGAGTCACCTTATTAGTGTCAGAGAGTACTTGTTATTGTGATACACAATGGCAACATGTGTACAAGTTTCAGCAGGAATTATCGCATGGTAATTAGAGATGGAACATCTGACCGAGTTAATTCCTGCAAAGTGCAGGAATCTTTCTGCTTTTACTGTGGTCAGCTCACTCAATGCCAGTTATCAAACTCAAAACATTCAGAAATGATCGGAAGCAAAAGACCAGTTGATTTAATCGAGTCGATCCCGCACAATGGTGTTCCAATTTAAGATAACTAAAATTCTCTGTTAGTGATGAAGTTCTGTGATCATGACACAGTCCAACATTTATTATGCACAAATAACCCATTTCAAATAGATATGTGTAATAAATAAATTGTGCAAAAGAAAAGTCAATTAGAAGAAGGATTGCTGATGATTTCTCCCTCCATCTCCTTCCCCCCTCCCTCCAATTCACAAGAATGATCAAATGGACATCGCAGAAAATCTAAAGAATTGTATAGCAGTGCAAAATTGTGCTTCATGTCCATTAAACTATCAGCAAGCAAATGGACTAATAGCCTGAGCATTTAATAAGAGTCTTGAAAGCGAGAGTCTTGAATGTATTTTTTCTTCTTTCATGGGGTGCAAGCAAGGCCATCTCAAACAAGTACGTTGTTTTGGGTGCTGTGGGGGTAATCACCTCTGAGGTATATAACACTGACAGCCAGGTTTCTGGTACCCTGACTGGGTCTACAGTAAAGAGGGGGTTTATCAGGTTTCAACTGATCGATTTTGTTTGGGAACTCTAGTCGGGCACAAACAGACCTTTCTGCGGCTGTCAGCAAGACATCAGAATGGTGTGTTGACCCCCTGGTGCCAGGGTCAAGGATGATCTGAGTGGGTGTAGAATATTATGAAAGGGAAGAGTGACCAGCAGGAAGTCATTGTACATGTTGGTACCAGTGACAGAAATGGATGACGTTCTGTAGAGAGAATATAGGAAATTAGGCAGCAGGACAGAATGCAGATCCTCTGGTTGTCATATCTGAATTACTCCTGATGCCATGTGTGCTAGTGTGAGTAGGAATAGGAGGATAGGGCAAATGAGTGCACGGTGAAGGAGCTGGTGTAAGGGACAATTCCCATTTTTGGACCACTGGAATCTTCTGGGTGTAAAAGTGACCTGTATAAGGAGGATCGGTTGTACCTGAATCGGAAGGGGATCGATATCTTGGTAGATTGTTCGTGCTACTCGGGATGCTTTAAACTAGTAAGGAGGTTTGGCAGGGGGGAGCCCAAAATGAACGTGAGAAAATAGATCGGTCTGAGGCCGGTACGATAGATAAGGGGAGCAAGTTAAATAGTCAAGATAGTCAAGGCAGCCAAGAGCACAGTAGAGAATGCGGTAACACTGATAAATTGCATTTATTTCAATTCAAGAGGCCTGATAAATAAGGCAGATGGACTCAGGGCATGAGTGGGAACATGGGACTGGCATATCATAGCTATTACAGAGATGTGGCTCAAGGATAGACAGGACTGGCAGCTTAATGTTCCAGGTTAGAAATGCTATAGGAAGGATAGAAGGAGGGAGAGTAGTGTTTTTGGTTAAGGATAGCATTATGATCATACTTGAGATATTCCTGGGAATACGTTCAGGGAGATTATTTGGGTGGGACAGGGAAGTAAGAAAGGGATGATCACCTTATTGGGATTCTACTATAGACCCAAGTCAGTGGGAAATTGAGAAACAAATATGTAAGGATATCTCAGATATCTGTAAGAATAATAGGGGATTTTAACTTTCCAAATATAGACTGGGATTGCCATAGTGTGAAGGGCTTGGATGGAGAGGAATTTAAGTGTGTTCAAGAAAATGTTCTTATTCAATATGTGAATGTACCAACTGGGGAAGGAGAAAACTTGACCTCTTCTTGGGAAATAAGGCAGGGAAAGTGACTGAGGTGTCAGTGGGGGAGTGCTGTTGGGCAAGTGATCATAATTTTAGAGTAGCGATGAAAAAGGCTGGACCTAATCTAAAAGTCAGAGTTCTCAATTGGAGGAAGGCCAGTTTTGATGGTATTAGGCAGAAACTTTCAGAAGTTGAGTGGGGGAGGCTGCCAGTAAAGGGATGGTTGGAAAGTAAGAGGTCTTCAAAAATGAGATAATGAGAGTTCAGAGATTGTATTTTCCTGTTAGTCTTGACGGGCAAGGCTGGATAACAAGAATAATGGAGGCATATGTCATGTATAGATAACTTGAATTGAGTGAATCCCTCAAGGAGTATAAGGGCAATAGGGGTATACTTAAGAGGGAAATTGGGAGGGCAAAAAGAGTTAAGGAAAATCCAAAGAGATTCTACAAATACATTTAAGGGCAAAAGAGTAACTAAGGAGAGAATAGGGCCCTTTAAAGATCAACAAGGCCAACTATGTGTGGAACCATGGGAAATGGTTGAGATACTAAATGAATATTTTGTATCAGTATTTACTGTGGAGAATGACATGAAGCTGGTGAACTTGGAGAAATAAATAGTGATATCTTGAAAAGTGTCCATATTACAGAAGAGTAACTGCTGGAGGTCTTAAGATGCATAACAGTAGGTATATCCTTGGGATGTGATCCGGTGTATTCTCGAACTTTGTGGGAAGCTGGGGAAGAGATTGCTGGGCTTCTTGCTGAGATATTTGTATCATTAACAGCCACTGGTGAGGTACCAGAGGACTGGAGGGTAGCTAATGTGCCATTAGAACAAAGAACAAAGAAAATTACAGCACAGGAACAGGCCCTTCGGCCCTCCAAGCCTGTGCCGTTCCAGATCCTCTATCGAAACCTGTCGCCGATTTTCCAAGGATCTGTATCCTTCTGCTCCCTGCCCATTCATGTATCTGTCTAGATACATCTTAAATGACGCTATCATGCCTGCATCTACCATCTCTGCCGTTCCAGGCACCCACCACCCTCTGTGTAAAGAGCTTTCCACGCATATTTCCCTTAAACTTTTCCGCTTTCACCTTGAAATCGTGACCCCCTAGTAATGGAGTCCCCCACTCTGGGGGGAAAAAACTTCTTGCTATCCACCCTGTCTATACCCCTCATGATTTTGTAGGCCTCAATCAGGTCCCCCCTCAACCTCTGTCTTTCTAATGTAAATAATCCTAGTCTACTCAACCTCTCTTCATAGCTAGTGCCCTCCATACCATTATTTAAGAAGGGTGGGAAGGAAAAGCAAGGGAACTATAGACTGGTGAGCTTGATGTCAGTGGTGGGTAAATTGTTGGAGGGGATTTTGAGGGACAGGATGAATTTAGAAAGGCAAGGACTGAATATGGATAGTCTGTATGAATATAGATGGCTTTGTGCATCAGAAATCATGTCTCACCAACTTGATTATTTTGAAGAGGCGACAAAGAAGTTTAATGAAGGCAGAGCAGTAGACGTTGTCTCTGTGAACTTCAAGCATGGCGTGCAACAGCATTATTATCGGTCTGGATTCAGGTGAAGGACAGATCAAAGAACCTTGATGAACCAGGTACATTTTTATCACAATCGATGATTGTTTCATGGTCACCATGACTGAGAATAGCTTTCAATTCCAATACTTTTTAATTGAATTTAGTTCCATTGACTGCCATGGTGGTATTTGAAAGAATGTCTCCAGGTCATTAACCTGGATTAGCGTCCAGTGGTGTCATTATTGGCAGGGTCTCCCCGATTTGTCTATGTAGAATAGTTAAATTAAATCTCTCATGTACAGCAGTGGATGTTGTTTTCCTTTCTGACAATCAATGTTATCATCTCCTATTTGCATTTAGTATGATAAAGATTACAAGCTGAGTTGAGCCGTGTATCGTTTTAAGTTTGACTTGTTTTTCTATACTATAAATTTCTATACTATAAAAGAAGCATTAACGTAGTCACTCTGATCCTAAAGCTGTCTAGTTCTCCAAAACAATGAAGTAAAAAAGAAACACTAATGCTTTGGCTGAAGACTGCTGGTTGCAACAGTTCAAAAGAATGTTTGTTTATACTGCTGGTGGTTTTCAGTGCAAGCAATGTGCTCTCCCTGCTCAGCCAAACTCAGTCTGTGCCTTGTTGCCCAAATAGAGGTCGTCTTATTCTTTGAAAGGTCATTACATTCACTACCTGCTTCCAACAGCCCTACCACATCTGTCACTGTTGGTTGACCAATACGACCAACTCCACTGTCCACCACTCCCCGCAGGAACAGGAAAGCAAGGAGACATCATTATCTAGTAGGATATGTTTAACCATCAGTGATAGTCACCAACTGCAATATCATTATAACTGAACAGGAATATCGAAAGTAATTGGATTTTATTTTTTGGGGGCACTATGAATTTTCTCCTAGGAAGTGCACAATGGAGGCTGTGGCTTAGCCTTCAGTTTTCTGAGACTCCAGGCCATTCCTGAAGGGTTAGCAACTCTTACCCCAATATTCTATCCTTAAGATGAATGAGATATGAATTTACGTACGTGATTCTTTACGTGTCAATATCCCAATTGCACAATGTGTTTCAGAGATTGCTGGAACTACTCTCACATGTACGGTTTGGGTTACTTGCCAACTGAGAGCTAGAATGCAGTATAACTTGTTACACTTTCATTTGCAATGACATATAACCAAAAATATCTGCACAGATATGTTTTGTTTTGGATTATCAGATTGTTTATTAGTTCAGTTGTAAAGACCTTGACCAGAATTTTACATGAGTTCAGGAGGTCCCTGGAGGCAGTTTTACCCGTGGCAGCCAGTTAAGAAGCCACCATCCTAATGGGCCTGACAGCCTAATCAGAGCAGCTTGGCAGCACTGCTAATACACATGGCTACTGTCGAGGCTGTAGGAAAGAGGAAAGAGCAGCTCCATGTTGAGCTTCCCACCAAAGGCAGGGTTTTAATTAAATGTGTCAAGGCCAGTGATTGGAGGGATGTAACCTCTGGATGCAGCTGCGGGAATTGCAGTTGTCACTGGGCTGGTACCTTGGTGAGTCATGGTGCAAACTAGAAAGGAAGGCTTCACCCAACAGATTAGGAACCTACCGGGAGGTTTAACCTGTTGGGTTCTCCACTTGTTAAAATAGCATCAGAAGTAGAAAATGACCTTTATTGATCTATTCACTGCCAGCCTCTGATCAGTGAGAGACAGCAGTGCTGATAATTCTGTTATTCTGTGACATTGGGAAGGCATTGGGCATCACATCCAAAGACTTTCTCTGCCATGTTATAAGTTCTTCCACTAGTGACTGGAGTAGATACCTGATATGCATTTAAGGGATGGTTAGACCAGCGTATATGGATACAGGGGATTGATGGTTATGCCGATAAATTCAAATGAGGAAATATGAAAGGAGGGTCTGGTGGAGAATGAACACCAGTTGCGACTGATGAGTGAAATAGCAAAGATGCAAGCAATTCAGCCCTATGTAGGCCTATTCTCTTCTAGTGGTGGTTGATCCCTCCATTACTGAGGCCCTAGACTCGAATTCTTTACATAATCTTTTTTCCCATTCTACCTCTCTTCAACAACACAATATTTTTTGTAACCTAACTTTTGACTTTTTTTTTGGTCGTCTGTCCTAAAATTTCCTTATCTGGCAAATGTCAAATGGTATTTGATAGCGCTCCTGTGAATGCATGTTTCCGCATTTTAATGTGTAAAAGGTGTTATGTGAATCCACGGAATTGGAAATAATTTCCGGCCCCGAAACTTTGCCAACTACAGCTTTCCAAAGAAAAGTAACTTTTCCCGACTCTATGGTACCCCAGGCCAGGAGGTGGCGCTGCAGTGGGCGAGGCCGGATGTTTAGAAGCAGGTCGCTCTCCGATACTTGGAAAACTCGTTGGTCAGCCGTGTGTATAAAAAGGCGAGACCGCAGCTGCTCTGCCTTTTCGCCCAATGGAAACGATGTCGCCGGTAGGTGTCCGTGAGGGTCAGGGCCCAGGCGTGGCCGACAATGGCTGAGTAGCGGCCGAGTGCTGCTCTGACTTATTCATGAAGATGGGATAGGGAGGCTGTGTTTAATTTTGTGCGCCTGTGCCGGCAACCGGGATCTCGGTAACGGTTTGTGGCGGTTACGTGAAGGCCGGGCGGTGGAGGACCCCATGGACGGGGGTCACGTGGGTGGAGAGACCACGTGTTGGGAATGAATGGGCCTTTGAGCACAGCCACATTCTACTAATGGTACCCGTTCCTGTAAAAGCAAAACAGATCTATTGTTTTACTTCGCGGAGCATTTTGCAGTCAATTTTACTAGTTGTAGGCTTACTGCTAGTTTATGTTCACCAGCCAGTTTTGCAGGCTTGGATCTGTTTCGATATATCTTAACATAGAATTAGGATGGCCATTCGCCTTGTTTTGTACAAGATGGTCAGGTTTACAGTATGTCTGGCAGTGGGGTGGGAGACGACTTCAGTTTGGAAACAAGTAAGCTTTGGCTGATAGGCACACAGCTTGCTTTAGTGTCTTAACAAATTTATATTTGTTATTTTACACAGTGCACTGGGATCTTCTGGAAGTTGTATCTGCTGGATCCTGGCATCCATTCATGACATTAACCAGTACACCCAAAATGAGGTAGATTTCATATTTATCATTTAAGTTTTTCTGCCCCCTCAACTGTTAAAAGGACAAATGTCCTGCTTCTGCGTCAATGGTCTGTTACAGTTCTTCATGCTACATGACAGCTGATGCAGTGGCCAACAGTGTGGCAAATGCATCCAATATGCATAGCATAGGCTACTAATATGAGGGTAATGTTAATTGAGTTCTAAAACATGCTCAAGATGCCAGGAGTAGTTCCTTTCCTCTTTGAAACACGGCCAAGGAATCAGCATCAAAAATACAGTTCCTGAATGCCAGTCTAGGGTTTTTTAATTCTCAAATTAATGGATTGGGACTTCACCTAGTCAGAACTTGTTGGTTTATAAACCAAAAAACCGGTGACAACCTATCTGCAGATGAAACTTCTGGTATTGCAATTCTTCATGAGTATTGAGTGTGTTGATCGGTGTTACGAACGACCTTGACTAGGTAGGGTTTTGTTCATTTGACCCACACTGTCTTAACTCTTGCCCCTCCCAGTTTTGTATACAATAATGTATTTGTGCATGGAGTCTCCCTGGTTCAGTCGATGTTCCTAATGGATAGCTAATGGTCATAAAATGCTGATGTTTACTTTTAGACTAAGTTGCATGTCTTATCTGTTTGCGAGATTTTTGGTGAATATCCACATGTCCCTGGGATTAGGCATGCCCATGGAAACGTTGGCCATTTAGATGTTCTTTATTCTTTGAGAAAAGTTTATTTGAATTGGCTAAAAGAACATTTACATCTGATACTGAATATTCAGTTATAAAGTTCCTGCTGTTTTTTATGGCCATAACATTTTGGTGAGATGCTGTGATGTGGGCATCCTGCCAGGTTGCTCTTGTCGGTCTCTGACTGGCCAGTGGGAGCATAGGCCTATGGATCAATGATGTATAGTCTTGTTCCCATAACGTTGGTAAGCAAGTGTGCCCTTACCATTTCAGCTGGCAAGGCCAGCATTATGTCTAATCCTAGACCTTCTCAGTGTATGATAACTGGGAAGATAAACCATGCAGGCTACAATTAATCATGAAATTTTGGTAGATTTTGGACTAGATTGATTTGAGGACAGGATGATAGTCCTGTAATGTTGTGATTGAGATTCTGTCTGATTTAGTTGAAATGTCTGTTTTCTAGCTATCCAAAATGAGGAAGAGGTTGAAAGCAAGAGTAGGTTGGAACCAGATGCTGTTTGGGGGAGAGAAATCTTTTTTTTTTTGTCCCCTGTTTTTCAAGGAGACAAGAACTCAACGTGGGCATCTAGTGAGGTTGCTCTCGTCTAGCTCTGTCCGTGTGGCGCATGGGAGTGTAGACTTTTGGGTCTATGACGTACAGTCCCGTTCCACAACGTTGGAGAGCATGTGTGTCCCCGGCTTTCGGGCTGGTGAGGACAGCACCCTGTATATTCCTAGACCTTCTCAGTGTGTAAAGTGACTGAGGAGATAAACCATGCAGGGTACAGTTAATCATGGAAAAAGAATGTTAGATTTTGGGTCTGGACCATTGTAAGGGCAGTATATTATCCTGCTGTGATCTGTGATTGAAATTCACTCTGTAATCATTGAATTGTGCTTGTTCTGCAGTGAGGACTGCATTTATCCATCCTGAATGAGGAAGATGGTGAAAACCAGGAATGCTGAAACTGAATGCACTGTGAAGGTGAATTTTTATCTTGCCTGATTTCAGAAATTGAAAACTCAACGTGGGCATCCAGCAAGGTTGCTCTTGTCTGGCTCTGTCCCTGTGGCATATGGGAGTGTAGACATTCTGTCTGTGACACACAGTCCCGTTCCACGACGTTGGAGAGAAAGCATGTCCCCGGCTTTCAGCTGGTGAGGACAGCATCCTGTATATTCCTAGACCTTTGCAGCCTGAACAGTGACTGTGGAGATAAACCATGCAGGCTACAAGTTTAAATTAGAAGCATGACCCTGTTGCTTCAGGAAGTTTTAAAAACTGGACATGTGCATCAGTCAGATTCTTTGAAATGAATACAGTTCTCATTACTATGTACAATTTTGACTGCCAAAATTTGGGAAAGATGTTAAGGACTTGGAGAAGATGCGGTGGGTATTTTGACAGGAAATATGGAACTTCAGATATGCAGACAGGTGAGGGAATCTTGATTTGTTTAGTATGCAAATTCTATCAATAGTTAATTGAAGTTGATTTCCATTTTGGAGATCTATTTGCAGTACCAATTTAGAACTAGTATTGGACAGTATGCCCACTGTGGGCAATTTGGTAGTCCACATATTTGAATTAGTGTTTTCAGTTACTTCTATCACTCCTGACACTGCAACAGGATTTAAGAATGAAGCCTAGTGCATAGAGGAGATGTTGTTCGCTCTAATCCTGTAATGATGACATGAGGCTTTGTGTATCACTGAACTTTGAAAGCAGCAATCCATTGACTGTAATGAGAGATGCCAGGTGTGATTTAATGCTGTATTAGCTCACGTTTGTCATGAAAATGCAACAGTAAATGGGGAAGGCTGGGTAATTATTAAATTGGAGCTTTATGGGACAGCAAATAAAAATAAGTAGGCCATTCTATAGATCTGATGTGAAATTATTTAATTGAGCTGGCACCTGCTATTCTGAGGGGAAACGTCCACAATTCAACTGTCTTGTGTGAAGATGCTTTTCCTGACATGACCAACTCCTGACTGATTTTAATGCTGTTTCTCCTGAATACACTAGCAGGAAGAAGTTCTGTATTTACCATGTTGATTTCCTTCAAAATCATGAAAAAACTCCTGATAAGTTACTGCTTAATAGTTGCTATTCCGAGGATAGGATTCCTGTTTATGGAATCTCTGCATAAAAATCTATTTCCCGATAGTTCAGAAATGCTTTCAAGCTGATGGTGCCCAGGAAACTTCAGTTAGGAATTAGTGGGCTGTTGATTCTCATCCTGAACTCAAGCTTACTGATTACTGAGGCGAGCATTGTTATCACTTTGGAGGTAATTTGACCTCCTTTTGACAACGGTGCTTGGGTTGGGTGCTTGTGGAAGAGTTCCAAATTTCACACTGAACTTTTTCTATTGCAGGAGCAACATTTGTTGAAGACAGCTGGGGGATAGCAAGAACAGCTGAGTGATTTTGAGTTGACAAGTTCATGGGGATCATATTGGGAAAAGTTGGATGTGAAATGATAGAGGTAAGCATTTATGGGAATATTCCTTGTACATTAGCTGCATTGCACAATAAAAATCTAAGTTGATCTTCCAGTTAACAATTACCATTTTTATAAATAAAGTTCAACTGTGGGCTTGTGTTTCCGTGATATATCCAACGTGGGCATCTGGCGAGGTTGCTCTCGTCTAGCTCTGTCCATGTGGCGCATGGGAGCGTAGGCCTCTGGGGTCTATGACGTACAGTCTCATTCCATAACGTTGGAGAGCATGTGTGTCCCTGGCTTTCGGGCTGGTGAGGACAGCATCCTGTATATTCCTAGACCTTCTCAGTGTGTTAAGTGACTGAGGAGATAAACCATGCAGGGTACAGTTAATTGTGAATTGGAACATATTAGAGATGTTTGGTCTGGACTGTTGTGAAGATAAGTGATCAAGGCTCATTGTAATTATTTGATGAACTGTGCTTGTTCCGCAGTGAGGACTGTGTTTTATCCATACCGAATGAGGTAGAGGCTGTAAACCAGGAATGCTGAAATTAAATGCACTGTGGTGAAGGTGATTTTTTTTTTCTTGCATGACTTCAGAAATTGAAAACCCAACGTGGGCATCCAGCAAAGTTGCTCTTGTATGGCTCTGTCCCTGTGGCAAATGGGAGTGTAGACATTCTGTCTGTGACACACAGTCCCGTTCCACGACGTTGGAGAGAAAGCATGTCCCTGGCTTTCAGCTGGTGAGGACAGCATCCTGTATATTCCTAGACCTTTGCAATCTGAATAGTGATTGTGGAGATAAACCATGCAGAACACAATAAGAATAGATCTAAATCTTTACATAACCATCTTTGATTTGTACTGTCAAGGCAGCAAATAAGTTTTCACATTATTCTTTGGCCTTGACCTTGATGGTGAGAAAAATAAAATGCAAAGTTTTCACATTGGCATCATTGTGCCATTTGTAAAACTTGGCAACTCCTATCTGGTTGAGGGATTATTTAGAGACATTGAAGATGTGATCATGCCAGAAACATGAGATGCCTGCAAAGTACTGGAATATTGGTTTATCTTCTGGCTTGTGAGCTTTCACAATGGTGAAAGCATGGTTGTCACACGATAGTACTTGCTATCCTGTCGTAAAGGAGTGTGTATTTGGATATAAAATGTCCTGGCAGCGGGTTATAAAATTGTTTTACAAGTGGCAGCCATTTTGATTTGTAGATGTCATTTGGACCTTTGGAAAGATGTTTAGATAGGTACGTTTATTTGGATCTTGTCTACTTACTAATCTGGTGTTATATCTGCTTTATTTTAGGTAGTGCTTCACCTGCTGTGCTGTACTTCACACGAGTGCTGTTTGAGTTTTAACTTGGTTTTGTACATAGTTATCACTAAACTTTGTATGTTTTGCACATTTAAATGTAATTAAAATGCAACAGATCAGTTTTTCTCCATTGCCATAGTGTGTCTTTGACTTTCCACCTGATTCACTCCATTCAGTTATGTTTCAACATTGACCACATTTCAAAACAATTATTTTGGCTGTCATGGATTTGAATGTCCTCATGGTGAAATATAATGCAAGTCAGTTTTACTTGGATTGATTGTTACACCATTTTCCTTTGCTTTGAAAACAGAACATTCAGGTGCTGAGGCTGTTCAACTACTGAGTTCATTGTTGATCTGTCTGAAAACTCCCATTTATTTAGAGATAGTACGAACTGCCGATGCTGGAGTCTGAAGAAGGGCCCAGACTGAAATGTCAGCTTTCCTGCTCCTGATGCTGCCTGGCCTGCTGTGTTCATCAGCTCTACACCTTGTTATCACATTTATTTATGTGCTTTTGCTCCATTTTGGTCTCAAGTATGAATTTACTTTCTGTGGGACAGGCTTCCAAGCTTTTATCACTCTTTAGTAACAAGCCCATTGTGAATCAAGGTTGTGGGTTCAGTTCCCACTGAACAAAAATTTAGGCTGACACCTCAGTGCATCGTTGGGGATGTGCTGCAGTGTCACAAGTGCAGTTGTGTCTTTCTCTATAAATCCCATATCACCATTCAAAAATGAGAATGAATTTGTTTCTGGACAATAATGTAACCCTGTGCCAACATTACAATATTGACTTATCTAGTTAATGACAACACCTTTTAACTTGTCCGAACATGGTACAGGAGCATTAGGAAACAATTTGAATAGCCATGCAAGAGATATTGGGGTAGATGACTAAAACGTAGTCATAGAGACATACAGCTCAGAAACAGACCAGCCAGTCCAGGCTGACCATGAACCCAAAATAAACCAGACCCACCTTGCCTGTGCTTGGCTCATATCCCTCCAAACATTTCTTATTTGTGTATTTATCCAAATGTCATTTTAATGTTGTAACTGTTCGCACTTCTCTGAAAGTTCATTCTACACACGAACCAGTCTCTGTAAAATAACTGCCCCTCATGTCTTTTTCAACTCTTTCTCCTCTCACTTAAAAAATATGACAGTTTAGTCTTGAAATCCCACATCCTAGGGAAAACCTGCCACTCGCCTTATCTATACCTTTGTATCAGAGATAATAGGTACTGCAGATGCTGGAGAATCCGGTCTAGGCCCGAAACGTCAAGCTTTCCTGTTCCTGTGATGCTGCTTGGCCTGCTGTGTTCATCCAACTCCACACCCTGTTATCTATATCTTTTTATTATTTTATAAACCTCACTGATGTCACCTCCCAACCCCCTGTGCTCTGGTGAAAAAGTCCCAGCCCCTCATAACTCAAACCCGCCATTCCTAGCAAAATTCTGATAAGTCTCTTCTGAACCCTTCCTATAATGGGGAAACCAGAACTGGACACAGTACCCAGAAGAGCCCTCACCAATATCCTGTACAACCCAAACATAATGTCCCAACTCCTATACTCGAAGGTCTGAGCAATGAAGACAAGCATGATAAACGTCTTCTTAACTACCCGATCTATATGGGATGCAAACTTCAAAGAATTATGTACTTGAACTCCTTGGCCTCTCTGCTCTGCAACACTACCCAAGGCCCTACTTTTAACTGTATAAGACTTATTTTACGTCTTCATGTAAAATGGGTGATTGCAATATCAATAAATGATTTATGTCCACAAAACATCATTTCTCATTAAAGTCAGGGTGTCAGTGAAGTGGTAAATTCATTGTCCAAGATCAAGTTTTAAGTATTATCTCAACCCTGCCTTCTTAGAGTTGATTGATAATTCCACTAACTTGCTACAAAGCTCTGTGCTTCGACCTTGTATATCCCTGTTAAGCTTTACTGAGTCACCATTATTCACAATCACATTCCCATCTTCAATTTCCTCTAGCCCTGTTCCATTATACATAAGCAACCATTTTCAACTACATCAACCCCAACCCAAACCACACTACTATTGAAAATTCTGCAAGGAGTTTTTTAATCTGAGTTTGATGCTGTTTCCAAATATAAATTTTATTTTTCTTGACCTAATAAAATTGCAAAACTTAATGTTTTACCTAATGCCATCTGGAAGGTTACTCTGTTGTGCTTCAGTGGCTTCACGCTTTAAACTTCTTTACAAAGATTTGCCAAGTTGAGCTTGATTGTATCGTTTTTGCTTTGCAATCATTCAGCTTTGTCACAGCCAGGTTTTCGGTAGTGCCTTGAAGCTAGAGAGGTGTTAGAACGGTAGTTAAGGGCCTGAGGCCTGTACAGGAGAAAGCAAGACAGCACAGATGTAGTAAATAAACTTGTAACTACCCCCTCAAAGATTCAAGGGTATTGAAGCTTGTCTGTGCCTTCTATCAACCTTGCTCTGATAGTTGGGTATATTGGGCTGAGTACCTGGGAACAGAGTTTTAACATTCGGTAGGACTTGGGGGATGGTGGGGTTTGATTTACAATGAGATGTAGCATTTGGAGATGGAGAGGAATTTGAAAACTAGGATGCTTGATTGGATGTCAACATTTATCAACAAGTAAACTTTTCCATGGAGAGGATGGTGTGCCTACTGAATGAGCTGCCAGTGGAAGTGGTGGAGGCTGGTACAACATGTAAAAGGCATCTGGATGGGTATATGAATAGGATGGGTTTAGAGAGATATGGGCCAAATGCTTGCAAATGGGACCAGATTAATTTAGAGATATCTGGTCAGCGTGGATGAGTTGGACTGAAGGGTTTATTTCTGTGCTGTACGTCTATGACAATGACTAAATGTGGGTGAATGGGACCTGTTATGAGTTCATAATATGGGTAGCTGTACATAATGGATGCCAGTCAAAGTGAAAAGACGTAAGGAAGCTTAAGAAGTAAAGGCTTGAATGAGGGTTCCAATGGCAGATGACTGAGATAGGGACAATGTGTTACCTGAGATGAAAATGTCAAATTTGTCTTGGCATCATGAGGTGTGAAACAAAGGTAACATCACTGGGTTATCAGTATAACCCACTAAACCTTTCTTCTGTGATACTCAGCCCAATTTACGTGTTTTTCAGACCAAGTTTGATTTTTTTTTAAAAAAAACTACAGATGCTGGAAATGAGAAACAAATCAAAAACGCCAGGCTTTCTCAAGGTTGATAGAATACTAAAACAAGATTTCAAGTAATTAGACTATTAGTCAAAGACAATTGGAATGTAACAACTAATTAATACTCTAATCCCCTTAAAATTATGTATGTAGAAAGGACAGATTATTTGCTGTGGTACAAAAAAGACCGGGAAGTCAGTTAAATGGTCGTTGCTTCTCGGTTCCGATGGTGAGATGTTAATTCATCGGCGAGTTCCTTGTTAGATGTCTCTGAAAGCTTACGTTGATTTGTAAGTATCACAGACTGGTTGAAAGGCTTGGCAAAAAGACTTATTTACCAATTCAGAAGTCACAGCTCATCACAAGTACTGCAGGAAAGGTAACTGGTTTTATTCAAGAGAGAACGTCTGGCTTTTTCTGGGGCGGGCGAACGAACAACAGGACATACCCATGGATCTGAAACTTGCTTGCAGTTCCAATCTGCTATGTTAATGGACGACCAATCAGTTTTGTAAACTCATCATCTCATACAGGAACCCATGACGACAAGATGGAGTTTACAACACGTATCGATTCCTTGCCATGACATTGGTAAACTTATTTTTCTAACCAGAGATAAAAGGTACTGCAGATGCTGGAGAATCCGAGATAACAAGCATGGGGCTGGATGAACACAGCAGGAAAACTTGACGTTTGGGTCTAGGCCCGAAACGTCAAGTTTTCCTGCTCCTATGATGCTGCTTGACCTGCTGTGTTCATCCAGCCCCATGCTTATTTTTCTAACCACCCCGTTTAAAGATGTTCCTACGCACCTTTGGCGCAGGTGGGACTTGAACCGGGCTTCCTGATCCAGCGGCAGAAACGCTGCTACTGCGCCACGAGAGGGTTAAATTGCTATTTTCAAAACGGTTCTTTCTTGTAGGCTATAGTTTCCTTTAAAGACAACGTTAAAAAAGATTATTTCTAAAATGGTCAGTAGGTGAGAGTTTGGAATGGGGACCAAAAACAATTAGTTCAGTTTCCCCAATATTGGGAAGTTTTAGCAACAGCGAATGAGTAGAGAGGTGGGTACAGCTGCATGTTATCAGTGTGGTGGGTGGGGGAATTAATGCTATGTTTTTGGTTATTGTCGACCGTGCGGGTGGTGTGGTGTGGTGGGAGAAAGGGACAGGCAGGCTGCCTCTGGAGGGGTGGGATGGGATGAGGTTGGAGGGGGACAGGCAGGCTTACAGCGCCGGGTACCTATCTCTTGGGTGGGTCAGGGCAGGCTCTCGGTACGGATCCCCCTGCCTGCGGAGGGCCGAGTGGGGCTGGTGTAGGATCCCGCTTACCGGTCTCTCCTCCCGCCCCCGGGGGACCGCTCAATTCAAACGGAGCGCGCGGGCTCCGCTATGCCGTGTGCGCAGGCGCTGCCTGAACCGGGAGAGGATCGGAGAGACCGCGAGCGCGTCCCGGGGACAGGGACAAGGAGTGGGAGTGAACCGGGCCAGGGCCAGGGCCAGGTCAGTGAGAGGAAATGGTAAATATGCGCTTCCGTGTAACCACGGTCATGGCGAAGGCGGCAGACCCCGTTGGGAGGGAGAACAGTGAGAACGATCCGGGGTGGTGGGTATCTTCTGGAATGTTCGGAGACTGCAAGTCCGAATCTCTCCTCTCTCTCTCTCTCTCTTCCCCCACCCACCCCACCACCCCACCAACCCACCAACCCACCAAATGTTGCTGCAAGTGCGGCCTCCAGCCTGACTAACTCGGATCCCGGCCTACCCTTTCCCTTTGTCAGCTCGACCGTGTTCTGTCTGGTTTAACTCGCTTTGTCAATAAAGTTTTTTTTTAAACGGGTGGGGGAAGGTGAGTAGTTTGACCCCGGACGCGGGAGTTTTAAAAGCGGCGGCTCTGGTCTGGCTGAGAGCCTCCTTCCGCCACCCTCCCCGGATATTGGGCTGGGAGCTCCTCGCCGGGGCCTGGTGCTGGCGAACCGTCCAGAGTCACCATCACCGGGCTGTTTGGTGTAATTCCTCTCGCTCTGTATGTATTAACTCGGTCTCGCCATCCCCTTAGGAGGGTGGTATTTATATAAAGTGTGTCGGCCTTGTGGCCGGTTTGTTGGATGACGCGGAGAGATTCAGACCTTTGAACGTACTTGGGGCCGCGCACGAAGTTTCTCTGAGCGGGTAATTTTCCAACGTGTACACAATGGCGGAACTTAGGATCATTTTTTTAAATATATAAACGTTTAATAGAACCCTTAGAACCGGAGAGGCGAGGAGATTTTGTTTTATCCTTGATACAGCGAGTTACGATGATCTGGAATAGTCTCGCCTGAAAGGGCGCTTAAGAGATTCAGTAATAAAAGGAATTGACCCTAAACTCGAAGGGAAATGTTGCAGGGCCACGGAGACGGGGCTGGGCTGTGGGATTGCTTCGAAACCTGTGCAGGCAGGACGGGCTGAATGGCGTCCTCTAAGTCTGTGCTCTTTAGGATGTAGCGTATGAATTGCAGCTATATCTTAGAAATCATAAGACGCAAGATTGCTTTGATTTTGGATTTTGTTCCTGAGTAATTAATTTATTAAAACACTGCACCAGCGAAACAGCCACTATTTAGAGAAGCAGTTATATTCCTAGAGATTGTTAGACATTAAAGAAAAAGAAACTTTTTGAACAGTTCTAGGTGTTCTGGTGCATGGGCCAAAGAATGGCAGAGGGAGTTTAATTTGGATAAATGTGACAGTGTATTTTGGTAAGGCGAACCGGGACAGGATTTGTACAGCTAATGGTAGGGTCCTGGGGAGTGTTGCCGGACAAAGACCTAGGAGTGCAGGTGCGCAGTTCCTTGAAAATGGAGTCGTAGGTAGGTGGGGAGGTGAAGAAAGTGTTTGGCACGCTTGCCTTTATTGATCAGTGTGTTGAGTGGTCATGCTGCAGCTGTATGGGACATTGGTGAGGCCACCTTTGGAATAGTGTGTTCAATTATAGTCTCCTTGCTATAGAAAAGACGTTGTTAAACTTGAAAAGGCTCAGAAAAGGTTCACTTGGAGTTTTCTGGGATTGGACAGTTTGAATTATAGAGAGAGACTGAATAGGCTGGGGCTATTTCCCTTAGAGCATCAAAAGTTGAGGGGTAAATTTATAGGACCTTAGCCTTGCATAAAATTATGAGGGGCATGGGGTAAGTAGCCAAGGTCTTTTCCCAAGGATAGGGGGAGTCTGAAATTAAAGGGCATAGTTTATGGTGAAAAATGGACTGGCGGGCATCTTTTTCATGCAGAGAGTGGTGAGTATATGGAACAAGCAGCCAGAGGAATTGGGTACTATTACAACATTCAAAAGGCATCTGGATGGGTACAGGAATAGAAAGAGTTTAGAGGGATATGGGCGAAATGCTGGCAAATGGGACCAGATCAGTTTAGGATATCTGGTCGGCATGGATGAGTTGGGCCGAAGGGTCTGTTTCCGTAACCCTTATGACTCTCATCACAAATACACGGTGCAGCTAAATCTCAGATGCTTTCATTCACTGCATTTGTATTTGACTGACAGAGCTTGTTGTTGCTTGACAGGAATATCAGAATACAATGCCAGGAAAAAGATCAGTGAAAAGGTCAAAAGATAATGAGGAAGGAACGGAAAGTGACGAAAGTAAAAAGTTAAAGAGTGAGTATGTTCAGGTGCTTTGTGAACTCCAGCTAATTTGCAACGTGCCTGGATTTAAATGTGCTCTTGTTCATTTTTTCCGGGGTTGATTTTAAACTTTTTGCTTCGAGTAAATAGTAATGGTTTCTCTTTTTATTTTAACTGAGGTAGATTGATTTATTTGAATGATGTGAATTAAAAGCTGAAGAATGCCATTTGGCCCTTGAGCCTGCTCTGCCATTCCTTAAGATCATGGCTGATCTGTTTGCTTTTCAAATTCCACATTTTGTATTTACCCTCAATGACCTTAGATTTTTTTTCAGTCAAGGAATCAGTCTCCCTCTGCCTTAAAAATGTTTAGTGACACATGTTCTCAAGAGGGAAAAAAAACTCATGACTTAAGCCAGTTGTTAGTTTGGATTTAAGTTCTGCAAGCATTTGGTTTTCCAGAATAAAATGTAAGTTTTGGCACTGACTGATTCACTTGACGGGTAATCTGTGGTTCACCAGAAATCCATTCTTGCTTTTGAGTCAAAAGATTGTGGCTGCAAATCCCACGCTAAGCGCTGGATTCTCTGGTGCAGTACATCTTACCAATGAGATTTTAAACTGAGATCCCCATCTCGTCTCAAAGGGACAATAGTAATGGGATTATTTCACAGAACAGCTTGGGAGTTTTTGCTGGTTTTCTTCCGAATATTTTATCTTTCAATCAACATTACAAAAATATTTTGATTGTGTGCACATTTGCAACATGTGGAAGCTTGCTAAGGACAAATTGGCTGCTATTGCTACATTACAACCATAACTATATTTCAAAACTACTTCATTAGCTGTGAAGGGATTTTGAAAGTCTCGAGGTTTTGAAATGTATTATCTCTATGCATGTCATTATGATACAGAACCATGTGGCACAGAGTGGATCTACTGGTTCCCCCTGGCTTTTGCCTAGTGGTGGGGCAGGAGGTGTAGAACAGCTATGTGCTGTGATGTGTTGGGAGTTTTAGTTGAGGAGAAGGGAGTGAAATACTGTGTCCTTGTGCCGCAAGATAGATGGGTATCCATTTGTGAATTTTTTTTATATATGAAAAGGGCTATTTCAGGTAAAATCTTTTGGAACATGGTCTTTTAGTAATGTCTGTTGTTTCAGCTGGTGTTCAAATAGTGGGCAAAGCAGAACTTTCCTGTCCAAAACTCTATGAAAGGCAATAGTGTTATTGCATGATGCTGCATTGCATCCTGTGTTGGAGATAAGGATGCAGTGTAAATTTATAAACTCTGAGCAAGTGAAAATTATTATTGCCTTCTTACCAGATTGGCAAATGTTGCTAATTCCACATTGTATATTCTGCATGTTGCTGGTTTAGTTTTACTTGTTTGCTTCAAAATGGAAACTGTTGGTAAACTGGTCAATTGTATTTTTCCCCATTTTTTCAGCAATCTCCCAACAAGTTGTACAAAATTGGTCAATCCATTCTGCAACTATGACTTGGATGGCACTGGCTGTTAGTTTCAAGAGTGAAATGCAAATAGGCTGACGCTTTCTGAACTATGTCATCTGTCGAGCAGAGAAAAGTTCTGTGATCAGGAAGTTGTAGAACCGTGGAGGTGTACACCACGGAAACAGACCCTTTGGCCCAATTCTCCCATGCTGACTAGATATCCGAAATTAATGTCCCATTTGCTAGCATTTTGCCCATATTCCCCTCAACCCTTCCTATTCATATACCCATCCAGATGTCTTTTAAATGTTGTAATTGTATAAGCGTTCACCACTTTGTCTGGCAGCTCATTCCATACATGCACCACCCTCTGTGTGAGAAAATT
>JAHRHZ010000025.1:17799084-17876921 GCA_024137785.1 Ginglymostoma cirratum | reverse complement strand
GTGTTCATCCAGCTCCACACCTTGTTATCTCGGATTCTCCAGCATCTGCAGTACCTATTATCTCTGATCCAGCTTTATTTAGTTCGTTTGTCTTTGTTTTTTACATGTCTGAATAACCTCTTATTGATACGAAAAGATGTTAAATGAGGCTAATTGAAGACTAATTGCTGATTACATTGAATGGAACAAAATGGAATTTAACTAACATCTTTCAAAGTGATCATCAGCAATGAATTACTGTTTGAAGAGTACTCATTGTAGTTTTCTCTCAAGCCTTCCACAAGCAGCGATGTGATAATGTTATGATAAGCTATCTTTATGATCTTGATTGAGGAAGACTTTCAATGCAAGGTAGCTAATTAATTGAGCAGTGGAACAGATGGACTTTGGATCCTTACCTCTTATAGACGTTTGACCTGACTAGAGAGAACTGCCCAAAAATGGCCCCCAAGATATTTCTCTGATTCTTGCTTTTCTAGTTTAATTGTTGTATCATTAGAGTGCAGTTCTGGCTCAGATTAAAACATACCTCTAGCTCTACAATCCTGAGGTATCTGCACTGCTGCAATCCCTCTGTCTTTTATTTTCAACATTCCACCCTATTTGCGACTGTCAACTTGAGCTGCATTGTTATGACTAATCTTTTGTCTTGCCACCCTTTGTTCACCCAACTCACTATCTATCTCTTCATGTGGCCAGCTCCTGTGAAGTGCTTTTAATATATTTAAAGCTGCTGTGTAAGTGCAACTTGGTGTATTGATGTCTGATTTGTTTTTATGTACTGTACAATCATACTGGTATAATAAATAACTCTGGAAACTGTTAAGGTGAAGATGCCACTTGAATTCATAGCCAGACACTTGAAAACGTTTTGTAATTGTGTCCCAGGGTCATACAAACCAAGGTGAGCTCCTTATAGTGATGACCACAGACTCCGTGGACAATCAGAAGTAAAGAGCAGATATTTCTTTAAGTTGGCAGAAACTAGCATCCCTCGTTTGAGTACTTAAAGCCAGCAGGAGTTGAAGTTTGTGTGTCTAAATTCAAAAGTTATGTGTCACCGTGCTTTGTTAATGATGGAAAGGTGCCAGATGAGTGAGGGCAACAGTGTGCCAGGAGAAGTGATATGGTAAGATGCAAACACCCATAGAGTAACCTCTGGACTACAGCATGGACAGGCAATACCTCATCGACCTTTTATTCATTTTTGGAATCTGAGCATTGCCTTTGAGAATGTGGTGGTTCATTTTGAACTGCTGTAGTCCATACAGTGTTGTGAGAGAAGGTTAGGAAGGAAGGTCAGAGATAGTAAGAACTGCAGATGCTGGAGTCAGAGATAACACAGTGTAGAGCTGGAGGAACACAGCAGGCCAAGCAGCATCAGAGGAACGTTTTGGTTCGGGCCCCTTCTTTGGAAGGTCCATGTTTTTGTCTGTGTTGGGGAAACAACTGTGACATGCCAAGTCAGGATTATAAAGCCTCCCGTTGTGCTTGAAACCAGAAGCTCACTCTGCTCCTTTTGCAATGGTCTAAATGCACTTTGATCTGAACTGATGCCCTGGTAATGTTTTTTTCTATGATTTATTTATTTTTCCTGAAGTGATGACTTTTATTTGGGTTTATCTGCATGAATATCAATAACCTATATAATTGTTCTCCATGGTTGAAATAAGGCAGTTAGTAATGAAGAGATGCTTGATGGCAGGGGTCATTACATTTGTGTGGATAAATGTGTACTTTCCATCAGAATAATGACTGGATAATGATTAGCAGTGGAATCCCAGACTGTCCATTCTCCTTTGTTCCTGAGTTAAAAGGCTTTCCCGGCTGTTGGTAGGAGCACTGTGTAGGAATATGGTAATGCTGGCTCATTGACACAAAAACCAACTCAATTACAAATTCCCATCTACTGATTATTTCAGAGTAAATGACTCTAGATAGAGGAGCAGCCATTTGATCCTGTTCTGTTCCAATGAATTCAGTCTTGATTGATCTGTATCTTAGCTCTGTTTACTGTCTCACTTTTATAACCTGTAATACCTGCCAAATTTTATCATTCTCTGCTTTGAAGTTTCTAATTGACTCCCAGCCATAACACTTTGTTGGGTGGGAGCATTCAAGATTTTTGATACCCTTTTTGTGAAGAGATGCTTCCTGACATCACCCATAAATGGCCCAACTCTAATTTTATGGTAATTCCCTGCCCCCCAAGATAATACATTTCTTTCAACACTATCTATTTTTAATTGTGTTCACTACTTACATCACCCATTTAGTCTTCTACACTTGAGGGAATACAACTCTGTTGTGGTTTTGCTTGTTGAGTGTTTGCTTGCTGATGGATGGAAACCTAATTTGTTGTTCCTCCCACAGTCTCACATTCCTCGCATGGAACGATCCTTGGGGTTGTCCTGACGCTGGGCCAGGGTGATGTTGGTCAACTTGGTCTCGGGGAAAATGTGATGGAGAGAAAGAAACCCGCCTTCGTCAAACAATTACCAGAGAAAATAGTGCAGGTGGAGGCTGGAGGAATGCACACAGTGTGCCTTGGGGCCTCGGGCAGTGTAAGTACTGGAAGAGTGACTCCTGTTTGTCATGTCTTATGTGACATCTGGATGCTCCAAAGCACTTTACAACCAATTCAGTTCTTTCTGATGTGTAATCACGTTATGTTGGCACACACAAAGTTGTACCCAAACAGCAATGTGGTAAATGACCAGATAAGCTTAATTTTTTTTGATAGCTCTGCCAATGTTATTAATGTTGGTCAGGGTAAAGTTTCTTACCCTTTCTTTGAAATTGTACCATGCGCTGTTTCGTACCAAGCTGAGAGAGAGAATGGGGCCTCTGTTTAAATCTCATGTAAAATGATGCCTCTTGAGTGTGGCATTCTGTGCATTGTATTGGAATGCTAATCTTATACTAATTGACCCAGCATTCAAAATTGGGTGAGAAATTAAATGACCCAGCTCTAATTTTAAAGTTGAATCTCTCTGTTCTAGATTCCTGCACCTGAGGAAATAGATTATAGGAAATTAACAGCCACTTTTGCAAGTTGGGATGCATTAAGAAAAACTTAAAGACCAATTGTGCCTTTAAGCAGTTTAATTTAACACTCTCTTTTTAATTCAGTAATGGGATGTGGTTATGGCAGGCCGTGCTAGCATTTATTGGGCATTCCTGGCTGTCTGTGGGAAGGAGGTGGTGAGTTGCCATTTTGAACCACTGCAGTCTATTTGATATAGGTACACTCTCAAAATGCTCAGGAGAGAGTTCCAGGATTTTGACCCAGCGACAGCAATATAGTTCCATGTCAGGATGATTTGGCTTGGAGAGAAATTTGCAGATAGCACTGTTCCCAATTATTTGTCACTTTGTCCTTCCAGGTGGTAGTGGTCATGAGTTTGGAAGGTGCTGTCTAAGGAGGCCTTGAAAATTCTGCAATGCATCTTTTAGGTGGTATGCCATTAAACAACATTTGTGGAGGGGGCAGATCTTTCTGGATATGGTGCCAATCAACAGCTGTTTTGTTCTTTTATGATGTGGTCAAAGATGGTGGGTAAGCATCATGTGGTTGACGTGATGAAAATGAAATTCTAAAGGACATTGATCAATTACCACAACAAGCTTATCAACAAAGTTGAAACCCCTGAACAGCATCCCCTCTAACATTTTTGTCACTATGGGATCGCTGAGCTCTGGTTTCCACTTCCGAAAGCTACCCAATGTGTTGGCATGCTGGTGTGTGGAAAGTGGATAGAATGTTGCCCATGAAATTAATTGGACAGTAACATGGATAAGATGTTGGCTGAGAGACCAAAACAAAAGTGGCAATTTGTTTTTTCACACTGGACTGAGTGGTTCCGCAGGACCTGACATTAGGACCACCTTTTCTTGATATATCTTAACTACTTAGATCTGAGTTTGCAGGGCACAATTTCAAAACTTGTAGGTGACAAGAAACTTTGAAAGTATTGTGATCTGTGAGGAAGATGATACATGCTATAATGCTAAAAGAGGCATTGGAGTAGTGTGACCTAAAGGAATATGTTCATAAATCATTGAAGGGGCAGTGGAAGTTGAGAAAGTGGCTTAAAAGGGAAATGGGCTTCTGGGCTTTGAGTAAAGTCCTAAGCTTACAAAAGCATGGGATTTGAGAAAAACCTTTTATATAACACTGGTTGGATCTCAACGAGAATCAAGTAATTGTTTGTGGGATCTGCACTTCAGTAAAGATATGAAGGCTTTAGAGCGTTCAGAAAAGATTCATGAGAATGGTGCAGATTGGAGAAGAGTTGATGATTTTTGTTAAAAAGAAAAAAGGTTGAGATCTGATGAAAATGTTTCACATCGTAATTAGTCTCGAGACCGGTTGGTGCTAGGAGAAAGGGTAGAGATCCAGACTTCGCTGTTATCAGGTTTAATGTAAATGAGCCAATGGCAGCATGAGTAAAAGGTTTTTACCCAGCAAGTGGTTGGAATCTGGAATACCTGACTGAGTGGTGGAGACTGAAAACCATGACTGATTCAAAGGAGAATTGGATAAGCGCATGGCAAGAGAAATCGTGCAGACAGTCTAAATTCACTGGATTAAATTGCTATCTCATACTGTTAACCGTTCAGTGATTCTTTAAAAATGATCTTCCCATCTTTGTCTGGTTCAAGATCAATATTTCTTTCCTAATCTGTGGTGTTCAATCAGGGTCAGGTACTCTAGACGGCTGCAAAACACTTCAAAAATAATTCATTGGCTGTTTTAAAAACCTGAAAGTGGCAATATAAATACAATTTTCCCTTACTGGCTAATGGTTTCTTGCAAATTCATTTGTTAATTATTTCATTGGAATTGTTTGTGATGTCAAATGCAAATGATAACATTTCAATCTGTGTAATCACTTGGGAAGTACTAGATGTTGGATTTACCATTGACTGATTAGACGAGAATTTTCAGCTAGGGAGTGATAAGGCTGTCATTCAGATTCCAATAACATGCCATTATCAGGCATTAATTCAAAGGAGCTACATTGTGAACCTTCACTAAGGCTATTAGTACTTAATGCATTTTTCATGGTGCAATGGATTTTGAACTCAATGTATAGGTAACTTCTATTCTTGCACCATCATCCCAGTGACAGATTGATCCTTGGAATTCTCCTGCTACAGCTGCATTTCTGTCTTCTGATAATGTAAGGCCTTTTGGATTTATAACTTTTATGCTATTAATTATGCTGCATTGCTGCTGTGACTATTCTTCATGAATGCTTTTGGACAGTGATAGAAGGGAATTGTAACTTCTTTACAGGTTACAAATACCACATTAATATACTGACTATAAGGGGAGGTCAGAGGTTGTGAATTCTGCAACGAGTAAGTTTTCTTCTGACTCTTCACAGCTTGTTCATGGCATAAGTCAAGAATTTGATGGAATGCTTCGTTTGCCTGGATGGGTGTAGTTCCAACAACACTGAAGAAGCTTGACACCGTCCAGCCAAAGCGGCCCATCAATCACCTTAAAAATTTACTCCCTACACTATTGCACAGTGGCACTAGTATGTGCTATCTATAGGGTATACTACAGCAACTCACCAAGCTTCCTTTTGAAAGTACCTCCCAACCTGTGACTTGTAACACTTAAAAGAATAAGTGCAGAAATCTCACGGGTCACCATCTAAAAAGACTCCATCCTTGCATGGAAATATTGTATCTTTACTGTCAGTGAATCAAAATTCTTCCTTATAAACACTGGAAGTACCTATATCGCCTCTGCACACTTGAGAAGCAAGCTCACATGTACAGCAATGGGATAAATGAACAGTATCTGTTCTTAGTGATGATTGTTATGGGATAAATTTTGATAAGGGCTCGGGGGAGTTCTGCTAATCTACCAGTTTGGAATGACCCATTATTTACATCCACAATGGATATTCCTGAATTTCATTTCTCTTGCACCCTCAGGTTTACACATTCGGCTGCAATGATGAAGGTGCCCTCGGTCGTGATACTTCACAGGAAGGCTCCGATACAGTCCCAGCTCAGATTGTACTCAATGAGCACGTGGTTCAAGTTTCAGCTGGTGACAGTCACACTGCAGCTCTGACTGACGTTGGCCACGTTTATATCTGGGGCTCCTTCAGGGTAAGCTACAGGGTGGGATGGGGAGAGAGTAGAGTTAGTGCAGGTACACGCTGTTTTTCACAGTTGATTTGGAATTGACTGTAAACTTGCAAAAGAGGAAATTGCAGGAAGGGTAAGTGCAAGGGATAGAACTAAACTAACATGTTCAAAGAGTTAACGTAGACACGTTGGCCTGAGTGGTCTTTTCTTGTGCTGTATAGTTCTATTTGTTTTTCATGTTGCTAGCCCTTGATGGAAGACCAAACACAAGTTATTCACCTTAATTTAAGGAATCTCCACCAGCTATTCCCTAGTTCTGTCCGGATGGCAAGCAGTAAAATGCAGTCCACACACCGGATTGTGGAAATCTGGATCTCATTCCCAAAAAGTGCTGTGGATGCTGGATGCCAGTTTAAATTTTCTAAACTTCACTTGATAGATGCTTCTTGGATTGGTATCACAAGATGAGGAGCAATGGACAATAAATGAGATTAGAATAAAAAACGGAATGCTGGAGTAACTCCACATCTGTGGAGGCAGAAACAAAGTTAATGTTTGTCGTCTAACATTCCACTTGACTTCTGTCTCCATAGATGCTGCCAGATCTACTATGTGTCTCCAGCACTTTTTAGTTTTTATTTCAGGTCTCCAGCATCTGTAATATTTTGGTTTTATTAAAATGGGATTGAAATTGAAATAAGCTATGCTCTCATTGAATGGCTTGTTAGCCTGATTAACCACCTCTTCCAAAAACCTCACGTACCCTCTGTTGAGGTCTGCATAAGGTATTGTAGCACTTAGGGGTGGTAATTTATCCATTACTAACCAAAGGAAAGTGTTGCAAGTAGAACTAGTAAGTAGAAGAGATCAAGTGTGTGCTTATTAAAGAGACATAAGAAACACTTGGATTTATATTGCACCTTTTGTAACCTCAGGAAGTAGTAAAGCCTCTACAGGCAGTGAACCCCTTCTGAAGTATAGTCACTGTTTAATTTGAGGAAATGCAATAAGATCCCACCAACTTTAATGTGATGGATGCCCACTTGACGGACATATATTGACTTGGGAACTATGTAAAGCAAACCTGCTATTCTTAAATAGTACCACAGGATATTTTATTGTGCTCCTAAGAGGACAGAAGGGGCCTCAACTGAATGTGTTGTTTGCAAGGTGGCATCTCTGCAGAGTGGTACACACTCTGCATTGGGGGTGCCAGCCTAGTCTTTTGCTTACTTGGGGGTGAGTGTTAGCTGCTGAGTCGTGGCTGACAATTGACTCCTGTATTTTGTCCTTCTAGCCCCGTCAAAAAAAAAACTTGTCTTTCCATTGTATGTTTCAATTTTAGTTTCCCAGCATTATCAGCTTTTACTACTTCGTGTTATCATGCTTTTGTTTTTTTTCCCTCATGGAGCACTTTTTTTTTCAAAACCTATTGCATAAATTTGTCTGTGTTTAACTCGTGCATAAATGTGGAATCCCACAGGATAACAATGGAGTTATAGGTCTGCTGGAGCCAATGAAGACCAGCTGTTTTCCACAGAAAGTCCCTCTTGATGTTCCAATAATTAAAATCACTTCAGGTGAGAAAGCTTCACTTCCAATATAGTTTGATTCAGATGTACAAGGGATTTCTGTATCTGATACAGTGGGAATGAAGGAATAATGGAATGATTAACTGCATGAAGGATTAATTAACGTAAGGGTTAAAAATGTGTAAGTATTTCTTTCTGAATTAGCATGAGAGGTGATGCCCAGTGCTGTTGTCACTGAACTGTTATTCCAGAGACCCAGCTAATGTTCTGGGACCTGTGTTCAAATCCTGCCATGGCAGGTGGTGGAATTTGAACTCTGTAAAAGTCTAACGATGACCATGAAACAATTGTTGGAGAAACCTATCTAGTTCCTTTAGGGAAGGAAACTGGCCTGATCTAAATGTGCCTCCAAGCCCTTCGTAATGTGGTTGACTCTTAACTGCCCTCTGCGCAATTAAGGATGGCGATTTGACATTTGAACATCCTGATGAACAGAATGCTATGTGAGTAAAATTTTGGCAGTGGGGAGATGCTCCTTCAGCTAGCACAGTCTTTGTATTGTCAGTCATGGCTCACAGGGGCTTACCTCAAGGTGAGAAGGCTGTTTTTGTCCCACAGTTGGCAATGATTCCTTTCAAATCAGGTTCGAACTTTGAATATCCCACAGTTATTTTGAGGTAGTTTGGGGAGGTTGCCCCTTGGGTCCTAGGCAGTATTTATCCCTTTATTAGCATTGCTTTATTTTTAGGAAGAGTATTTGCCTGGCCATTGACACATCCTGTTTGTTGTACACAAAGGAGCTGTGGTTTCTTGTATTAATGAAAAAGAAGCTGGAGTCAGCTATTCAGTCCAACAGCCATGGTCTCATTGAAAAGCAGAGTCTATTCTGCTATTCACCTGAGACTATGGTTGATCTGACAATCCTGAACTCTCATTTTTCTGCCTTTCCCTATAACCCTTGACTCCTTAAAATGAAACTCTATTTCACATTAGAATATACTTAATGACCCAGACTTGACTGAATAGAATAGAATATCCTTTATTGTCACGTCAACTCTGTGGTAAAGATGCACGTAGATTCACAACCCTTGAAGCAAAAAAAAATCCCCTGTGTCTTAAATATGTGGCCCCTTATTCTGAGATTATGCTGAATGGTCCTAGACTGTCTCACAAGGGGAAACAACCTTTCTGCCTCTATCCTGTCAAATACCTTTAAAGAATCTGTATGTTTTAATGAGCTTGCCTCTCATTCTTCTGTATGCCAATTAGTATAAACTCGACTTCCTCTCATAAAACAGTTTACCCCCCCCACCACCACCACCACCACCACCTTTACCTGGTGTCAACCTAGTGAATCTTTTCTTGGCGGTCTGCAGTGCCAGTATATCTCTGCTTGGATAGGAGACCCAAAACTGTTAATAGTATTCAAGCTGTGGTCAGACTAGTACCTTTATACAGTTCTTGCAAAATCTCCCTACTTTTATACTTCATTCCCTCTGAAGTAAATACCAACATTTCATTTGCTTTTCTTTTTATTTTCCACTGAACTTGGATGCTAGCTTTTTGTGATGAATGCATGAGGACTGTCTCATCCCACTACTGAGGCTTTCTGCAGTCTATTTTTTTCATACTCACTCTTCTATTTTTCTTGTCAAAGTACATAACCTCACATTTTCCCACATTATATATCTTCCAAGATCTTGTCCGCTAGCTTAACTTGCCTGTTTCCCTATGCAGACTCTGTCATTCATGGAACTTGTCCTTTCTACCTATTTTTGTGTGATCTGCAAACTTGACTACGGTTCATTAACTTGGCTCATCTATCATTAATTTGTATTGTAAATAATTTTGACTCCTGCACTAATCACTTTGGAACTTCACTATTTAAAAAGTGCCAGCTTGAAAATGCCCCCCAGCTGCAACTCTGTCTTCTATTAGTTAGCCAATTCTCTATTCATGTTAATTATACTACCTCTTGTCTTATTAAGGTGGTACCTTATCAAAAGTCTTCTTGTATTGTCACACCTCTTTGGAGGATGCTGTGGAATGACCTGAGGTTGTGAAAGGGGCTATATAAATGCATGCCTTTTCTCTGTTCTTGTTACTGATGTGGTCACACAAATGTCGGAGGATTCCACAGTTTGGTCCTGGGCAAACTCTGATTGGGCTGGTAGCTTGAATAAGAATGGATTCATTATTTTCACAATTGGTTACTTATTTTTCTCCTTTTTTTTTCCCTAGGCAATGACCACTTGGCGTTGCTGTCTCTAGATGGAGATATTTACACATCTGGTTGTGGTGAACAGGGGCAGCTGGGAAGAATTGCAGAATGTTTTACGAACCGGGGAGGAAGGCGAGGTCTAGGTAAATGTCTCATCAATTCCCAAACATTTGGACCATCCAATGCTAATAATTCATCCCCTTTTGTGTTTGCTTTGCTTTGCTTTTCAGTTAGAATGAACTGCCCCTCACTCCATTTTTCACTTCGCTCAGTAAACAGATGAGAATGGTGCTGCAATCCCAGCTCTCCTAGCTTGAAACAATAATTGATCCCTGGACCCAAACCATTTACTATGGTATCTGTTACTGTTGAGGTTATTAATGATAACTTGTGCTGTTTAATTGCCAATTATTTCTGTTTAATTTGCTCAGAGCGCCTCCTGATTCCCAAGAGCCTTCATCTCAAAGCTAAGGGAAGCGGGAAGGTGAAATTTCGTGATGTTTTCTGTGGGGCATATTGTACGTTTGCGATTTCAAAGGAAGGACATGTCTACGGTTTTGGATTGTCCAACTATCATCAATTGGGTGAGAACTGTTAAAGCATTAACTATAATGTTATTCAAGGTTGCATGCAATGCAAAACAAGGCCATGTCTTTTCTGTTAAGCCTATATAGCAACAGTGACTTGTATTTACATAGCACCTTTTAATGCAGTGAAATATCCTAAGATTTCTCCAGAGCATTATTGAGTAAAGTTTACTTGTGAGCCCAGGGGATTTTCAGACAGTTAATCAAAAGCTTAGTTATATAGTGTATTTCAAGAAGTTTTAAGGGACAAAAGAGTGGTAGAGACTTTAAAGAGGGAATTCCAGAGCTTAAGCAGGCTGTTGAAGGCATGGCCATCAATGGTGCAGTGATTTGAAATTTTAGGATGTCCAAGAGGCCAAACTTGGAGGGATGCAGTATTCTGAGGGTTGCAGGACAAAGATTGGATGCCATGAGGCATGGAGAAAGCTGAAAATTGGATTCAGAATTTGAAATTGAGGCAATGTTGGGCCAAAAGCTGACTTAGGTCAGTGAACAAAAAAGTTGACTGATCAGTACTTGCTTAGTTTGGCTACGTCCAGAAGTGAAGTTTGAGATTCGTTCAAGCATGGTTGGAAACTTGGATTCTCTACTGCAAGCATGGCCTGATTGGTGGAATATAAAGGTCAGCTGAAGGAAAGTATAGAGTGTTTCCTTTCTGTATTGGATCATTACTTAACTATGCGCAAGATGGTGTGAAATAACAGTTTAGCTTTATCTTTACTCTACTGTTGTAAAATGTACATATGCAGTTAGCAGGCTGAGGATCTGATCAAGATAACAGTGTGGAGCTGGAGGAACACAGCTGGTCAGGCAGCATCAGAGGAGCAGGAAAGGTGATGTTTAGGGTCGGGACCCATCTTCAGACTCTGCCTGACCTGTGTTCCTCCAGCTCCACACTGTGTTATCTCTGACTCCAGCATCGGCAGTTCTTACTATCTCTGAGGATCTGATCAGACCTTCCTAACCTGTCTCTGCTGTTGAATAGTCTGTTAACGCTCACTGAGTAGACTTTTGTCAGCTTGGGTGTCGTTCCAGAAAATGGTCCCAATCCGCACTAAACTTCTAAGTTTTCAGGAGCAATATGGAGAGGAGGAGACAAATTGAAGGTACAAAGAGTGATATGTTTTGTTTCTGCTGCAGGAACACCAGGCACAGCTCCCTGTTACTCAGCACACAAATTAACTGCATTCAAGAACTCAACAAAGTCTTGGGTAAAATTCTCAGGTGGACAACACCACACTTTGTGCCTGGACTCTGAAGGTGGGTGTTATCATGAGGGGAAGGAAAATAGCAAGACCTTTTATGAGATGTGTGAGTTCTTCCATTTTAAGCTCAGCTTCAGGCAGTGATGTCTCATCACATGTTCTATTGTGAAATTCATCGATCTCGTTGCTATCCCCATTGAATCTATGGCCACCTGATAGGGGTCAATAAGAACTTGGTCCCTGTGCTTTATCCACAGCTTTGTCTCAATAGTTCACTGCACCAGTCCTGTTCAGCGACACCATTCTATTTGTCAGGGTTATGCAGACCTAGTATTCCCAACAGCCTTAACAGAATACTTAGCAAAGGGAACCTATCTATTTGTGTGCAGTGTTTAATTGCAAGACTAGAGGTTGGTAGCAGTGACATGGCACTATGTTAATAGTTCCTTCAGTGAGCAATCATACGCAGTGGGGGATGAATGGCTTCTGATGCTGTATGATTTCATAATTGTCAATTGGAGAATACTAATTCAGTTTTGTAAAATAATTGGAAATAAAAAGTTGGTATGAGTAAATGTGGTCATAAAATTCTTTGACATCCAGCTGGTTCATTTAGGGAAGGGACCCAGCTGTCCATTTTCAGTAGGAATAGAAGGAATCCACTTAGCACCTGGAACCTGTTCTGCAATTCAGTGAGTTCTGTATTGGACTTAACTCCACACATCCACTGTTGCCCCTTAACATTTTTGGCTAACAAAGATCTAGAATGTTCTGAGGAAGGGTCACCGGACCTGAAATGTTAACTCTGTTTTCTCCTTCACAGATGCTGCCAGACCTGCTGAGCTTTTTCAGCAACTTTGTTTTTGTTCCTGATTTAAAGCATCCGCAGCTCTTTCAGGTTTTTTTTACAGTGTGACATTATTGATGACCCTTTAGATTCTTTCATCCACAATATTGCAAGTCTGTAGCGTGCTTGCCTATCAGAAGTAGCTTTCCTGTTCCTTGTTACATTTGACATTGATTTGGCTGTATGTTTGAAGGTGCAACTTTCCTGCAGTTAACTCCGTAAATTCTTCTGCAGGGCAATTAGTTGTGCTTGTAGCATAGGACAGCCACTTAAGCAGATGTTTAAACAGTTGGGTTTATGTAGCTTTGACTGCTATTCCCCAGTCGTGGCTAATTCTTTTCAATTCCGGCATAACAGTTTATCCTTGTCCCTTAACAATTTATTCCAGACAGTTATTGCTGTTTCTTTCAATCCACAAAGTTATTAAAGTTCTGAAGTTTACTCTATCATAATGCTACCTCTAATATTATCACAAAGAACTCTCTCAGTACTTAAGGTGTTGACTAATCTGTGCTTTGTATAACTGAATGATGAGTTCTACCCTCTTGTATTTTACCCTTCTTCTCAAAGGTGATTTGAAATGGACAGTAAGACTACAGTTCCCCAAATAGATAAAACAAAATCCACAACTTTCTGACTGGGTGCTGAGGGTACTAACCATTGAACTACCAGTTACAATAGCTAAGGATAAAGCCGAACAAATTCTAAAGAGGTGTTGCTCACCAAGTTGCCTCTGCTGCCCTCCTGTAGCCTCGTCTATAGATGGTACTTTACAGAGCTCAGAGATGACTAGCCATTTAACATGTACAGTGTGTGCTGTAGGACGTGCTCGCAAGCAGATGATTAAACCTCTCCTAAACACCAGGTTTGGATATTTAAAATGTTTCTTTCTGGGTGAGCTTGGATCTATGTGTTTTCTTTGCCCTTTTTTTATCATAAATTCTGATCTTGTGCTTTTCATTTTCCAATAAAAGGTAAAGTGTACAGCTTGGGTCGAGCAGAGTATGGCCGCCTAGGGTTGGGAGAGCATAGTACAGAGAAGAGTATGCCTACCATTGTGCAAGGGCTCCCTGTTATCACTACAGTGGCTTGTGGGGCATCTGTTAGTTATGCCGTCAGCAAGGATGGTAAGATTTAACTTCTGTTTACCCTCCTTCCCTTACCTGTCACTGTATTCTCCCCTCAAAATAAACTGATCTGTCGCCGAGTTCACTCATTGCAGCACTGATGTGTTTTTGTTTTTAATCATCTGCAATCATCTCCAAATGATTGTTCTCCTAGGCCGAGCCTTTGCCTGGGGGATGGGGACGAACTTCCAGCTGAGCACGGGTAATGAGGAAGATGTGTGGAGTCCAATCCAGATGTCAGGTCAGCAGCTGGAGAACCGAGAGGTGCTGTCCATCTCCAGTGGAGGCCAGCACACTGCATTACTCGTTAAAGAACGCGGGCAAAGCTGATGCAGGTGGCTGCCCCTGTGAAAATAAAAAAAAAATACTGCCGATAAAACCTCGATTGTAAAGACTGAGTGAGCCCTGCCCTTTCCCTATAATCTTTGGATGGAATGCTTGGATACCACAGGAATACATTTATTTTTGTTTGCTTGTATTTTTTTGACAACGCCTTGGAATTGAAATCCAACCAAGTACACAAATATACTCTGCAGTGCCATTTTATTGTAATGTTAGTGATGTACGAACTTGGTTTGTCTTCACTTTGATATGTTGACTTCAGTTCATGTTTTACAGGACAAGCCACTTTTTAAAAAAGAAGTTTAAATTTCTGACCTGTTTGGGGAAAATGTCTGGGCAGGCAAGTAGGTTGAAGAGGGGAAAACGTATTCTTTTAAAATCAAATAAATCTTTTTGTGATAGTTTTCTAAAAGTTTTTTTGCATTTTACATCTTTGTGTAACTTGATTGATTTTAGGCAGTGTCGCAGGTTTGAACATCTAGGTATGTTTCCATTCCTCTGTATCACGATTACTGTCCGTCATCATTCTGTTGACGTGCTTAGGAGATTTAATGGAGGAGTTCAAAAAATCTTGGAAAAAGGCAAGAGGCTTAGTAACCAATGGATACACATTTATGATAATTGACAAAAGCAGAGCCAACACTGAATGGGGTGGGATAAGGAAGGAATTGAACTGTAAATTGTTGTGATCGGGAATATGCTGCATCAGATGGTGGTGGAAGCAGATTGAAAAGTAATTTTCAAACAGGATTTGGATAACTATGGAGGAAATATTTGCAAGGCTGTAGAGAGCTGGGGAATGCAACATTTTAATTCATGCATTCATGCATGCATGCATTCAAAGAGCTTCACAGGCATGAAGGTCTGAATTGCAGCCTTCTGCCATGTATACGTCTATGATTCTTGCCCCTATTTACCTGATTTGAAATGTTTTAATACACAGAAATTTGTACAGATGCATTTGTGACTATGCAAAATGTAGCATGCATTCAGAAGAAAATCATTCTCCTCTGAGGACCAGAGGACATAGGAACAAAAGCAGGCCATTCAGCTTTTTGAGTCTGCTCTGCCATTCAGTGAGATCTTGGCTAAACTGATCAACTCCACTTTCCTGCTTGTTCCCAATAATCCTTGATTCCTTTCCTGATTGAAAATCAGCCTTGAATATACTTAACGCTTCAGCCTCCATAGTAAAGAATTCCGATTCACTATCCTCAGAAGAAATTTCATTTGTTTAGATGCGGGAAGACTGCTTCCCCTTGCGGAAGAGTCGAGGACCACAGGGTATAATCTCAGAATAAAGGGTCACGCATCTACCCTTTCAAGTTGTCTGAAAATCTTGATTATTTCAATAAGATTGCCTCTCGTTCTTCTAAATTCCAGTTAGGATGGGCCTAACCTACTCTACCTTCCCTCAACGCTGTCTCTCCATGCTGTCAGCTTAGTGAACGTTCTCTAGATTATCCATATTCTGGCATTGGAGGCAAAGGGCCCAAAACTGTTCACATATTCCAACAGTTTTGCCTTGTATAGTTTTAGCAAAACCTTTCGCATTCTTTTTCGCACTCCCTTTGAAATAAAGGCCAACATTTCATTTGCTATCCCTTTTTTTGATTCATGGGCAAGGACTGCCAAATCCCTCTGGTAGCTTTCTGCAGTCTTTCTCAATGAATTAATCAATACTCAGCTTTTCTATTTGTCCTGCAAGTTGTATAACCTCACATTTTCCCACAGTTAGCTCACTTGTT
Source organism: Ginglymostoma cirratum (assembly GCA_024137785.1). Lineage (NCBI taxonomy): Eukaryota > Metazoa > Chordata > Chondrichthyes > Orectolobiformes > Ginglymostomatidae > Ginglymostoma > Ginglymostoma cirratum. The sequence continues at coordinate 17,861,198 of JAHRHZ010000025.1, read as the reverse complement.
TAACCTGCAGACTCTTATCCTCACTGCTTGTCTTCCTACCTGTTTTTGTGTCGTATGTAAACTTAGCTACAGTATATCATAACATATATAGTAGTGTGTATATATAGTAAATAATTATCGCCCAGCAGTGATTCCTGTTCCAGGGCACTATCTTGAAAACGTCCCCCAGTCGCAAGTCTCTCTTGTGCTAGTTAGCCAGCAGCATCTCCCAACAACATGGGCTCTTGTCGTACGAAGTGTCCTCATGAGTGGTGCCATTATTCAATTGAATTGAATTAGCTTCACTCACGCACATACTCCAATTGAGTACAGTGAAAAGTTTATACGTCACCACTTACAGGGCCATCTACGATGCAAAAGTGCCTAGGTACAGCTTTGTCAGTTACTAGATCTTAGGAAATAGAGGAATATGGCCAGCACTGCAGAAATAAATAAAAGTTCAGAACAACAGTCTTCCAACTCAGATCACCCTCCGGTCTGTACTGGCCCTTGGTTCCAGACTGTGATGGGCTTCACCTCGAGGTTCGTGAGGCTGGGGGATTGCTCTAGAATTGCCTTGAGACCAGGAGACCATGCTGGTGCCATGCCAGGCTGAGAGAACACCACGTACTGCTGGAAGGCTGCAATGTCATGCAGGGAGGCCACCATGGGGGTCCACTATGCCAGGCTGAGAGGGCCCCCTCATACAGTCAGCGCTGAGGCTGGGGCTTATATTTTAATTTTTGAAGGTGTTTGATGTTACATTCATTGCTTTTTATCATAGAATCATAGAAATGATGCAGCACACAAGGGAGTTATTTGGTCCATTTTGTCCATGCCAACCCAAAGACAGCCAGATGTCTTTTGTAATCCCATCTTCCTGCACACGGCCCATAGCCCTGTGGCTTATAGCGCTTGATATACAGATCCAGGTACTTTTAAACAGTGGTTAGGGTCTCTGTGTCCACCACCAACTCGGGCACCCTCTGCGTTTTAAAAAAAAAAAGTCCTCACATTCCCTCTAATCCTTCTGCCACTGAGCTTGAATCATGATCTCTCTGCAAAGGGAATCAGGTTCCTCCTGTCTATTCTATCTGTACCCCTCACAATTTTGTATAGCTCAATCATGTCATCCGTCAATCTTCTCTATTCGAAGACAAACAACCCCAATCTCTCTTTGTTGCTAGAGTTCTCTAGCCCTAGCAACGTTCTAGTAAATCTTCTCTGCACTCTCCAGAGCAGTTGTCTTTTCTGTAATGTGGTGACCAGAACTATACACAGTTCATGAATTTTTGATCTCACCAGTGTTGTAGAAAGTTTCATCATTATACAATACTTTTGTATTCTATTCCTCTGCAAATGAAGGCAGATGCCTTCTTTATAACCTTGCCTATCTGTATGGCTACCTTGAGGAACTTGTGCACTTAACTTGCCAAAATCTCACTTCATCTACCCCTCTCAGTATATTCCCATTTTTTGTGTTTTCCCTTTTACTGTTTGACCTCTCTCAATGCATTACTTCACACTTATCAGAATTGAACTCCACCTGCCACTTTCCTGCGCATTCCACCCCAACTAATGTGTATCATTTTGGAGCTAACAACTATTTTCTACACTATCCAATATGTGGCCAATTATTGTGTTTGCAAATTTTGCCTGCTATGTTCAAGTCCAAATTGTTAATGTGTAAAACAAGCAGCGGGGGTCCCAACAGCGATCCCTGCAAAACACCATTTGAAACAGTTTTTCATTTTGCAAGGACAGCTATGGACCATTCCTCTTTGTTTCCCATTACTAGGTCAACCTAGGTCCAATTTGAACCATCACCCTGTATCCTTTTACTTTTTTGATCAGTATATCATTTGGGACCTTGCCAAATGACTTATTAAGATCCATGTAGTCAATGACCACTGTACTGCCCTCGTCAATCCTCCTTGTCTCTTCCTTAAAGAATTCAATACAATTTGTAAGGGATGATCTTCCTTAACGAAGCCATGCTGACTATCCCTGATTAGTCCACGCCTTTCTAACTGACAGTTTATTTGCTCTTTCAGGACTGATTGTAACAACTTACCCACCACCGAAGTAAGACTAACCAGTGTATAACTGGTATTTCCTTTGTACCCTTTTAAAATAATGGAACCATGTCTGCATTCCTACAGTCCTCTGGCATCTCACTTGTGTCTAGTGAAGTTTGGAACGTAGTCTTCCGAGCAGCTGCTGTTTCCACCCTGAACATCTTCAACATGCTAGGGAACAATCCATCCGGTCTGGTGACTTATTCACTTTCATGGATTCCAACTTCTCTAACACTGCCTCTCTCAGTGTGATTGTTTAGTCCAATATTACTGCTCTTCTTGGATTACTATATTCACATCATCCCTTTCCTTTGTGAATATCTTGACCTAGGACTGTCACCTTTCCTTTACTGTTCTAGGTTACAATTCAGGATCTTTCTACTGTATGGACTACAACATTTTATGAAAGAAGCTCAATACCACTTTCCTAACTAAAAGCAGGAAATTCTCACCTTGCCAGCAATGTCCACATCCAGGAAAGTTGTTTTTGAATTATTTTGTTTCCAGTCCTTGTTATTATCCTAGTGAATCTGCTTTCTTACAGGTTTAAAATCCCTCCAAATAGAACACTCAACTGCATTGCACTTTATTCAAAGTCTTCACTAGCCCAATTAAGTTTATTCCTGTAAATACTATTCCTCCTCTGTTATATTCCCCTCTTAATAAGATACAAGATTCCATTGACCATTTTATAGAAGCCAAATAGGTGGTTGGCAGAATTGCTATCACTTTCTGCTGTGGTCTCGTGTCACTGTTTACCCTTTAAACATCGATGTTTTATCCATGTTATATTTTATTTTGTACCATATGCAGGATGTTTGTAAAACTGTTCTTGTCAGAAACTTTATACTTTACCTTCTGAAAATTCATGTATTTGCATCTGTGTTCCCGAAAGCTATCCAAATTTCACAAAAAAGCCTCTGGTCCAAATGATTTACCTTTAACAAGTTTCTGCCACCTGGCTTTCATTAGATTGCTAAATGTTTGCTAGTTTTATCTTTTGGGTAATGGGACAAAAATACTTGTTGAAGTTTGTGCTTTTATGTGCTGTGCCCAAATGCTACTGGTTTTTCAGGGTTCACTTTTTAGGTGGGATCAAACCAGATGGGGCTGGACAAAGTGTCTAATTTCTTGCAATGTTGAAAATTTAGCCAAGAGATTTAGAACATGGAGTGTTGAATCCAAACATCGATGGAGCCATCAATCATAATTACTTTGAAAAGGCAAGTGGATAAATATTTGGAAATGAAAAGTTTCAAAAATTTAAGTGAATGGATAAAATGATTGTTCTTTCAAGGGCTCAGATGGACCTAATGGGTTGAATGACCTCAATCTGTTCTTTTAAAATTCTTTGTTTGCATAACCTCTGTACTTGATGTTTCTGCATTTTGAAAATGACTTTATTCTGAAGAGCATAGAATATAGGAGCAGGAATCCTATAATCCAACTTTATACCCTGTTCTTGCTTTTATCCCATATTCTTTGATCCCTTTGATCCTAAGAACGATATCTGCCATTTTCTTAAAAGTCTTCAATATTTTGGTCGCAACAGTTTGCTGTGGTAGAGAATTCCTCAAGTTCATCACTCTCTGGGTGAAGAAATTCTTCCTCATCTCTGTCCTAAAAGCCTACTGCTTATTCTTAGACAATGACTCCTGGTTCTAAATTCCCCAGTCATCAAGAACATGCTTTATGTGCTCAGGTTTCCTCGCACAGTCCAAAGATGTGCAGGCTTGTGGATTAGCCATGGGAACTGCAGGTTTACAGAGATAGGGTATGGGGGTGGATCTGGGTGTAATGCTGTTCAGAGGGTTGGTGTGGACTCGATGGACCGAATGGCCTGCTTCCACACTAAGGATTCTATGATATATGATAACATCCTTCTTGCATCGATCTTGTATAGTCATGTTAGTTTATTGGTTTCTATGAAATACAACCCTCATTTTTCCAAACTCTAGTGAATATGGTCCTGACAAATGTAATCTCACCCTGTATGTCAGTCCCACCATCCCAGCAATTAGTCTGGTAAACCTCCTCTGTACTCCCTCAATAGCCAGAAGGTTAGGGCAGCATGTGGCTCAGTGGTTAGCACTGTTGCCTCACAATGCCAATGACCCGAGTTCAGTTCCAGCCTTGGGTGTTTGTGGCGTTTGCCCGTTCTCCCTGTGTTGGTGTAGTCTGATTTCCTCCCACAGTCCAAAGATCCCGCACAAGCCCTTATCATTTTGGGGCAGCATGATGGCTCAGTGGTTAGCACTGATGCCTCACAGCTCCAAGGACCTGGGTTCGATTCCACCCTCGGACGACTGTCTGTGTGGAGTTTGCATGATCTCCCTGTGTCTGCGTGGGTTTTTTCTGGGTGCTCTGGTTTCGTCCCACAGGCCAAAGATGTGCAGGCTAGGTGGCTTGGCCATGCTAAATTGCACATAGTGTGCAGGGATCTGTAGATTAGGTGGGTTATTGGGGGATAGGTCTGGGTGGGATGCTCTGAGGGTTGGTGTGGATGTGTTCGGCCGAAGGGCCTGTTTCTGTACAGTAGGGATTCTGTTTTTAAAAAAATGTGCAGGTTAAGTGGATTGGCCATGGTAAGTTGGCCCGTAGTGTCCAGAGGGGTGCAGGTTAGGTGGATTAGTCATTGTAATTGCAGGGTAATGCGGATAGGGTGGGGCTGGTTCAGGGTGGGTTGCTGTTTGGAGGGTCAGTGGGGACTTGATGGGCCGATTGGCCTTTTTCCATGCTGTAAGGTTTCTACAATTTTGATGATCCATCCTCGGATAAGGAAACCAAAACTGCATACAGTGCAGATAGAATGATTGGGGCAGCATCGAGCTTGTCCTGAAGACTTTCATATGGCTCTAATGTGATTTGTGTATAAAGACAAGCCTATCATTGAAGGCACACTGACTTGTGGGATAAAAGGATGGTGCCTCTGCATGTTTGATGGGTAAAATGAGTGAACCATTTCAACTCCCCCTCCCATTCCTCAGACGACATGTCCATCCTGGGCCTCCTGCAATGCCACAATGATGCCACCCAAAGGCTGCAGGAACAGCAAATCATATTCAGCCTGGGAACCCTGCAGCCCAATGGTATCAATGTGGATTTCACAAGCTTCAAAATCTCCCCTTCCCCAACCGCATCCCAAAACCAGCCCAGCTCGTCCCCGCCTCCCTAACCTGTTCTTCCTCTCACCTATCCCCGCCTCCTATGTCAAGCCCCACCCCCATCTCCTATCTACTAACCTCATCCCTCCTCCTTGACCTGTCCGTCCTCCCTGGACTGACCTATTTCCTTCCTACCTCCCCACCTACACTCACCTTTACTGGCTCCATCCCCACCTCTTTGACTTGTCTGCCTCCTCTCCACCTATCCTCTCCTCTATCCATCTTCTATCCGCCTCCCCATCTCTCCCTATTTATTTCAGAACCCTCTTCCCCTCCCCCATTTCTGATGAAGGGTCTGGGCCCGAAACGTCAAGCTTTCCTGCTCCTATGATGCTGCTTGGCCTGCTGTGTTCATCCAGCTCCACACCTTGTTATCTTGAACTCACTTCCTGTTGTTCCACTGAAGCAAATGGTTTAGATTAGTTAGACAGAGAAGGGTTGTTCTTTGGTAGCTGACAGAACCAGAATTAGATCACATATATTTAAAGTTTTGGAGAAGAGATGTGAGAAGTCAAGTTTATGCAATGTGTAAATGAACTGGAACTCGCTAATGAGAATTGTGGAATGAATGCAATGAATAATTTCAAAAAGCAATTAGATATTTGAGGGAAGATTTCGTGGGGAAATGGGACTGATCACTCTACAGGCAGCTGGCATGAACTCAATGAGCTGAATGTCTGCCTTCAGTATTATAACGCTACTTAACCAATCAAATGAACATGATAATTTCTCGTGAGGAAAGGACTGAAGTTACACACTGAGCAAGCACACTCTGCAATCTCTGAATGACAACGTAAACATTGAGAACATGAGCTGTAGTATTCTTTTCATGTTAAGTTGCATGTTCCTCTTCCCACATTCCTTTGTGCTTCATTTCCCTTCTAAGTGTTTCCCTCTTGACCTACAGGTACTTGGTTACAAATCCATGGATGGTGGCTGCTTTCTGCCCATCTCCATTGTTCGTGCTGGAACCTAGACCAACTTCAACAGCTGTGGCTCTGGAGCTGCATGGGACCATTAAGCATTTTGTTTGCAGTTTCCAACCTTTCCAATTGGAGGCATTGTCATGAAAGAAATTTCTTTTAAAAAGAGATGGAAGTCCAGAAAATAGCAACTCAAAAACTTGACACAAACACAATTTTTCTTGTTGAGTTTAATGTTTGCTTAATAAGAAACTTTAGTTTTTGCAATAAAATCTAGAATTTTTAGGAATTTTGAGAAATGTATGATACCTCTGGGCTTACCATGTTAAAAGTTACAGCCCTCCTACTATAATATAATCTCCTAGATGTTGACAGTTTATCATGATTAATTTTCTAGATTTTTAAGACTTCAACATTTGCAAATAGTGTTAGAGTTTACTAAATTATATTAAGAAATTTGTCATCCATGGGATTTTTCTCATGTTGAAGAAGTGGTCTAATTAATGTAGGTATGAAATACCAATTGTGTTGCACTTTGCAGTTTCAAATTATTATTTTGCCAAAAAAACTCTGTCCTCTATATAAACCTGGTGGAATGATATAGCAACACTTTTTGATTAGATTTAATGCTTTGATGTGAAGAACAGACTTTATGATTATACCCATTCTTTCTGAAATAGCTGAAATCCAAAATTAACTATTGGAAACCTTTTTTAAAATCATGAGAAGTAATAGCTGAACACAATTGTCTCAATTCTATTTCTCTTAATGCTTGTTCTAAGGATGACTTTACTGACAAATTATAGTTTTTAAAAATTAAATATTGCTCAGAAATGTTGCTAAAGCTTTTTCTCTTGCTTTCATCAGCACAAGTGTAAGAATGACAAATTTCAAATGGATCACCATAATTTATGACGAGAAAAGGTGCTAATTGCTTGGCATGTCTGTTGATTGGCAAAGGCATTGTCATGGAGAAAGAAATTAACAATTTTTAAAATAGAATGTGCGAGATCTGTATTAAAATCATGTCAAAAGGCATTTTTAAAAATATTACAAATTTACTTTAGCATTTTTCATCTTGAATATATTTTTCCATTAAATTAATACAGCCCACCCTTCTTACATTTTTTAACACGCTTGCACATAATTCATACAAAATTGATACATACACCCAAATAAGCATATGACTGAGACAAGAATAACAGAAAATAATGCAGAAGACAGGGCAATTCAGAATTAGCTACGTTTAGACTTTGATTTTCTTCTATTAATTGAAATTCAGTCCATCTATTTTATTTATCGAAGTTAAACCAGAAATGCTTGAAAATTATACATGTTTGGTTTAGAAATGTTGAATCCTTATGTCCTGGTATCCAATAGTTTTATTTTTTGAAAAGAAAGGCTCTTTTAGTAAAAACGGTTTGTTATCTATGGCCTGAGATGGTGATTGACAGCAGTAGCTGCTGGTTGGAGTGAGACGTTGAATAGGGTTGGAATGAGGACCACTTGCTATCAGAGGTCATTAGGGAACAACGTGGAGCAGGAAACACCTCTGATATGTCTGTATGAGCCAGAGCCTTTGCAATTTTGTCACTGAAAGCAATGGATGCCAAAACATTGAATGTTTTTATGAAGGAGTTAGATATACATCTTTAGGTGGAAGGGGTTATAGACTATGGGGAGAAAGTAGGGGACCGAGCTGGATGATCAGCTGTAATCATATTGCATGGTGGAGGAGGTCTAAGGGGCAAATGTCTATTCGTGCTTCAGTTTTCTCTTTCTAAATAACTGCAGCAGTAATAGTGCGTAGTCTGAGATTGGCTTAGTCAAGGCCATATGGTGACCACCACAGGCAGCAATATGGGCAGGTACGCATGGAGACTATCTGCACTGGCTCTGGGAGAGACTCCTCCCCAGACAGCTGGGTGAGCACAGTGAAAGAAGTGGGGGCTGAGGATTCCCACTCTGCAGGCTGAGCTGTCCATCCGTGTCTGTGTCTGAACTCAGTGACCACCCTGCAGGCCCCACTCCCCCAGCTAACATAGAACAGTACGGCATAGTACAGGCCTTCGGCCCACATTGTTGTGCCGAGTGTTTACTCTAAATCTAGACATCTGAGATCTCTATCTAACCTCCACCCCACCTTATACTATCATCCATGTGCCTATCTAATAGCTGCTTAAATGCCCCTAATGAGGCCGACTCCACTACCCTCTCCGGCAATGCATTCCACGCTCCTACCTCCACTTACTTTAAAACTATGCCCCCTCGTAATAACTACCTCCACCCTAGGGAAAAAGTCTCTGGCTGTCCACTCTATCTATACCTCTGATCATTTTGTACACCTCTATCAAGTCACCTCTCATCCTTTGTCGTTCTAAAGAGAAAAGCCCTAGCTCTCTCAACCTTTCCTCGTAAGACATTCCCTCCATTCCAGGCAACATCCTGGTATCTCCTCTGCACCTTTTCCAAAGCTTCCACATCTTTCATATAATGAGGTGACCAGAACTGGACACAATACTTCAGATATGGCCGAACCAGGGTTTTGTATAGCTGGAGCATAACTTCACAGCTCTTGAACTCAATCCCTCTATTAATGAAAGCTAACACACCATATGCCTTCTTAACAACTCCATCCACCTGGGTGGCAGCTTTCAGGGAACTGTGGACATGATCCCTCTGCTCCTTCACGCTGCCAAGAATCTTTCTATTAACCCTGTATTCTGCTTTCAGATTTGTCCTTCCAAGATGATTCACCTCACACTTTTCAGGATTAAACTCCATCTGCCACTTCTCAGCCCAGCTCTGCATCCTATTAATGTCCCTTTGTAACCTAAAACAGCCCTCCACACTATCCACAACTCAACCCACCTTCATATCAGCGGCGAATTTACTAATCCACCCTTCCACTCCCACGTCCAAACCATTTACAAAAATCACAAAAGAAGAGGACCCAGAACAGATCCTTGTGGTACACCACTCACAACTGAGCACCATGTTGAATATTTTCCGTCCGCTACCACTCTTTGTCTTCTAAGGTTCAGCCAATTCTGAATTCAATCTACCCTATCCCATCTACCCTCCTTACTTTCTGCATGAGCCTACCATGGGGGACCTTATCAAATGCCTTACTTAAATCCTTGTATACTGCATCCACTGCTCTACCTTCATCCACATGTTTGAAGAGGTGACCAAAGAATTCAATAAGGTTTGTGAGGCATGATCTACTCTTCACAAATCCATGCTAGCTATCACAAATCAAACTGTGCCTATCCAAGTGATTATACATCCTATCTCTCGGAGCCCTTTCCAATAATTTGCCCACCACTGAAGAAAGACTAACTGGCCTGTAATTTCCAGGATTATCCCTATTTCCTTTTTTGAACAAAAACATCACAGTTAGCTGGGCTGCACAAAACCTGGCAGCAGGCACTTTTCCTGAACCCCAACCTTTGGGTTCAAATTGTTGCCGCTCTGATGAGTCGGTAACGCAAGAAGACAGTTTTAAGGTTGCAAAAGCGAAATGCCATGCTCGCTGGAATGTGAAATTAAAATAGTACGAACACTCAGCAGACCGTGCAGCATCTGACACACAGAGAGAAACAGTTAATGTTCCAAGTTGTTGAGCTTTCGTCAGATTTAAGGTAGTTGCCAAAAGAACCAAGAGGTTGTTTGGATTTTAGTTTGCTAATTTGCTAAATCGTTCTGACCTGAAATTAACTGGTTCGCAAGGTCAGGAGAGGGTGGGAAATGAATATTGAAGTGCATCCAATTATAACTTGGGACGGAGAAGGATAAATATTTGGAAAGGAATCATTTCGAGGGCTTAGGTCTAAGGTGAGAGGGAAAGAGGGACCGAAGAGGCAACTTTTTCACGTAGTAGGTGATGCGTGAACGGAAAGAACCGCTAGAGGAAGTGGTGGGTGTGGGTACAATTACATTTAAAAGCTGGATAGGTACATGTGAGAAGGAAACGTTGAGAGGGATATAGGGCAGATGCTGGCAAAATGGGATTAGATTAATTTAGGATATCTGGTTGGCATAGATGAGTTGGACTGAAGGGTCTGTCTCCATGCTGTCTGACACTAAGTGGGATCGCCCTTTTTAAAAGAGTTGCCACTGACATAATGGACAAATTATTTTCTGTGCTCAATCATTCTTAGATTTCTGAACATGCAAATTATCGATAGAATGGATAGGTTAACAACAGTTATCATACCTTTTCACCCAACTCTTAACTTTCCATTAAATTAAAAAAAACTCCTGATACTGCAAATCTGAAACAAAACAGACATTGCTCGATAAACTTAGTAGGTCTGGCAGCATCTGTGGAGAGAGAAACAAAGGTACTATTTTGAGTCCAGTGACCGTTCTTTATTCAGTAAAAAATCTGTTCTTAATTTTCCGTTTTATTTCTGTAGTACCACTGCCGGCCTGCAGATGGTGATGCTGCATTACTTAAAACATTTTATTAGCAACATTTCATCGACGGGAAAGTAAAAGGTTTGGAGCATTTTACAGTACTTCGTAAGAACCGGTGTTGGTCTGCAACGAAAACTAGGTAAAGCTGAAAGATCTAAGCAGGTCAGGCTTCATCTGTAGAAAAAAAACTGAGTTAATACTAGAGGTCAATGACCCTTTTTCAGACCTGGAAGATGTTAGAGATGTAACAGATATTAATTTATATTAATCCGAAAAAAGGTTGGAGCAGCATGGGGTTGATTTAAGAATGGAAGGCAGGACAGATTAAATGACAAAATGGGAGCTCACCCAAGGCAAAAAGAAGAGGTGATGGAACATTTGAAGATTGATTTGACAGCTGTGGAGGAGGTGGAAATGGTCAAAGTGGAATCATTGCCAGCATACACTGTCTGAAGGAAATGAGAGCCCAATGACATTCATGGATAATGGTGTAGGGGCCTGAAAAGATTAATATTGAGGCGTGCCTTAAGCACCACGTACCATGATGATGGACTCTGAGAACAGCTTAGGACCTTGAAGGAATGAGATGTGCTAAGGTCCAAAGATGTGCAGGTTAGGTGGCTTGGCCATGCTAAATTACCCGTAGTGTTCCGGGATGTGTAGGTTGGGTGTATTAGCCATGGAAAATGCAGGGTTACAGGGATAGTGTGTGTGGTGGGTCTGCGTGGAATGCTCTTTGGAGAGTTAGTGTGGACTGGATGGGCCAAATGGCCTGCTTCCACACTGTCAGGATTCTATGGATACCATCTGAATCTTCCTCATTCTTTCTGTGGCGATATCTATCATATCAGTGTAACTTGTATACACTTGTTATCATTGCAATAAATTGCATTTTGTTTAAGAGCTCCTTTTTGTTAGACTATGTGGTTTACCTGTACCACACTCGACCAAGCAGGCCTTATAGATCCCTACCCTAAAGGAGGATGGTGGGTGAAAACCTACCAGGTAGCTCATGTACAAGTTAAGCAGTGATGTGGATTCATCTTACAATTCAGTGACAAGCAATGTGATTTCATTAAGCTGCTTCCTAAAACAGTGGCAATGGTGCAGATCTGAGGGTTGTTTTCAGACATAGCCGTAAGAACACTGTACATGTCAGCAACCCAGTCAGCAACCAGAAGTACTGACTATTCACAAAATCTACAGAAGAGAATGTTGTGACAAGATTCAACAAGACAGAAATTAAAGTTGATGGTAATAAGATTTTCAGACCTGGTAAATTGAAGCGCTGCAGCAAGAGCAAGTTTGAAACTGCAGTCAGCCGGAGCACTAGTCAACCAAAGGCAGTTACGGATTGTGCCAGGTGCTGATGGTCTGTAGGAGCAGTCTTGAGTTGAGGTTTACCTGGAGAGTGAATAGACATTGGAAGCTCTGTGAAAAAACCATTGACATCCCTGATGGCCAGTGGAAAATGTTTAAAAATAATGTGGTTCAGAGGCTGGAAAAACCAGAAGTAAGAAAAGTACTTCCAAGCCGCAATGAGTGGTAAGTGGGCAACATGAGACACGACGACAGCGAGGGAAACCAAAGGCCACAGCAGCAGTTTAAAGCAAAGCCACAGACCCTGGGACTGTCGCAAAATGAGAAGTGATAAAGGGGCATTTTAGAAATATGAGCATAAACTATGATAAAGCATTTATAACTGCCCATTGCAGGACTCATTCAAGGGAAAAAAAAGGGCTTGAAAACCATGTTGAATATCATTGACAGCCACTGACAGATTCATAAAGGACAAACTTTTAAGGAATGGGATTCATCTTAAAGAACCACTGAAAATTAGATTCATTTGATAAAGATGCAAGGAGATCAGGATTTGTTTGTGAAAACCACAGGCAGCTGTTGTTAAGGCTACTAAGGGAACAATCATTCATTAAAATTATGGTAGTGGAATTGTACAGAGGCCCCAAAAAAGGTGGGATTCCAGTGTAGCAGCAGCATTGCTACACTGGAGAATTAAAAGGAAAAAAAAGAATCACAATGAGACGTTGGAAATAATACTACCAGAAAGTTTTAACTTCAGAGATGGGCTGAATACAACATGGTTGGATACCTTGGAGAAAATAATCCTCATCAATGGCATGTGATCTAAACAGAGACAATATGAATATATCCTCACAGAAGGCTGAGAATGGTTGGACTTCTTCCTCAAAGTCAGTGGAAGTAGACTCTTTGAACCGCTTTAGACTGGAGATAGTTAGATTCTTGATAAGCCAGGGGTGGAAGGTTATCAAGGATAAGCAGGAATGTGAAGTCATTAGATCAGCCATTATCTAATTGAAAGCCAGGGCAGGCTCATTAGGAAGAATTGACCACTGCTGCTCCTAATTAATATGTTTGTATACTTTCTTATTTTTATATTGACAGAAAGATGAAAACTTGTGACTATAGTGGATTGGTTCTACTGAGGCAAGTTCAACTTACAATCAGGAAGGTTTGTGAGAAAATACAAGGAATCAGATGCAAATAAGCACCATGCCCAACTTGAGCTCATTGATAAAACTTCAACTGAGTAATTCAAAAGGTGACACTTGGTGAATAAATAATGACAGATTCAAGTCTGATATTAGATACTGAGGAGATACGAGTTCAAGAAGAACATTTCTTTGTCCTCCTATTTTTTCTAACCAACCTGTTTGTGAGGTCAGGCCTGAAAGATAATTGCATGTTGGTTCATGATCAAAGAGCTCAATAGATGCTTCAACTCCTGAGAGGCCTTATGCTCAAACAGATGGCAGATGTTTGAATAATAACATGGTTTCATAGGGAGATAAACAGTCTGGCAGGAAAAGGCCAGAATTTGACGGAATTTTGGACTGTTTCTGAGAGAAGGCATTTGGCTGTTGATTCTACAACATGAAGATTTGCAAGCTCCCTCCCTAACCTCCCATTACAAGTTGTAGGGGGTTCAGAGAATAGAAACTGAATTATAAATATTATCAAGTTTTTTTCAGAGTGAACTGAAAAGGTGTCACCAACTGATGATTTTCAGAAAATCAATCAAGAAACAATCATATATGCACATGGAACAGCACATCATGAAAACCTCTTAAATAATCAGACCAGTTTTGGTTGTTTTTATTTATCCCTTAATTGTGTTTGTTTGTCTGTCTTTTGTGTGAATGGGGTTGTATGAAAATGATAGACATTAATTAGATTACTTTGACGTTTAATTTGGCTCTGCTAAAGTTACTTTATTGTTAATAAATTGTTAAATATTTGTTTAAACTACAAACCCAGCATCTGGAATTGACGTTCAAGAAGTCTGGAATTGGTTATTCGAAAAGCCTGGTTAAGAGCCATTGGAGTCCATTTTGAGGGTCTTTGAAGATTTAATTTTACAGTGCTATGATACAGAGGTTGGGAGGTTAATTTGAGTAGGCTGTCTGTACGTTGTCACACTATTTAATATATTTGACCTTCATCTTACAACAGGTCTTTACTGGAGGCAAGGTCTGGAGAATTGGCCTGGTTGGCACAGAGCTGGGTGAAAAGAACTTTAATTTGAGTACATCTTTTTCCCTTTTTAATTCTTATTTTGGACTGTATTATTCTTTCAATATTTGTACCTAGGTATCTTGTACCTGGGATGGTGCCTTAAGCAGCAACATTGCAAACTTTTCACTGCACGCATTTGAGTGTGCATGACAGTAAAGCTAATTCAATTTCATTGGTCAAGGAAGATTTAGGGAATTGTCCCAGGGGTTTTTTTCTTTAAATTAGTCATTTGTCAGATGTGGGTTTTGCTGGCTGCGCCAGCATTTTTTTCCCATCCCTAGTTGCCCTTGGGAAGGTGGTGGTGAGCTGCCTTCTTGAACTGCTGCAGTACATCTGCTGTGCGTTTCCCTAAATACCGTTAGGGAGAGAATTCCAAGATTTTGATCCAGCAACAGTGAAGGTACGGCGATAAATTTCCAGGTCAGGATGGTAGGTGGCTTGGAGGGACCTTGAAGGTGGTAGTGTTTCCATATATCTGCTGCACTTGTCCTTCCAGACGGAAGTGGTCGTGGGTTTGGAAGGTACTGTCTGAGGATCTTTGGTGAATTTCTGCATCTTGTAGATAGTACACACTGCTGCTACTGAGTGTTGGTGGTGGAGGGAGTGGATGCTTGTGGATATAATGCCAATCAAGCGGCTGCTTTATCCTGGATGGTGTCATGCTTCATGAGTGCTGTTGGGGCTGCACTCATCCAGGCAAGTGGGGAGTATTCCATCACGCTCTTGACTGGTGCCTTTTAGATGGTGGACAGGCTTTGAGGAGTCATAAGGTGAGTTACTTGCACAGTATTCCTAGCTTCTGACCTGCTCTTGTAGCCATTTTGTTGATGTGGTGAGTCCAGTTGAGTTTCTGGTCAATAATAACCCCCAGGATGTTGATAATAGGGGATTCGGTGATGGTAATACCATTGAATGCCAAGGGGCTATGGTTAGATTGTCTCTTATTGGTGATGTTCATCGCCTGGAATTTGTGTGGCGTGAATGCTACGTGCCGCTTGTCAGCCCAAGACTGGATATTGTCCAGGTCTTGTTGCATTTGAACATGGACTGCTTCAGTAGCTGAGGAGTTGCGAATGTTGCTGAACATTGTGCAATCATCGGCGAACATCCCCACTTCTGGCCTTATGATGGAGTGCAGGTCATTGATGAAGCAGCTGAAGATGGTTGGGCTGAGGACACTACCCTGAGGAACTCCTGCAAAGATGTCCTGGAATTGAGATGATTGATGTCTAACAACCACGACCATCTTCCTCTGTGTCAGGTATGACTCCAACCACTGGAGAGTTGCCCCCTGATACCCATTGATTCCAGTGATTGGTGAATGGAGCCGGAAGTTTCCTTAGGGCTTTTCATGATTTGTTGCTGAGCTTTGACTGAAGATCATTAGAACTCCATTCACTTGCCTGATGTGGAGTTCTGTTGGGAAAATGAGTGAGTCCTTGAGGAACCTTCACCCCCGATGGATAACTTTAACTCTGAATGATGATCAAATAGTCACCTACTTTGCATTTCTCTGATTTAATATCCCCATTGATTTTCATTGAAACCACTATCAGAAAGATGTAAAATGCGTGATTGATGTCCATTTCTACATTTCCACATCATTGTCCACCATCAAAATTCTTACCCCCTTCTCCCTCTAGCATCTCCATCCCCACCTCCACGGACCTCACACACGTATGTTTAAAAGAGCACACAGACCCTGACCAAAGTTTTAAGTATTTTTATTCAGTGATATTTACTGTCATTTAAAAGGTACTTGAAAATAATTGCTGTTTTAGACTGTAAAATTCACATCCTCGTGTGCAAATTCCTCCATTGTGTCTGTAACCTTCTCCTGCCCTACATCTCCTTGAGCTCTCTGCATGCCCTCAATTCTGGATTCCTGCACATCTCTAGTTTCAGCACTTCTTTGGCAGCCATGCTTTAACTGCCTGGACTCGAAACAATGCCTCATAAAACTCCACATCTCTCTCTCTATCTTTTAAGAAGCTAATTCAGACCTGTCTCTTCTATAAAGGTTTTGGCCACTGGTCTTGATGCCTCCTTTTGTGGCTAGGCATCAAATCACTTTTGATAATGTTCTTGTGAAGTCACTTTGGGTATTTTACTGTGTCGCAGATGCTATATAACTGCAAATTGTTGTTGTACTACAGACTACTACAACACAAAAGCAAGCTAGCCGTTCCTCTGGGAAGATCTGGTGATGGAAAGGGATAAAACGTGGCTGGAGAAAACGTGACTAGTTCTTTAATCAATGCTGAAATACATGAAATATAATGTCTGAAATACATACAATATGGAATATCTTAATTCACTTTACAACGATTACTTCAGGCAAATATACAGCACATAAAATATTAATCAATGAAATCCTTATTGACATCTGCTGCAGCCGTTGAATTTCAATCGTTCACTTTTGCAATTGAGAAGAGAAATATAAACAGTGTCTTCTGTCTTCTCCTCCATTTGACAGAGATGCATTCATTATTTTGTTTCCAGGAATAAACTCAGGGAAACAATTCCATAGTTTTCTAAACAAAAACAGATCGACAAGAAAGGAAAAAAACAAGAAGATTTGTAAAGTTTTGTTTGCAGTGTCTGCACAAAAATACCTACAGAATTCAGGTCATATAATGCATTCGTTCAACATGTTTTGAGCCACAAATAGGAGTTTTATAATTGTGGTATTGTACCTGAATGGCTTTCAGTTCCTATTTTCCTGTCAAAGGCCGGGAAATATTTAATGTCAACAGCCAGGCACCATGAAACACTGAATCCCCATGGTGCTGTGTGTCAAATTTTGTTTTATGATGCTTGTGAAATGCTTTGGAACCTCTTATATTTAAAGGCTCCAAAATGCAAATTGTTGTTATTTCTACAATTGAAAACCTTTGTGCCAAGGGAAATTTGCATACAATATATGTATACAACTGCATGATTTCTAATTAACAATAATTGATGAGTCATTTGTCCTTAGAGTCAGATGGCACCGAAACAGATGTTTGGCCCAACTCGTCCATGCCTTCCAGGTTTCCTAAACTGAGCTCGTCCCATTTGCCTGCGTTTGCCCCATATCCCTGTAAACTTTTCCTATCCATGTACCCGTCCAAATGCCCTTTAAATGTGTATGAGCAATCAATTATTTTTCTCCCCATTCATCAATTGAAAGCATGATCTCATGATCTGAATACCCCTGAAAAGTGAGGCGAATCAGTCGAGGTTCCTTTTGAATACAATCATAAAGAGTTTCTTTTGTTTTAAAACTCAGTCGTGATTTGGGTTACTTCGGTGTTCAGGTCCTGTCCCTTGTTACAGTGTGAACCCTTGTGGGGCTTGTCCACGCCTAGTCATACCGACTTGTTGACCATCTCAGACGGGGTACAGGCACAGACTGACTCCCTGGTGGACTTCCTGGCTCGGCTGAAGCTGTTCTGCTCCAGCCTGGAGCGCAAGGGTAAGCAGAACTCTCGGAAACAACGCTTGAAGTTCTCGTCCAGGAAGGCGTAGAGTACAGGGTTCAGGCAGCTGTTGGTGTAGCCCAGGGCAATGCAGAAATGCCAGCTGGCCGTCACTAAGGGGCTTGGGTTGATCTCCACCAGGGTCTTGACAATCACAAAGATGTGGATGGGGGTCCAGCAGATGATGAAGATGGCCACCACCACCAGAACCATCCGTGTGATCCTCCGCAGATTCCTGTCCTTCTCTTTGGAGCCCGAGAGGAGGCGGACACTTTTCAGACGCAGTATCATCAGGCCGTAGCAGATGGTAATTACCAGGACTGGGATCACGAAGGCAAATATGAAGACACAGATTTTGGTGACGTTATCCCAGTACCAAGTGGGAGCTGGAAATTGTATGGTACACATCACATTCCCTGAAAGGAAAGAAAAAAAGAAGAAATGCAAATAAATGAGGCTTTCAGCTTTTAAAAAAAATACATACATTCGTTTTTGTTTGGAATTCGAGCTTGCTATCATGATCAGTATATATTGCCCAGCTCCCTTAATTGTCCTTGAGAAGATAATGGTGCATTTTCTACTTGAAAAGCAGCAGTCTCTATAGCGTAAGATATTCCCAACTCCGTGGTTGGATAGGGATTTTAAATGAATATTTGTTCTCTACTGAGATATCAGCTTCCAAACCATGAACCCATCTGGGAAAACACCCATGCGAATGAAAATGGTTGACTTGAATTTACATAACGTCTGTCGCATCCTCCAGCTATCACAGGCCACTTAACTGTGAAGAAGCACTAAGTTCAACTGCTGAATAAATGGGTTACCATAGGGCCTCAATGTGCATACTAAAACTGTCTTCTCTCTCATACAGTCAAACATTGCAGCCACCCCACGAAAAGTCCTTGTCCATGATGGCAGTAGGTCGACTGCAAGGGGAAGTGAATTACTTGTTTAAAGGTCGTTGCTGTCCTGATGACAGGTGAGTCACAATTAAAATCCTCCGAACTGACCACTGATGGTCAGAATGTACACAGAAATGGAGATTTCCATAGATTCATAGAGATGTACAGCACCTCTGCTGTCCAACTCATCAACGCAGACTAGATATCCTCAATTATTCGAATCCCATTTGCCAGCATTTGGCCCATATCCCTCTAAACCCTTCCTATTCATGTACCCATCCAGATGCCTTTTAAATGTTGTAATTGTACCGGCCTCCATCACTTCCTCTGGCAGCTCATTTCTCACACACACCACCCTCTGCGTGAAAAGTTGCCCCTTAGGGCAAAGCTATAATAGGAAACTATCAGCTTAAACCTATGCCCTCGAGGTTTGGACTCCCCTATCCTGAGGAAAAGACCTTGGCTATTTACCCTATCCATACCCCTCATCATTTTATAAACTTCTGTAAGGTCACTCCTCTGCCTCTGACGCTCCAGGAAAATTGAAAATAGCCCCAGCCTATTTAGCCTCTCCCTATAGCTCAAACCCTCCAACTCTGGAACATCCTTGTAAATCTTTTCTGCACCCTTTCAAGTTTAATAACATCCGTCCTATGGCAGGGAGATCAGAAATGAATGCAGTATTGCAAAAGTGGCCAAACCAATGCCCTGAATAGCCGCAACATGACATCCCACCTCCTATACTCAATGCAATGACCAATAAAGGTGTATGCCAAATGCCTTCTTCATTACCTTAGCTACCTGTGACTCCACTTTCAAGGAACTATGAACCTCTACCCCTAAAATGTTGTAAAATGTCTCATTGTTCAGAAACACTCCTCAAGACCCTACCAGTAAGTGTATAAGTCTTGCTGTGATTTGCCTTTCCAAAATGCAACACCTCGCATTTACCTAAATTAAACTCCACTCCTTGGCCTGTCAGCCCATCTGATCAAAGTCCCATTGTACTCTGAGATAAGCTTCTTCACTGTCCATCACACCACCCATTTTGGTATCATCTGGAAATTTGCTAATCATATCTCCTGTATTGACCCCCACATCATTTATGTAAATAACAAAAACCAATGGACCCAACAATGATCCTTGCAACACACTGCTGATTACAGGCCTCCAGTCTGAAAAGCAACTCTCCACCACCAGCTTCTGTATCCAACCTTCAAGCCAATTTTGTATCCAAGTGGCTAGCTCTCCCTGTATTCCATGTGATCTAACCATACTGACCAGTCTACCACATGGAACCTTGTCAAAGGCCTTGCTGAAGTCCATATAGACAGCATCCACTGCTCTACCTTCATCAGCCTATTTTGTCACTTCTTCAAAAAACTTAATCGAGTTAGTCAGATACGATTTCCCATACACAAGACCACATTGACTTTCCCTATTCAGTCTTTGCCTTTCCAAATACATGTTAATCCTCAGTATTCCATCCAACAACTTGCCCACCACTTGTCAGGCTCCCTGCTCTGTAGTTCTCCAGCTTTTCCTTACCATCTTTCTTAAATAATGGCACCATATTGGCCAATCTCTAGTCTTCTGGCACCTCAGCAGTGGCTGTCGATGATAAAAATATCTGAGCATGGGGCTGGGGGGAGCAATCACTTCCCTAGCTTCCCACAAAGTTCTGACATACACCTGATCAGGTCCTTTTAAGAGGATTTAAGACATCCAGCATTTTAAGACATCCAGCACCTCCTCTTCTGTAATGTGGACACTCTTCCTGCTCGGAAGAAACAGGCTGACTTCCACGTGGGGCCTTTTTCTGGCCCTCAGCCAATTTTGCATTGTACAGCGCAGCATGAGGCCATTCAGCCCCAAGTGCCTATGCTAGCTCTTTGAGAGAGCTATCCTCTCACCCAGAGTGTTCTCAACTCTTTGGAGAGTTAGGATTAAATCTGTTTCCATCACCCCTGTCAGGCAGTGCGTTCCAAATTGTAACTGGAGGCATAAAAAGAAAAAGCTACTTTTGTTCACTTCTTTGATAATTATCTTAAAACTATATGTCATTTGGACCCTCTGTCTGTAGAAGCAGCTTCCCCGTGAATCGCTGTTTTAAAACCCTCCAGGATTCTAAGGAACCCAAATGAACTCGCCTGTTAACCAAGTCTGCTCCAAAGGGATCAATTCCTTGCTGCTAATGATTGCTTTGATTGGTTCTTACGCATGTTTCTGGTAGGTACGGCAGCACAGCGATCTGGAAGATGACTCTGCTCCGTGTCAAATACTGCCACACAAACGCATTTGAAAAGACAACACAAACAGAAGTTGCTGGGAAAGCTGAGCATGTCTGGCAGCATAGAACAGAGAACAGTACAGCACAGTACAGGCCCTTTGGCCCACAATGTTGTGACAAAATTTTACCCTAAACAGTCTATCTAACCTCTACCCCTACCTTATACCATCATCCATATGCCTATCTAATAGCTGCTTAAATGCCCCTAAAGAGGCCGACTCCACTATCCTCTCTGGCAATGCATTCCACGCCCCTACCACTCTCTGAGTAAAGAACCTACCTCTGGAGAAGTTTGGGGGAACCCCAGTTCCGAGGAATGGTAAGCGGACCTGAAATATTAACTCCTTTTTTCCCTTCACAGATGCTGCCAGACCTGCTGAGCTTTTCCAGCCACTTCTGTTTTTGTTCCTGATTCACAGCATCCTCAGCTCTTTCGGATTTTATTTGAAAAGTATCGTGTGGAAATGACACCTGTACACAGCCACACAAACTGGGCAGAGAAACCGATGATATGCTCACCTTTGTCACCGGGTTTGGTGACAGCCATAACCATAACGGGGACCCCGATGGCAGATGATAGGAGCCACACGCAAACATTGACTATCTTTGCATTGGTGGGCGTGCGGAAATCTAGTGCTTTAACCGGGTGACAGACAGCGATGTAACGGTCAACGCTCATCATGGTCAGGGTGAAGATGCTGGTGAACATGTTGTAGTAGTCGATTGACAGGACCGTTTTGCACAACAACTCGCCGAAGGGCCACGTTTCCATCAAGTATTTGGCGCTCTGGAATGGCAGTGTGCTGGTGGCTAGTGCGTCAGCCAGAGCGAGGTTGAAGATGTAAATGTTGGTGGCTGTTTTCATTTTTGTGTATCTGAGGAATGAACAGGAAGAAGCGTTAGGTGTGGTAGTGGGGTTAGTCTGTGAATGAACTAGCACCCTTCTCCTTTTCCCCACAGCGGCTGACATTTGTAGTGATGGATTTCCGTCCATGCAGGTGAGGTCAGGGTCTGGGTCATTACTGTGTAGTGTAGCGGTAAAGTTGCCTGGCCAGCAATCCAGAACCCCGAGCTGATATTCTGAGATCATGGACTATTTTCACAAAAGACTGAAATTTCTATCCAATAAAACAAATTGGAATTTAAAGCTAGTCTAATGACAACCATATATAAAAAACTCATCTGGATCCCTCAGGGAAGGAAATTTGCCAGCCTTACCTGGTCTGGCCCACATGTGATACCAGACCCACACCAATATAATTGATTCTTAACTGTCCTCTGGGCAATGAATGTTACCCAAATTCCATGAAAGAATTAAAAAGAATCACACTGCATCATTGACTAGTGTATCTCTGTTACATGTGAACATGCACTTCATAGTCGTGGTCACTGAAAAACAGTAGGGAGATGAAACTATTTATTGCCATCCCACTTTTACACTTCGAGGCCCTCAAACTCAACTAAAGTCTGATCTGTGTTGTGGTCAACCAACTCTGTACAAATCAGCAATTGCAGTTGGACTGTACATGTGACTCCCTGCCCAGTGGAGTTAAGCAACATCTATCACAAATTCAACATTTCTCAAGTGCTTTATGACCTTGTGACTGCTGTTGAAATATACAAAATATAGTAGCCAATTTGCACACTGAAATGTCCCACTAATGGCAATGTGGTGACGACCTGATAATCTGATTCAGTAGTATTGTTGAGAGAGAATATTTGCCCCACAACCCAAAGTAGAACTCACCAGCTCTTCTTTGAGTAGTGCCATCGTTCTCCTGAGTGAGGAGACAGGACCTCACTTTAAACTTTGACCTAGACAATGAAACATGGGGGTTCTTAATCTTCTGCTGTGTCTTGGAAGTGAGGCTGAAATCCATACCTTCTGAGTTAGAGGTGCGAATGTTCCAGGCATCCATCAGAAAGCTCTTAATTCAACCCTTAGATATTTATTAGATGTAATGGCCTTTAATGTCAATGTGTATTTGATGACAGCATTGCTGTTACACCACTGACAACTCTACTTGACTAATTCATCAATCCAAAATCAATTGATTTGGCCTCAAACAGTTAAAAGATTTTTCTGGTACCTTGAGTCACAGGCAATGGGTTTGATAGGACAGGAAATGGGGATAAAGCTAAGCTGAATCTACTCTTTGCTTTGTCCAGGAAATTGTTCTTTAATAAAATCCAATCCCTTAACAGAACAAGTGGAGGATTGATTGGATGTAAGATGCCGTCCATTTCTCTTATTTTATGAGCAAGCTATCTGAAAAGTTTCTAAAATCATATACCTGACATCTAATTTCCTTTATATGTGCATTTTTTTTGTATATTGGCCGCATGTTTTAGTCCAATCCAGTTTGTGATATCTTAAGACAATCATTCAGCCATTTTAAAATGTTGCCGAAACAAATAATGGGAACACATTATACAGCGCTCTAAGCAATTTAGTAAGAGTGGCTTTCATTTCTGAATGGGTTAGATTTGCAATAATTAACAAAAGAACTGGGAGAAAAGTGAGAAGTACTTATAATGCAGCAAATGTGGCAGGGTCATTTATGTCCAGAGAAGAGTATAAATGGTGCCTTGATTTCACGTCTGATTGAAAGCTGGTACATATCACAGCGTAGCACTCCCTCAGTCTTGAACAGCAGGATTGGCTTAGGTTATGTGTACAAGCCTCTGGAGTAAGACACAAACCTCCACAATTCTGTCTCAAAAGACGAGAATTGTATTTACATTTTGGTCTTTGGAATGAGCTGGTTTCACACTGAGGGATTGGAAATTAAGATTTGCTCTTGTAAAATCATTGATACTAATTGAAACCATTAATTTCAGAGTGTGACATGGCAAGAAGCATCATTTTGCTGCACTCTAGAACTATTTATGAAGCAGCTTTAACAATCGCTTTGCTTTGGCAGATTGCACAATAAAAAAATGCAGTCAATTACAGAAATTAATGCAACAACAAACTGATTATAAGCTGCTTCATATGGCTAGATGCCAGTGTTTCTTCAGATTTATAGTGAAGTAAGAAGAGCTGTTACTGTGACATAAATTGCCTTCTATATTTTACTAGTTATCATGTGGTTACTTGACATTCTGCTGTGAGGTGAAAGTCATGCTTCGGACAATCAAGAAGTATTTCTTGCCTACTCTTGGTGCAAAGAGCTTACAACCAAGGTCAGATAATTGATATTACTTCTGAGGTAAAGGTAAATGAGCTGCAACTGCAGCAAGTCTGAACCAAAACAATAAAATCTAGAAATAAAAGACTAATATATGTACAATTGACCTGGAAGTTGTTGGATTTTTGTAAAGTTCCGACTGATTCATTAATGTGAGCCAAAAGAGAAGGAAACCTATTATCCTTGCCCAATCTTGGCTTACATAAAGCTCCAGTCTGATACCAATCAGGTTGATTCTTAACTGCTTTCTATTAATAAACCACTCAGTTGTATTAAAATGCAATGAAGGGAAAAGATTCAAGAAGAGGGATCACAAGCATCTTCTTAGGGTAACTAGAATTGCATCATAAATGCAAATCTTGCCCATTTCCCTACAATGAAAATGAGAAAATGTGAGAAAAGGACAGAAGGGCCACCAAAAAAAGGAACGTTATGTAGTGTTCTTCACTCAGGAAGGATAAATGCCCCTAGTGTTTAAACCATTGATTCACTTTTCAGGTGTTTATCGGACTGTTCCCAAACTTTTCTGGCTCCGTTTCAGAGTTTCAGGTATGTTCCAAGAGTTCTTTCCCATTTGAACTTTGAAGGAATTAAAATCAACTCCATCCTTCACCACCCAAGACTAACCAGGGGCTGAATTCTACTTGATTTTCACAACACCAAAAAATCCTCAGCAACAATTTGCATTTATTTAATGCCTTTAAAAAGTACTACACCAAGAAATAATCAAAAAGGAAATATTATGAGAGGTGAACCAAATCTGAGTCAGGTGGATTTTAAGAAAGTTCTTAAATTGAGTGAGGAAATCATAGGGGACAGTGGAGATGGTTGTAGGGAGGGAATACCAGAAGATGGGGAGTTGAAGACCTGGCTGAGGCAAAAAGGGCAAAAAATGCAGGACTACAAATGAAAGGTGAAATGCATGAGGCTGATAGAGAGGGACAGCTACTCAAAGGGAGATAATGTGAAATGGGAAATGTTGGATCCTCAGGAGCCAGTGTAGATCAGTGAGCATGGGGAGATGGCAGAGTAGGACTTGTCCAGGATAGGACATGGGGCCTGCATCTCCCTGCAAAGTGTACAGGTTGACTTCCACGCTAAATCACTTCCCACTGAATGCTGCTGCAGGCAATTCCCTTTCTTTTCTTTGTCTCTCTCTTTTTCTCCACTCTCTCCTTCTCCTCCTCTCTATCTTTCTGCACCTCTCTCTCCCTCTCTCTTTGCCAGACCCCTCTCTACCTTTCCATCTCCTTTTCTGTTTTTCCCTTTTTGTTCAGTTTACTCTCTTTATTTACCACTTCCCTCTCCCTTTCTCTCCTCTCTTTCTCCCTTCTTTCTCTCTACTATTGTTCCCTCTCTCTGTATTCCCTCTCTCTGTATCCCCTGCTCCCTCTCGCTCTGATTTTGTATCTCCCACTTTTTAACTCTCCTTTCTTTCATGCTTCTTTGCCTGTTTCCCTTCATTTCCCACGCCCATTCCCTCTTCCTTTGCTTCTCTCTTCTCATTCTTTCCCTCTCTGTCATTCTATCCCTTTATCTTGCCCAATTTCACTCTCTGACCATTTTGCTCTTTCCCTTTTCCTTTCTTCTTTCGTTATTTTGCACCTCCTTTCTCCTCCACTGTCTTCTCTCTCCCACTTTCTTCTTCTCCTTCTATCTTTCCCTTTCCTTCCCTTTCTCCCATTCACATATCCTTTCTATCGCTCCCCACTCTACTTTCTATCTCTGATCTCTCTCCATCTTTCTCCTGCTTCCTCTTTCTCACTTCACCTACTCTCTCTCCTTCCCTTTGCCTCTTCTACTCTCTCTTTTCTCTCCCTCACTCTCCTACTCAGAATAACGTTGTTTAAATGCAGAACAGTTGGCTGTGTCAGTGTTTATTAAGAGCTTGACAAACGTATCTCTTCAATCATGATGAATTCACACTGTAAATTATGGATGAAGGAAGAAAAAAATCAAGAATTTTAACAGCTGTGTGCAAAAGAAAGGTTACTTTGGAACTCTACATAACTAATCATTTCAGTTGGTTCCCAAAGCAAAAAAAGACAAAAATTGAATGAGAAAACAAGAGACATTAGAAGAAGATTCCCTGTCAGTCCTTGATCCTATTGAATGCAAAATGGAGAAAAATTCTGGACAGGCTTCACCTGTGATCAGACAGATTCCAGTTGGCTTTGCTATTATATATCACAGTAATTTCACAAATTAGGGGAGATAATGGCCTCGTGACATTATCGCTGGACTGTTAATCCAGATACCCGGATAATATTCCAGGGACCCGGATTTGAATCCCGCCATGGCAGATGATGGAATTTGAATTCAATAAACATCTGGAATTAAGAATCTAACAATGACTGTGAATCCATTGTCGATTGTCAGGAGAAGCCCATCTCGTTCACTAATGTCCTTTAGGGAAGGAAACTGCCGTCCTTACCTGGTCTGACCTACGTGTGACTCCAGACCCACAGAAATGTGGTTGACTCTGAACTGCCCTCTGGGCAATAAGGGATGAGCAATACATGCTGCCTGGCCAGCGATGCCCCCATCCCATGAATGAATAAAGAAAAAAAAATGCAAACACCATTGCTTCAAGGCACATTGTCACTTCTGAAAGACTTTAATTTCATTTCCTTTTCCTTCCGCACATCCCAAAGCACTTTACAATCAATGAAGGAATTTTGAACTGTGGTCATTGTTAGAATGGAGGAAATGCAGCAACCAATTTGCATGCAGAAAGTTTCATCAAAAAGCAAGATATTAGTACCTATAATTTTTTAAAAGTTATGTTGCAGGTAGAACAAATGTTACCCAAGATACTGGGCAGAGCTCCCCTGTTCTTCAAAACGATGGCACAGATTTTTTAAAAGTACTATATTTACAGCAAAAAATAACTTAACAATAATGTGACTCTGCCTTAAATAAAACTTTCTGGGAGAGAGCCATTTCACTCACACGTTCAACTGACTATTGGACATCGCAGAGATCACAATAATATAGTAAACATCTAGTATTTCGGGGTTTTTTTTTTTGCTGGTTTATCGACACTGCCAGTTCATAAGGTGCTGATTAAAACAAAGTTTACTGTATCTCCCCAAGGTGGCAAAAGCCACTTCACTATGATATCCAGTCCTTCCAATACTGCAGCAGTCATTTAGTATTATACTGAAGCGCTATCCTGGACTTCTGTATTTAGACTGGGGCTTAAATCCATAACTTTTGAGCAATGGAGTGAGTGCTACCCACTGAGCAACAGCTGGTGACAACTGGCAGCTGTAACTTGTACCCTGGCGGTTTGTTATATCACATCACTTTGCATATCAGATTCCAACGCCCTGTATCAAAACCTTATCAATATAAATCATTGGGAGATAAGAAGAGATCATTACTGATCTTCTTTCTCTGGGCCATGGAATCAAAACCAGTCCAGATTGACAGGTTGAGAATCTTCTCTATAATTGAGGATCCAATGTTTATTGACGTGTAATCCAATTCCCCGTGAAAATTAGATTAAAAAATTCCTGGTTTGCATTCTTGCTCAAGAGCCCACAATGGGGTGGATAAAGGAAATATCTAAATGTCCAACCTGTGCTGTATGAATATTCTTGTAAAGTCTTCATTAGGCAATGCTGTAGAAAACCTTATCCTGTATCTAATAGTCCTATACTTGACCTATGGTTTTGGATTTAAAAACAAGAGATCCTAATTTGAAACTGTTCCATTCCATCATTTATCACTTTTGAAAACCATATATCTGAGAAATAAAGGGCAATAAGGACAGGGGTAGATTGTATCAGAGGACAGGGGTAGACTACTCAGCCCCCTGAACCTGCCGTGCCAATCAGTCAGATCAAGGCAGTTCTGTATTTCAACTCCATTTCCCCAATTTTGTTCCGAATACTAAGACACTCTTACTAAAAATAGCTAGTTGTCATTTCAACCTGAATGAATTTTTTTTATGTCTCATATTGTTATGGGAAGAGGGCAGAGGAAGTCATTTTTGAGCTCAGGTCATAGCCTTCTCTGCACATCAATGAATCTTACAACAAACAGTAGAGACCTGTGTGATCAGCAAAGAGGAGAGGCTTTTGAATTTGAGAATTACTAGAGCCACACATAGGGAGGAAGATGATCTTCAACTGAAGAGATGCAAGCTGCAGCTGTCTAAGGATTCTGGATTATTTGTCCCAACAAATCAAGGGGAAGAAGAAGAATAATCAGAATATGCTTTACTGCTGGAAGTGTAATCAAGGAACTCTACAAAAAATGAGAAAATTTCCTGGAGACTGTCAACTTTGCTACTCTGTAAAGCTGCAATATGGAAAACTCTTGAGAGTAACCATGTACTGTTTACTGAAATGGATGATGGGTGATCAGCATACAAAGAGAATGCCACCCTCTATAGTTTAGTTAAAAGCTATCCACAAAAGAAAATAGTGTTTCTGGGGAAGGGTCTAGGCCCGAAAGTCAGCCTTCCTGCTCCTCTGATGCTGCTCGGCCTGCTGTGTTCATTTAGCTCTACACCTTGTTATCTCAGTGTTTCATCAATTGTGCTTTTAGTTATTTGTTACAGTAAAAATTAAGATATGAAACGTTAAGTTATTTTTTCAGTTATTAACCATAATTTTAAATTTCCTTTTAAACAGTAATAGTCTCTGTGGAGGTTGTAACAAAAGTGAGGGCTTCTTACAGTCGGAAGAAAATGGTAATCAAGATAAGAAGGTTCAAAGGACCCGAAACATTAACTCTGATTTTTTCTTCACAGATGTACTGCCCGACCTGCTGAGCTTTTCCAGCAACTTCTGTTTTTGTAAAAGACAGGCTAAGTTGGCTCAGACCCTGGCACAAATAAAGCAATGTGAACTGAAGGAAAAGAGAACAAGGTGAAGGACAAAGAGAAATACAAAAGCTTGAAAGAAAAGAGAATGAAGGATAAGAAAATGCTGTCAAAAGAGAAAAAAAAAAGTTACAGAGACAGAGAAGGCAGTAAATTTGAACTGAATAGAGAAAGGCAGCCTGAAACATTAACTCTGTTCCTCTCTCCACTCATGATACCTGTTAAGGGGTTCCAGAATTTTCTGTTGATCTTGTAATTACTCTACCCCATTCTCTTCCAAATGTCCCTGTTCTGAATTCACATCAAAATTTCATTCCATCCAAAATATTTGAACAATGAAGGTGCATCTTATCATCCAAAACACCGATGTTTCTGTGTCTTCATTTATGACACCAACTACTCTCCAAACCAAGGCTTTTTAAAAAGAGCAGCATTGATTTCAAATTGACTTTGATTTAAATATCAAATGTGAAATTTAGAAATAGTTTGGCCACAAATGCACTTGAATGTCTGGCTTATCGTGAAACAATTTGTTTCTGACAGCGTCAAATCCCCAGAGAGCTTCTGAGTGCATTTGGTTACAGCGTTATGGACTGCAGACATGAGATAATGTCTAATTGAAATTCTGAACACCAATATAAAGATCACTGGGTTGTGTCAATATTTTGTGAATTGAATGATTTGTAAAAGGCTCTTTAATTGGGTTTGTCAAGTGATGTGACAGTTGATAAGATACAAGCAAATTAGTGGGAGCATCCTCAGAAATGCAATATTGGACAAGTGCCACCCAGTAGTCCCTAGTGACAATTCTCCCATTTGGCTCATTAATATCCCCAAGTGGTAATGCTGAAATCAGGATGAAGGTTGCCAGGTAATTTAGAAATGTAATTTCATCCATGGTAGATCATTTATCTCCTGCCTACGTCATGAATCAATTATTTATTTAAGTTGAGATTTAGTCTGATATACTGATTGCAGGTAATAAATGTTAGCTCATTGTAATAGTCACTGTACTGGTGATTTACCACACATTTTTGAAATTATATTGACAGTGTATCTACACTTTATTGGCTGGAAAGCAGTTTGCGATATCCTGTAGCTCATGAGAAGCACTGTATAAATGCAAGTTCTTTTTTCCTTTAGCTCTGCTTCCTTGCTACAATGAATCACATTCCAGTATTATTTCAGTTTTGGCTGTACAGACTAATTTGTAGTAATATGTTGCTGATAAAAGAAGTGGAAGTGAATGGCTCCTTGTTGCCCGCCTTGATTGTCTTTTGAGGAAATATGCTCTCCAGCATAACACAGAACCTCTAAGCTGTAAGGGCTTGAAGAACTGAATCTCACTGGCCCTGAGTTAGCTCCCAGCAATCATAGCAAGTCAGACCACTGCAATTGGCAGCATTTGTAGGCAATATCTGAGAGAGGGTTCTTGCTCCTGATTGCTATCCATTGAAGACATCTACTGGGGTACAAATTCAGAGATGTGCCTTAGACAAAATCAGGCTCAGATATGACAACACACAATTGATCAACCTTGTCCGTACTTTAATCAACCTGTTCAAACCTGTCCATACTTTAATCAACCTGTTATGACACAGCTTTGGAGCAGGTGGGACTTGAATCTAGGTCTCCTGATCCAGGTGTAGGGACACTATCACTGTACCATAAGATTCCCTGAATTAACCTTTCTTTTAAAAAAAAACTTATTTCTCTAATCAACCTGTCCCAAAATGTTGTTACATGCCTCTGGAACAGATAGGACTTGAACCTGTAGCACTCAGTCCAGGGGTAGGGAAGCACTACCATTGCACCACAGAGGGCCCTTGGACTTTCCTTGACAACAGGCAAAGTTAACATATTTCACCTGGCCATTTTAGCGGCGAAGTTAATAGTGTCTGATGACCGTGGAGTCAGAATAAGGTAAGAGTCATCATTATCAGACGATGAAGGGAAGGCGTTTTGGAAAAAAAGGAATGGATTTTTAAAAAATCTTCTGTACTTCATATTCCTTTGCGTAAAACATTTGATAAATTCACATGTTGCAACTCATTGTTGGGAGATTTCAGCCGTCACAAATGGAGGCATTTTCTATGTCTCCCGTTAAATCAGTAGTTGAGAGCTTCACTGGTGGCTAAAATCTCCATTGTATGAATGATGCCAGCCAAGGATTTTATCGATCCTATTCATCTATTTTTGGCATTATTTTTATGTGATTCTCCCTGTACATCATGCCCATTTACTCTAACTCCTTATCTCATAATAATGACATTGTTTTCTTTAAAGAAAATGAATTCAGAGAAAAAGATCTGGAGACTCTGTGTCAGTTTGCCTTAAATGTTGCTTCTCTGTCAAAAGCCTAAGTTATATACAAGACCATGAAAACATATTCTATTACAGTGCAGTACAGAAGATGCTCCATTGTCAAATATTTCACTTTCAAATGAGACATTAAGCTGCGGCTCCTATCTACCTGCTCAGGTGCTATAACAGCTTTCTTAGCACTATTCACTGACCATTACAATAAACCAAGTAGCCTCTTTCTATGCTGTAAGTGTTTCATGATTCTATTCAAAGAGTAGTGAGTACCTACCGGTAAACTACACAATGTTCACCTTAAACATAGCCACCTAAAATCGTATGAGCTGGTTAGTAATCTAAATTGTTGCTTATGCTGCTTTCTGAGCACATATGTTGCATTTACGTTTTTAACAGCAACTGTGGCATTTTGCAATTGTGGCACTCCAAAGGAATTACTTGATGAAAAACTATGTCTAGTTCACCTTCAATTACCTCTGAACACAACAATATTGGAATTGTTAATTAATGAAAGGAATTAAACTTTATTAATTAGGCTACCACAGACAGGAGGAAAACAGGATGCTGAGAGTGATTATAAGCCATAGGTCCAATATAATCTATTCTCAGAAAACAAAAAAGTGACTTGCAAGCAACTGACTAGTTCTTCTGTACCTTGCATGTGCAGAGTATATATTGACATAGAGATGAATGTTCCATTTTTACACCTGTTCCAGTTTGTATAACTATTGCAAGAAACACCATAAAAGAACATTGGAAACATGGATCATCAGTTCAGTTGTGATTCATACAAATGTACACACTCAACAGTATCATATATAATCCAATGATATTCAGAGAATTGCAATAATTGATGTTTAGAAATGACTTGCATTTACAGACTGTCTTTCACAGCGTCAGGATGTATCAGTGTTTCACACCCAGTGAAGTACTTCTGCGGTGTAGCCATTGTTGTAATGTGTGTAACCAGGAAGTCAATTTGTGTATAGCAAGAACCCAAAATAGCAATGGATCAGAGAATCCGTTTCTTTGTAAGGTTGGTAGAGGGATGAGTATTGGCAGGGATATCTGGCAGTACTCCCCTTGTCTTCTACAAAATTGTGTCATGGGATCTTTTGGGTCTGCCTGAAAGGATAGATGCAGCCCAGGTTTGACATCTCATTCGAAAGGTTGCAATGAAACATTCTGTCAGTGCTATGCTGGCGTGTCAGGCTGGATTATGTGCGAAAATCTCCAGAATGGGACTTGAATCCACGATCTATTAACATAGAACAGAACGTGCTTTCAATTAGGCTATCCATGACATATGTACAAATTAAAGGGTATGGCCATCAAAGCTTATGGCTGACATAATTACCAAGAACTGTGTATGGAAGCCTTGGTAATTCCACAGAATCGGTCAGCAAAGACTCATTGACAGTAATGTTCCCCGCTAACCCCAGATGCCCTGAAGTGAACATTTGGAAGCTAGACAAAGGCTGAAGGTCATACAACAAGTCCAACAACATCTGAAAAGGAATGACAAGTTAACATGAGGCCTTTCATCACAGCGAGGTTGCACCTGAAACATCAAATTGTGTTTTTCAGATGCTGACTTTGGCAGGCTTCCAGTATTTTCTTTCGGGTTTTTGGTGCTTTCCTCCTTTCCTTGCATCTTTGTATAAGTGGATTCGGGTACTTGGCTATCTTCTAAAACCAGCAATGTAACCTTAATCGAAATGCCTTCTCTTCTGACGGCACTGGTTTATCATTTCGCTATCATTGTCTCGGACGTATAAGGGCTGCGTTTGAAAACAGGTTTGCGAAGCTGAACAAAATCTTGTAGTTCCTGATCTGAGCTTTAAGCTGTGCTACTGTTCCTGCACATTTTCCTGCCTATTTGCAAAGTTCATACACATTTTCTATTGGGAGAATCTGCCTAATAACCCTCGTATTTCCACTGAAGGTTCACAGACGCGCACCTTTGCAGATATAAGGATTGTGGTTCTAGACTTTCTTAGCCCTGTCCCGATTGATAAAACTGGGACTCGGATAAGCATTGTGATGTCCAGTTCGTTACCAAATAAACTGCGAGGTGAGGAATAATATTTACAGCATTTTTAAATTCTCCCTCTTCGGGCGTATTTGCCCAGACTGCCGTACAGTGCTAATGGATGTGGCAGTTTTAAACAGCTATTTCAGTTGGGTTGCACAACACATTAAACTATCATCAGTTTCCAATCAGAACAGCATTGGCTGATGTGAGATACCGGAATGGTCTTGTACAGTGATCTCCGTGTTGAATTGTATATAAACGTTTCCATGCATTTTGTGTTTGTAGTTTTTTTTAAAAAAGAACAATATTTTGATATGTCCAGCATGTGTTAATGAAGAATGTCTGTGCGATTGTTTCAGGTATCTGTGAGATCCCGTGTGTTATATATACACACGTACGCTCGCTTGAGTTGATGTGTGTGTTTGAGGCTGCGCTGATGCGCTTGAATCGATATGTAACTCTGTATGGCTGCGTTTGTATCTCTGAGGGGTGCGCTTATATTGATTGTGGTGTGTTCGTGTGTGTCTGTCAGTGATTGTGTTGGTATGTATCAGGTTTGTGTTAATGGGTATATACAGGCTTAAACGTGCGTGTGTGGCAATAAACTAATCTGCGTCGATAGTCTCTATATTCAGAGGCAGCTGTGCGAGAGTTTGTAGATCTGTACCTAGTGTGTATACCGTTGTCATGGAATCTCAAATTCCGAACAGACTTCTTGTTCGACCTGTTGAAGAGTTGACTTTAGATTAAGCAGACATAGCCATGTAGTCAACATTGGCTACATTCAGATAGAATCGAACGCCACATTCACTTGTGGAGGAAATCGGGGCGAAGGTATTCCAAATATTGATATTGAGTTGCGGGCAAGTCCAAAGGTGACCTGGACCTCAGCCAAGAGCGAAACATAGGCGGGTAAACAACTTCAAAAAAAAATCATAAATGTTCCCCGATCGAACAGACAGAGCTAAGGGTTCAGGTACATAATTCTTTGAAATTTACATCACAGGTAGACAGAGTGGTTAAGAAGGCGTTTGGCACGGTTGCCTTCATTGCTCAGACCTTTGAGTGTAGGAGCTGGGACATTATGTTGAGGTTGTGCAGGACGTCAGAGTACTGCGTGCAATTCTGGTCGCTCTGTTATAGGATGGATATTATTCAGTTGGAGAGGGTTCAGGAAAAATTTACCAGGGTGTTGCCGGGAATGAGGGGCTGGGGTTGTAAAAACAGGCAAGACTGGCTGAGACTTTTTTTCGCTGGAGAGTAGGAGGTTGAGGAATGACTTATAGAAAATCATCGGGGCATGGGTGAAGTACAAATGTCTTTTCCCTAGCATAGGGGTCTTCAAAACTAGGGGCCATATTTTTAAGAAGAGGGAACGATTTTAAAATGCACTGGAGGGACAACATTTTAACACAGAGAATGATTCATGTGTGGAATCAGCTGCCAGAGGAAGTGGTGGACGCAGATACAGTTACAACTTTTAAAAGACATTTGGATAAGCGCGTGAATAGCAAAGGTTTGGAGGGATATGAGCCAAACGCAGGCAAGTGGGACTAATTTAGTTTGGGAACATTGATCAACGTGGACTAGATGGACCGAAGTGTCTATTTCCAAGCAATATGACTCTATGATTAGTTTTAGGAGCCGGATTCGAGTGAAATGGTGTAAAGATGGCAATGAACATTAAGTCAGGGAAACAGTTGGAATTGTAGCTTTTTTTTATTGAAGTTCAAACTTTTCATCACTCAATTATAGTTACTTCGTCGATTTCACGGCCAAAACATTCTAAAAACCTACTTGATTAAATAGCTTCCACTTCTGCACCGCTTACTTCTATTAGACAACATTTTAAAAGGTAATCTTAAATTCCTATAAACACCAGCTTGTGGTCAGTGACAATTTCCGAAGTGTGGGCAACGGGGACATTGGGAGGGTGACAAGCACATAGAAGATAAAGGAGTAACTGAGAAAACATCATGGTGGGAGGTGTTGTTAATGCTGACATACAACTGGCAATGCGCCAGATGCCATTGTCTCGGTGGGATCTTTCTGTGTAGCTCTGTTTCTCGTTCTGCTGACGGTCAGGGTAAAATCGACAGGATACCTAATGCAAAGGAATCGCCTCCTACCTGACAATCCCGTACATGACCAGGAAATTGCCAATGAGCCCGACCACACACACCACCGAGTAAAGCGCTGTGATGGCGATGGCGATGACCGTGGATGTGGTGCTCTTGACCGGCTCCGAGCTGTTGTTCAGGCTCCCGTTGTGGCTAAAAGTAGCGTTGAACGCCAGCCCCCAGTACAGGTCGGCAATGTTCGCGGTGAACAGCTTCCATTCAGCACTTGAGGTTGTAGACAGCTCCATCGCGCCCTCTCAGTTTCCCACCTCCCGGCACTCGCCACGGACCAACAAAAAAAAAGTCCAAAAGCAAGCTCAGCTTAACGTTAAATGTACCAAAAAGAAATTACCCAGCTGAATGTTCCCTGCTCAGGACCAGCCCCGCTGCGGGACACTTCGTAGTTTCTGAATCGAGTGACCGGAGCAGACTGCGCGCCGAGATACGCTGATCACTGGGAAGCGGGCAATTCTGCGCTGGGATCGGGCTGAGGGATTTGCAGCTTTCCACTCGCCACTCTGGTGATTTCTTATAAAATGTGACACCTCCACCGACGTCAAAGCCACGTGCTGACCCAGGCTGGCTGTCAATCAAGAGTGGGGGGAAAGAATAACCACCACTTCACCACCCACTATCCAGCACTTAGCCGTTCTCCCTCTCCTGCTGGGTGGGCACTGAATCATTAACTCATAGAAAGGGCGAAGGGTAACATTATGTGCAATACAATTTTACAACTTAGAGCGAAGGGGCATGATAGGGCGTGAAACATGATCTGCATATAATGAAGAAATGTTACTAATCCTGGGAACAACTGGGTACCGAACTTCTAAAAGATGGGCCCCCAGTGTCAGAATAACCCAAATTTGTAAATGTGCATAAGTTTCTTATGCACATCAAATGTGCATCATTTCTGATGAAGGGTCTAGGCCCGAAACGTCAAGGTTTCCTGCTCCTATAATGCTGCTTGACCTGCTGTGTTCATCCAGCCCCACACCTTGTTATCTCGGATTCTCCAGCATCTGCAGTACCTTTTATCTCTAATGTGCATAAGTGCTGCCTGATTTCGGTGATGTGTTACTTTGGTGTGTTTGCGATAAGCCGCGCATTAAATGTTCTCTCTCCTCTCGACCAACCACCACCCCACAAGTCAATTTTGTCTCAGTTTGTGATGACCCGATCTGGCAGCACAAAAGGAAATCATTTAGTTGAGTTTGTGCCAGCTGCTGGAAAGAGCTGTCCATTAGTCTCATCCTCCTTCACCCCTCCCCACTTCTTGGTCCGTGCCTTGCTAATTTCTGTCCTCCACCCTGGTCTCCAGTCCATAATATACTTCAGCCTCCAAGTTCTCTTTGCAAATCAAAACTGTGACAGTAACTGAGTCCCCATTTTCTGCTGCACATCACCAAACCCCAGTAAAACAATTAGCCTTCAAAACAAAATGATTGGCCCTTAAAAAAATAAAGCAAAAGACAGAATACAAAATCAAACAGACGCTGGTGACCGATAACAAGCTACAGACGCGAGGCGCTGGGTAAAGAGGTGTCACGGTCTGGAAGGGGTTAATGTGAGGTCCTGGGCAGCGTTCAGTCTGTGCGGCTGGTGCCTGGGATACCGAGTAATCACTTCACACTAAGTCAGGCTACCCAAGGCCCCCAGCACCCACTGGGATCGCTCAGAAAGCTTCAACTCAGCCATAAACACGACTAGAGGGACGGGACTGGAGTGGGGGTGTGATAACCCTGCTCTAGCCGAATATATCTTTTATTAAGATTTTATTCTCAGTTACAGGGAATTTCAGCACAGATTTTAATTTCATCTAACATAAATTCAGCGTACCTTTTTAGTTCAGAAATTTATGCTCCAAATTGATTGGATGATTTCTCGAAAGACACCTGTGCCCCACAAGGACAGAGAACACGTACATAGAGGCCGGCAGAGACACAGGAGCCACCCTCGAGGTGGGCTGCACACTTCTGGATGAAAACAGTTTTTTGCCTGATAACCACTAGAGGGAGGCAGAGTAACATTGTGAATAATATAAAGAAAAAGTTAAAAAGAAACTTTCTTTTAAAGTGTTGGCCAGATATTTTTTGAAACATTGAAAATTCGCAGCAGGCGAGTAAGGACTAGAAAAGAGAAATAGGTCAATGTTGTTGAGCTGATACAAAGGAACAGAAGTTTCCTCCATAACAATGAATTAGACTCTTCCTACCTCGGAGGTAACTTGTCTTCATAAATTAAATAATGTTCACTCCAATTAAACCTACTGGGATACGGACAGGAGTTGCTTAGTATTTCTAACATTCCCTATATGTTTTGCAGGTTCCAGTCCTTTGTCTGATTGCTAGATTCCTGGAAATGAGGTTGTTTCGTTAAGATTAACGTAGTAAATTCAAAAGCTTTCGCAGTAGTGCACACTCATTGAAGTGTTTGATATTGTATTCAACCCAGGAGATGGACAGCACCTGTAAGGTTGTGGTAAGCCTTCTTCATTAGCCATTGTCGCCCATATGTTGAAGGTATTCCCCACAATGCTCTTGGATATGGAACGTAGTGGTTTGTGCTGTGATCTCCGTAGACATTGATAACTTTTTAAAGAAATGAACTTCCAGTTAATATCTGAGAGGACTTGATAACGTTTTAAATATTGACTTTCACTGTAACAAGAGACTAAAAACGTTATTGACTAAACGTTATCTTTGATAGCAACTTATTCTTTACACCTCGCCTACAGCCTACAGCTGATCTCTCTCGCTCCATGAGTTTTCACAGATGTCGCTTTCAGGGATATTACCTTCACCTCTGAAAACCCAACTTCACGGCAATGTAAACAATCTGAGCTCTGCATCCAGGTAGAAATGTTGATTCACTGTCCCTGAGGTCTCAAGTCTCACATTTTGGAAGGACTTTGAGAACTTCAGATGATCCACTGTTAACACACAGGTGCTGCCATTGTCTCCAACTGTTGCCACCTTACACTTCCTGCTATTAAAACAATCAAAATAGCTCTAATGGTAGAGGATCAATGACCAGAGTTAAGGTAAGGGGAAGGAGATTTAGAGTGGATGTGAAGAAAACATTTTCATTCAGATGGTGGTAGGAATCTTAAATTCATTGCTTCCAAGGGTGGTAGTGGCAGAAAGCCTCATAGCATTCAAGAAGCGCCAGTGATGTGTACTTGTGATGCAAGTCATATAAGGCTATGGCCCAAATGCAATGGAAAATGTGTTTAGTATAACTAGGTGCTTGCTTCTGACTGCCATAGACTTGATGGGTCAAAGCACCTTTTTCTGAAGTATAGACCTCTATAACTCAATGAATTTATGATGTAATCTCTAATAATGGAACCACCAGGCTTGCTGTCAGGCAGAATTCAGAACAGGTCAAAGAAGCCTCTTCATTTTATCTTAAAGAAATAGTCATCATCCCAAATATAAAACAAATTTATAAAACTTATAATTGTAACTTTTGATTCAACTAAGTGAATTGCTAGGCCAATTAGAATGTAGTAAAGAGTGAACCGTGTTGGTATGGGGCTGGAGTCGCATATTGGCCATATAGATCCTGAAAAGATGTTTGTGAAGCAGTCAGATTTTAATGACAAGTTAAAAACCAAAAGAACTGCGGATGCTGTAAATCAGGAACAAAAACAATTGCTGGGAAAGCCCAACAGGTGTGGCAGCATCTGTGAAGGAAAAAAACAGAGTTAACGTTTCAGGTCCGGTGACCCTTCCTCAGACCTGACGATTTTAATGACAATCTGAGTGCTTCATGTTCAATTTCATTGCTGGTAACCTTTATTTCCAGCATTTTAAATAAATTAATCATTTTCAAACTTCTTTTAACGCATTTTCCTTGTGTTATTAGAACATATTAATAATTGTGTTATTATTATTAGTCCACTAACATAACCACTTCATTGCCATGCTCAATTTAATTTCATTTCAATAGGAATATTATGGAAGAGTTATTAGAAAAATGAAAAAAGTAAAAAGTACCTTAAAATACCCATTGTTCCTTGTACTTCAAAAACATTACTTAAATTATATTAAGAATAAAATATGCTATTCAGTAGGTATCAACAGCATCAGACACATCAAAATGTTTTACAAAATTGTAAAGTATTTACAAAGTAATTTATTATATCCAAGTTCTGGCGTAATATCCATGGGTGCCTGCTTTTTTTAGTAATTAGTATGATCACCTCATAAGCAATATAGCAACAGGATATTAACATTGGCATCTCAGATAGCGATCTGAAAATGACAGGAATAGTTTACATAATATGCTAGTCACATGTCGTTAAAAAATAACCAAGTCATTATTGAAGCTGCAATTTGGTTGATCTTGATCTTAAGTAAACACACACTCATAATTCGTACGGTTAGTCCTGTGAAATTGAATGTTCTACACTTGAGCAGAATGGTGAATAATTTTACATGCTTGCCTAGTTCTACAAATATCATGAATCCATTTAAAAATAAAAATAAAAATAAACTTTCCCATTGATTTGGGAAAGTTTTTCAGAGATAGCTTAACTTTCCTTGAATGTCCATTTAGTAGCCAGTAGGGATAGGAATTTTAATAGCCAGGTCTGGGTTCAATTCTCATCCCAGAACATTGAGATGGAGAAAGGTCTCTTACTGACTGCTATGTATTAGTGATATCTTTATATTTTTGGCATTCATTTGCTTGGCTTAGAAGAGATCTGTTATTTGAGGTAATGCACTTCAGTTGGGATGAGAGGTATTTATCTCTTATTGTGGCAGTAGCTTTAGCAGTCATGTGAGGAAGAAACTGACCATGAGACAGCCTGTAACAATAACAATTATGTTTCGTTTTTGGAGCTTGACTGTTGTTATGGCCCTGCTTTAGATTGTTAATATTTAAACAGAAATCCAAATACCCTGCAATCAATTAACAGAACTACCTGAAACGATTTCACATACTAAGGCAAAAACAAACTTTATTGTACATCAGAAAGAATTAAACTAAATAACTAGCATTAACTTAGCGATGTAATTTACAACACTGTAAAGTTCAGTTTTAATCTCTACTCACCCAATTCCCCACAAAATAGCTGTTACATGTTACAATAGTCTTGAAGATGTGATCATGTCCCAATTGTCCAACATAAAGGCCACAATTTTGTGGAACTCACTTTAATTATCCCCACTGTTCCAGATATCATCTGAGGTAAGATTCAGCAGAGGGAGGGTAAGAAGTGTTGATCTTTCCGTTAAATCTTTAACTTTTCTTTACAGTACACTATGACTGTGGATATCTCAGCTCCTTGCACAAGTTGTTGTCAAATAGACAATTACCCTCCCACAGATTTTGCAGACAACTCTACTGATTGCTTTTTGCCACTGAAACTCTGCGAAGGATCAATGTAGATTTTACACATAAGCAGTAGAGTGGAAAATATCTTCTTTCTGTTATTGTCTGATGAAATCCAAGTTGACACAGAGCTACAGTTGAATTCAACTTGGTGAATTATGAATTTTGTACTTTTTTCTGTTTGAAGTCAAGGCCTAACTGATCATCATCTCCTACTGATTCTCTCAAACCACTGAGATGCAGTCTACATAAAAGCAAAGCTGCAATGGCCTGTTTGGTCTGCAAACTGAATTGCTTGCTTTTTTCTGCAAGCACACTCAGATAAGTTACGCAAAAGGAGATTCTCACCACTTCCAACCCCTACAGTTCATTTCTATGACAACATGGTATGATCTGAAATGGTCTTCAGAGATACATGAGACTAAAAGCA
The DNA here is from genome assembly GCA_024137785.1 of Ginglymostoma cirratum. Classification (NCBI taxonomy): domain Eukaryota; kingdom Metazoa; phylum Chordata; class Chondrichthyes; order Orectolobiformes; family Ginglymostomatidae; genus Ginglymostoma; species Ginglymostoma cirratum. The sequence goes on along the minus strand of JAHRHZ010000025.1, from coordinate 17,820,155 downwards.
TTAGCTTTGTCTGGTTCTCTACAGATGCTGCCAGACCCACTGAGTTTCTTCAGCATTTTCTGCTATTTTCCTCTATTAGCTAATTGTGAGAATGTGGAGTAACATCACTGAGTCACTGTGGCACACATGGAGGCCCAATGATCTCATGCTAACTCAGTCGATCAATCTAATCATTTTCAGTACTTCCCCCTTCTGTTCCAGTAGACCTACAAATTTGTTTCCCTCCAATTTCCTTCTGAAATCATTGATCATCTCCACCTTCACTGGGAGCAAGTTCCAGGTTATTACTACTTGCTGCACAAAAAAGTATCTTCCTTACATTACCCCTGCATCTCTTTTCCAACAACTTAAATGGACAAATTGGTTTGTAAGTGCAGCAGGTAATTAAGAAGGAAAATGGAATATTGTCCTTCTTTGATAGAGGGATGACATTTAAAAATAGGGAGGGTACACTGCAGCTGTATATGGTGCTTGTGAGGCCACACCTGGAGTACTGTGTACAGTTTTGGTCTCCTTACTTGAGATAGGATGTACTGACACTGGAGGGGGTGCAAAGGAGATTCACTAGGTTGATTTGGGAGTTGAGAGGGTTTGCTTAGGAGGAGAGGTTGAGTAGACTGGGACTATACTCATTGATTTTAGAAGAATGGGGGTTGGGGGTGATCTTACAGTAACATATAAAATTATGGAGGGAATAGATAAAATAGAAGCAGGGAAGTTGTTCCACTGGTGGGTGAAACTAGAACTAGGGGACATAGCCTCAAAATAAGGTGGAGCAGATTTAGGACAGCGTTGAGGAGGAACCTCTTCACCCAAAAGGTTGTGAATCTGTGGAATTCCCTACCCAGTGAAACAGTTGAGGCTGCCTCATTGAATGTTTTTAAGGCAAAAGCAGATAGATTTTTGAACAGTAAAGGAATTAGGGGTTATGGTGAGCAGGTGGATAAGTGGAGCTGAGTCCACAAAAAGATCAGTCATGATACTATTGAATGGCGGAGCAGGCTCGATTGGCCAGATGACCTATTCTTGCTCATGTTTCTTGTGTTTTTATGACCAGAATTGGACACAATTCTATAGTTATGGCCCAGTCAGACCTTAATAAGGATTCAGCATAGCTTCCTGCTTTTGTACTAACACCTCTATATATGAAGCCCAGGATACAAATGTTTTGCTCATTACTCTTTCAACATGTCTGCCATCATCAAAGATTTGTGTACTTGAATTCCCAGGTCCTTCTGTGTGTGCACACTGCTTAGTACAGTGCTGTTCAGTCTAGGTTGTCTTTCCATATTTCTTCTGTCAAAAAGCATTACCTCACACTTCACTGCATTAAATTTCAGCTGCCACTTGTCTGTCCATTCCACTAGTCTACTATGTTCTGTTACAGTCAATTAATATCATGCTCACTGTTTGCCACCACATTCAAGTTTTGTGTCATCAGCAAATTTTGCCCTCCATTCCAATATTTCTTTTCTTCATTCACAGGATGCAGGTATCTCTGGCTAGGTCAGCATTCATTGCCAATTTCTAATTGCTCAGAGGGCAGTTGAGAATTAACCACACTGGGTCTGGAGTCACATGTAGGCCAGATCAGGTAAGGTAAAGTAAGGGTGGCAGTTTCCTTCTCTAGGGGATTTTGTTGAAGCCAATTGGTTTTTTGCCCCTCAACAACGAGGTAGTGATCATTATTAGACTCTTAATTTCAGATTTTTCAAAAAATCTTATTAAATTCAAATTCCACAGCTGATGAAGGGTTTAGGCCTGAAACATCAAGTTTTCCTGCTCCTATGATGCTGCTTGACCTGCTGTGTTCATCCAGCCCCATACTTGTTGTCTCCACAGCTGATGTGATAGGATTTGAACTCAGGTCCCCAGGATATTACCTGTGTCTCTGGATTAATAATCCAGCAATAAAAACATTAGTCTATCACCTGCTCTATATAGAGTGTTAACTCTTCGGGAATACCTGCATCCAGTACAATACAGTTTTAAAAAAGACTTTTAGCACAACTCACTTTTTTTTTGTCCTTCCGCTAATTTTTATTCCAGTTGGCACTGATCCTCCCATTCCATGATCCTCAATTTTGTTTACCAGCCTTATATGTGGAGAAGGGAATTTCAGTCCCTACTTTGTGAATCATTTGATTAGTTGTGCTACAGGTTAGTTGTGTAGGACAAAATGCAAAGTGAAGGAAGTATAAGCATAAGGCAACTCCATCAGTATAAGAACAAACAAAAATAACCTAAATTGTTTGATAGTTACCAAATCAGATGTAAGCCAATTGGTGAGATGGAAAACAAGACATCTTAGTTTTGTGAATAGCATTTATTAACAACTTTTTCTTTTCTCCAATCAACCTGTTCAGAGATGTTATTGAACACACCTGGAGCAAGTGGGACATGAACCCAAATCTTAAGCAGTAGAGACACTACTGCTACTTGCTATATTAACAGTGGACACCCAGAAAAACAGTGTTGTAACCAAATCATCCAATTCACCCATTTCCCTTCACTCTTTGATATTGGCTTCTAATGTTAAAATTCCCACCCCTATTTTCAGCTGTGCCTATGTCTGAAACATTCTCCGATTATATTGCCTTCTAATTTTCTCCATTTCTACCTGCCTGGGAATAGCAGGCTCTAAGGCTCTGGATTCCTTTCAAAACCTCTCCATCTTTCTAAATCGACCCACTCCATTAAGATGCTCCATCAAACCTACTTGTCTGGCCATGCTTTTGGTCATCCACCTATCATTCCTTTTGTTGATTGGTGACAAATTTTGTTTCATAACATTCATTTGCATTTCAGAGTTTCACTATGTAAAGGGGGCTATATAATTGGAAGGTTTTTGTGACCAGTTCTCCACCAAATGCTGACATGTCTATATTACATTTGCAGCATTGTCTGTTACTTTTCTAGATTTCCGTCAATATATTCTGTCAACGAATAGCAAACATGTCCATTATACTGCAAGCATGTCCATTATACTGCAAGAGAACATTATACTGCAAGAGAACCAGGCACAGAGAGTTGAATTAGGACATCATGCAGCAGCAAGACAACCACATTGTTGATGAAACCAATCTTGAAAAGCAATTAATGATGTGAAACAATGTGATAAGGAAGGGTTGAAAATTATCAATGAACCTAATGACAGTGGTGAGTAGTGTGAATCAATTAAGGTGAATGGCTGTAAAATATATTCGTACGTTTAGAATAATAGAGTCATATAACACAGCAGGAGACTATTCAGTCCTTTGCTCACTATCCTTTAAAATCTATTCTTTAAAATGATCTGATAAGTTCTACCATCCTATTCCTTCTCTATAATCATGCAAATATTTATTTTCAGTACATTGGACAGATGGACGGCGGAAGACACAAGAGCAGGTGTATAATGTGGTTGCCAATCTGCTCTTTCCTTTAGAACTGGGCACAAACATAATCTGAGCTTCTTTTCCCTTTGCTTCCTGATGTGAAGGTACTGACTTAGGTTCCATTAGAATCTTCTTATACTCCCATCATCCGCTGCGGAAGCCTTGCCCTATTGTCCATTCTTTATATGTACACCTCTAAAATGAGTATCAGGACATTCGACTTAGAGGGGAATCACACCAGAGCTCTCTCCTGTTCTCATTTCAAATTAATTCACAGCAGTGTTTCTCTAGATAGTGGTCACAAATAAAAGCCTTACCTCATTGGTTTGCCAACGCGGACTTAAGATTGGAAACAATTTTTCTATCTTTATAGCTCAGTTCCAAATGAGACGGCTTAATTACTATGCAAACTGTCAGGAGAACCTTCAATATTTTGAAGTTTATTATTGTCTTTATTTAAGATTAAGAGGCAACAAGTGGCTATTAATTGTCTGAACACACATTTCTGTGGGCGGGACCTATATATATACAAAGTGCCTGAAACATAGTTGTGGGGATTGGAAGGAGATGTAAGATGGAGTAATCAATAAATGCCGTTGGCAAATGAAGGTGTTCCAATTTCTGGATCACTGATGGAGCTGGATCCAGATTGACAATAATAAAGTGGGTATTAGCATGTGTCAGTTGGTGAGATTAATGTGATCACAGTCAAACTAATGCTCAAGGTTTGAAGATGAGGCAGCCTGGTCTATATAAAAAGATATGTCAGTTGGACAATTGACAAAGATTGAGGAGATAACCTCTATAGCAAAATGTGAGCCTGCATTTTTACTGCATCTTTAACATAGTAAGGCATCCCATCATGCTTCACAGGGGTACTATCGGACAACGTTTGATGCTGGGCTTCGCAAAGAGATTATAGGACTGATGGCCAATAGCTTGGTTGATGAGGTAGGTTTTAAGGACGAACTTGAAGGATTTTAAATCCCATCTGAAAGGAAGAGAGAAAGATGGGAGGTGGAGTGGCTTGGGGGGGGGGGCATCTCAGCTCTTAGTGCAGAAGTATCTGGTGATACTGTTGTCAATTGTGGGACAATAGAAATTGAGGATGTATATCCTACTGCACAGTGCCATTTAAACTTCGTACAGAGGAGCGTTTAAAAGTCTCATAAATCCATTTCTCACATTCCTGTTGCTATTTCAACAAACCCAAAAGCACCATTCTTCCTATCCGTATCATAATCTCCTTGACAACCATGGATTCTAAGAACTAATTCACCTAATATTTAGTTATTTGTTCAGAACAATGCTGCACAAGATACTTTGTAACCCTATTTCAACGAGATTTCAATCCAATTTGGTGATAGTTGGCAATTTGATCTTGGCTGTAGTTGGCTGCAGTGTTGCTCCTCAGGACAATATTTCAAAGTAGGCTCGGTCTTATTGCTCAAGGGATTGAGTCTTTCTGCTTCTCCAAACAATCTTTGCAAGGCTCTATTGCTTCAACTTCATTCATGCTGCAGCTCTAAAAAAATTCCATCATCAATTTACTTCCATAAGATGTTTTATCTGCCTCTTTGTCATCTTGCTATTAGTAAGCACTTGGGTTATGACTGTTTTGACAAAATGGTGAAGCACGATGCTGCAGTCTTCCCCTGTGTACAATGTGCCCACTTGGTGTCATCTAACAGTACTTCGTGACTTACTTCATTTTCTTCCCTAACCATTGAGTGGATCCGGCACTCCCTTACCATATTTAAGGAAACAACAGCATTTTTCAAGAAAACAGCAACATTTGTGTTTTCTGTTATGTCTTTCATCTATTATTTCTCAGACTGCTTATGCAAACCAAATGAATCAGTTTTATTTTTAAGATGCTTTTCATTTAATGTAATCTATTGTAATGTAATTTAATTTAATAATGTTTCTGTCTGTTTATGACCTTGTCTCCATTGCATATGACAGTGCTGCAATTATGCAATTTTAATAAAGACGTTTTGACCATTTTGAACTCTTTAAAGTTCTTGAAGTTGTCATGAGCTTCAACAATACTGAAGCTTCCCCTTTTGCATCATCATCAGTTGTCCCCGTGCTGCCTACAGCCAACTTGAAAGTCTTTGGTTATGATACACTTTTAGCATTGAAACTGTTCCGTCATATTTAGAGGCTAGAGAAGCTGTGGTTGTTCTTTTTGAGAAGATAGCGTAAAGGAACTTTTAAGAGATATTGTCAAAATTACAAAAGGAAATTTAGAGTAGGTAGGGTGAAATTATTTCCAGTGTCAGGTGGCTCAGTAGCCAGAAGACACAGATTTAAGGTAATAGGTAAAAGAACATTGGGATAAGGATAGGGAATTATTTTAACAGTGAGTTTTGATCTGGAATTCAGTGCCTGAAAGAATAGTGACAGCAGGTTCAATAACAATTTCCAAAAGGAAATGGAAAAATTAACATCCTTGAAAGGATTTTGTTTCAGGGTTGTGAAGGAAGAGCAAGCAAGTAAGTCTGACCTGAAATCTCTCTCAAATAATTACCAAAGGCATGGTGGTCTAAATGCCCCTTAGTACTGCAAGATTCTATGATGCTAAAACATGCAAATTTAGTTGGATTCTTTCACATTTAGGAAATGGATTTGAACCCAGCCCAGCTATGAGGGTCCTTATGTGAAATGTTTTAAACAGCCTTAGCTGACTTTCTCAAGGAAGTGGCCCATTGAGCTAATAAAGTAAGGTCATTCAATGAAAGCCAAGTGACAAATGTGATTGACATTGTGGCAGTTACATTTCTGAAGTTAGGTTGGATTCACTGTTGAGAAAAAAACAGAGGGAGCTTTACTAATGAGAAGTGCAACCACAAGAGTATTGCACCAGAAGATTGTTAATAATTGTTCAAAAATACTTTTGCATAATATTTGGAAGGAGAGAGGAAAATAAAAACAACTCTGTATTTTCAGCAGTAATCTTGTGCTAAATTTGGTGCATCAAGCCTACTTCTCTTTTACTGTGGCTTTCTGAGATCTATGTAAGGTTTAAAAGAACAAAAGAAATAAAAGATTACTATAACACCTTTCAGAACCTCAAACCATTCCAATTCTCATCCAATAACATAACAGTGGTCACATTTCATTAATATTCTATAGGAAATGGAGCTCCCAATTTGTACACAGGAAAGTTCCAAAACAGTATTGTGATATTGACCTGATTATCTTTTTAATTGATACTGGTTGAGGAATACAAAGTATCTAGAACAGCAGACAGCTTTTCCTTGCTCTTGTGTGTTTTGTTCACTCTCAGGATTTGAGCGTCATTGGCAAAACCTCTGTATATTAACATATAAACAACACTTTCCTTTGTATCTTGGTACATGTGACAATGATAAATCAATTCAAATCATATATATTTCCCATCCCTAATTGCTCTTGAGAATGTGAGAGCAAATTAGATTATTTTAGAGCTGGCTGAAGTATCGAACACATTTGACATGAAGCCACGTAAGAGATCACAGTGACTCCAGATTTCTTCTCTTAAAGGCATTAGTGAACCAGGTGGACTTTTGTTTTTAACAATTGGATCGTTTCATGGCCAGCATTGCTTTCAACTCCAGACATTATTAATGGATCGAATTTACATTTGAACTTATGTCCTTAAATCATTAGTTCAGGTCTCTGCATTATAGTTCAATAGCACAGCCACAGTACAACCAAGCCACTATGTTATCTTTTGCACCACCCGAAAGAATAAAGTGGTCATTGGATGAGGAATTAAGCCAATGACACTACCACTATTGATGCAGCACTCCCTCAGGAATGTATTGATTTGTCAGCCTGGATGATGTTCATTCACTATATTTATTTCAACTTGATTAGAAAATAGTTTTTAAGGCCAGCCATACCTGTGGGTAGCTAATATATCCAATGGACATCCCTTACCCCTGAAAGCAGAGCAGCGTTGGAATTTTGGTTAATGGTTCTCAACAAAACAGTTAAAATTTATGGCTCTGAAACTCAATCCCATCTTAAAATTTGAAGTGAAAATCTATTTATTTAATATATGTTCTTACAGCTGTTTGAAACTGCAGTTTTCTGAATCAATAACACTTGTAAACCTCATATAAGTCAATAAATCATTATGTGAATTTGTTACCTTTTTCTCAATTCTCTTCCATTGTTGTACAGTTGTTTTTTTCTTCAATGTGAGTAAGAGAGTGAAGTCTGTTTATTTTAAATATATGTATTGAGTAAATTACAGTTTTGCTTTCATTAAATAGTCTTACTCATTTATCAATGTTTCATTTTGTTTTGGTGTTCATTGTTTTCTTTTTGTTTGACATTCTTTGATCTTGCATCTGATCAAATTGTTTCAGTGCACTTAAATGAAAGATTTACATTTACATAGTGCCTTTTCATGACCTCAGCACATCCAAAATGCTTTATGGTTATGCAGTACTTTTGAAATGCAGCCACTGTTGCAATATAGGAAATGACTGCCATGTGGCACACAACACGCACCTTTAAATAGCAATGTGATAGTAAGCAGATCTATTTTTCTGATGTAGTTTGAGGCTGGACTCCCTTGCTCTTTTCTAAAGTAGAGCTATCTTTTACACCTTCCTGAGAGGATAAATGTGGCCTTGATTTATTTCCTGCCTGCAAAACAGACTTCTGACAGTGCTGCACTTTCAGGATTGTATTGGAATGCCAGTCCAGATCATTTGTTTTCGTGAGTTCCAGTGATATTTTATGTTGGAATACCAGTAAATGTAGAGCTGAATCATGCAATCCAGCCAGGCCCACTGTGGATGAGAGACTTAAACAATGCCTGGTTGCTGCCTAGAAACTCCTAATTTAAATGTCTGTATCTTTTAATGTGTGAATAACAGATGGGGGCAGGCATTGAGCTGTGATGTACTCTTTGCAGAAAAAAAAGATCTTCTGGCCTTTGCTCACCCACACAGAATGGTCAGCAGTATGTGCAAATGGGACATTACGGAACTGCACATCAGTGAGAGTCAGGGCTTTACGTTGAAAGGAGGATGAAACAGGAAATATATTGTCAAAGAATCTTGCAGCAAGCCTTTTAGTTCATTGTAGCAATGTTTGCTCTTTAAAAGAGAGATCCAATTTGTCCCACACCAATATTCCCGTCAGAAACATGTAAAGCCTTCCTTTGTAACTATTTATCCATTTCCCTTTTGAAAATTCCAATTGAATCTGCTTTCGCCATCTTTCAGATAGTGACAGTGGTGTCAGTACTCAGGGCAGAATGAGCTGTTCCATTGGGTGGGCTTCACTTAAACCAGCTGGGACCATTGTCTTAGCCAAACTTATAACATACAAAGGGTAGAGATGGTTTGAGTGAAGGAAGATGGAATAGTGTTCTGAGGCATCGGAACAGTAGAGCCATATGGGTAAAGCCAAGCAGAATGGGACAGGAAGGGACATGTACATCAGCAAATAAGATTATTGCAAAGAACAGAATTAAAGAAAGACTTAATGTGAATGCTTGAGGCATCTGCAATTAGATGATCTAATGGCACTAGTAGCATAAATGACTTAGATCTACTCACTATTACAGTGATATAGTTACAACGTGGCTGGGGCAATCAAATTGGAGAGGATAGTCTAGAAGATGGGTTTGAATATTTTTGTGACAGTTTCTTGGGCTAATACATTGCAGGACCATCTAGGAATTAAGCCATCTTAGACATAGGATTGTGTATTAATGCAGGGTTAATTAGTAATATTATAGGAAAAGAAACACTGGGAAATAGTGATCACAAGTTAACTGAATTCCTGTTAAGTTTCAAAGTGACATACTCTGACATAAAAAAATTGGCAAAGTGATAATGTAATTGAATTATTAATGCAGACGTTGAGACTAATGCTTTATGGCCATGGGCTCAAAACCCCCTGTAATAGATGGTGGAATTTTGATTTAAAAAAATGAATGAAAAATAGTGTAATAGCAACCATGTCATTATTGCCAGCTGTCATAAAAAATCATTTGGTTCACTAATGCCCTGGATGACAGATATCTGCTGACATTACCTGGTTTGGCCTACGTATGACTGCAGACCGACAGCAATGTAGTTGACTCTTAACTGTCCTCTGAAATGGACCAGCAAGCCCCTCAGTTCAAGCAAAATTATAGAGCAGGAAAAAGTATCAGCCTTGCCAGTAATGCACATATCCCATGCAATAATAATTTAAAACTCGCATATACAAAGTTTAAACTTGAACAAATCTAATTATGCAGGTATGAGGGGAGAACTGGCTAATGTTGATTTTGATAAATGAGCTGTGTTAAAAATATATAATTCAAAATGGTCAGCAAAATGCCTCCATTGATAAAAATAAACACAGCAAATAAACTCTGTTGCTCACTCAGGAAGTCCAGGATAGTATTCGACTAACATAAGAGGCTTTCACTGTTGGAAATAAAACAGTTACGAGACTGGGATTGGGCATGTTTTAGAAATCATCAAAACGCCACCAAAATGTTGAATGAAATGGAGAAATTGAATGAGTAAACTAGTCAGTAATATGAAAAAGATTTATAAGAGTACTGGTAAGTATACAAAAAGGAAAAGAGTAGCTAAAGTAAATATCAGAACCTTAGAAGCAGAGCCAGGGGAATTATATGGAATGAGGAAATGGCAATAGCATTGAACAAATATTTCGTATCATTACAGTAGAAGACACAGGTTTTGTAACAGAGTGAAAAGAATAAAGAAATTAATATCAGCAGGCATTAAGTATTGGTGAAATGTAATAGGTCTAAAATCCAGCAAATCCTGGCTTGCACTAGAAAGTTCTAAAAGAGAAATTGGCAGAGATAGTGGATGTGCTCCTATGATTTTCCAAAATTCCTTAAATTTGGGAATGCTCTGAGCAGACTATTAGTATTTGTTACACTTTTTTCAAGAAAGGAGCAGAGGGAAAAGTACAGACTGGTTAGCCTGACATTGGTCATTATTATGATATAAGGTCTGTGATTTATTTATTTTAATGTTATTTACTTTTCAATTTGGATTTTTGACTGAGAATCGGTGGACTTAAGCTTTCTGTATGTCTGAAGAGGTTTTGTGATTAATTTGCAAGTATTTCTGTCGCCTTCGTGATTTATTTTAAAGTATATTTTGAGAGAAAGACTTACTGAAGAGTAAAGGGCTTTTTTTAACATTGGGAGGATTTTACAAGTGAACAAAGTAAAAAAGTTGTGCATTACACTCCAGTTTAAAAGGTCAGAGATTTTGTTTTTCCTTTGATTAGGGGAAACACCCATAGGTTGGGGACATAAGAAAATTGTTTTTTTAATCACTTTGGACAGTTGTGCAGAGTTCTTAGATAAAGCTAAATGTATAAAACAATTGCTCCTAATAAAGGGAGGTGACAATTTATAACTGTTAAAACTACGTTAACTCAGTGTAAGGAGTTCCACAAAAGTTCCAGACTAGAAGGTTTATTTAAAACTCTGAAGAGGTTTGTAAAATTGAGAATGCTTAAACTCAGTTGTAGGAAGGCTCAGAAGATACTATCAAATTCCCAAGGCTGGAAGCTGAAGCCACAGTTAAATTGATCCCTACTGGGGTAAGTAGAGAAGGGAATTCTCTCTAATGTAGCAATATTCTCTCTGCTGGAGGTTCTGTGCATATCCATTTATATGTTGATACGTTGGCTTCAACTTCTGGAAGTCAATGCCACACATAGATGTTAGAGGTTCACATAGCAGAGAAAAATACCAGAGAGAACACTGGGTGCGAGCAAGGGGTGCTTCTGAGATTAATGGAATTGTATTTTTACCATATTTCAAAGAGGTTAAATTTGAATAGTTTGATTTATTCTATTGTATCTTAATTTCTTTTGCCAAATACCTTTCTGTTTTGTTGTTAAAATAAAATTTGCACATTGCGTACTTATATTTCAGTGAGTAGGCACCTCGTTAAAATCAAAAAGGTAAAGTATCATTTATATAGACTTCTGATTTTTATAAACTATGGAGTGAAATGAGAAAGAGCTGTCTTAAAACTAGTGTTTTGAAAAGATGGCTACAGTTTTGAAAAACAAGTAACCAGACACCCATTACAAGCATTCCACAAACGTCTGTTTGAACAAGCAGTAATTGAAATTTAAGTTGCAGATAATTTGGAATCAAGGTATACAGGGTATATGGATACAGCTTTTGCTGGCAACAAGAAGTTGATTGGTCTCTGGACTAGGTACCAATTATCAATTGGACACCACTCACAAACTGGAGGAGCAACACCTCATATTCCACCTTAGGAGCATACAGCCTGATGGCCTCAGCATCGAAATCACCTGTTTTAAAATCTCCCTACCTCCCATCTCACCCCCGCCTCCTTGACCTGAGGTTTCTGTCAGAAACTTTCTGGACTTTTGCTTTTTTAAGCTCAGGGGAAACACTCATAGCTTAGAGAGAGACATTTTCAGTTTTACTTTTAGATTTGAGCAGTTCTGCAGAGGTTTATCATGTGTAAAGTTGCTCCTAAGAATGGAGAAGATGCTTAAATTTGTGAACATGAGATGACTTTAGAGCAAAGACTTTGTAATTATTCCAAACTAGAAGTATTTAGTTGAAACTCTGAAGAAGTTTTTTGAAAATCAGTACTTTTAAACTAAATACTTTTAAGATAACTTCTTCTTGGAGTTACCATTCTTTAGACTAGGAGTTTAAATCAATTTGAACTCTTCAAGAAAGGGATTTTCTGCTACTTTTGTCGACCATACAGGGTGTTTTTGTGATCTGTAAAGGAGTGTTTTGGGATTAATTAAAATATATTTCACTGTTTCAAAATTTTTAAGTTTGTGGTAAGTAAGTTATAATTAAATAAGACTATTCTTATTTTTAATCTACATTTTCTTTGTTTAATAAACTTCTGTTTTATTGTTAAAACCAAACTGGCAAAATCACGTGCATCTGTTTCAGTGAGAGGCTATAGTGTTAAAACCAAATTGAAATAAAATACGATCGACCAGCTAGATTTCAGTCATATCTGACTTGTCCAGTAATAACATCAGCTGGGACCAAAATAGAGGAGATACAACCCATTAGGAACAAGACAATGAACCATGATAGCAACAAAATGCATTCAAAAGCCAAGGTTTCAATGACTGTGACAAGAGCAAGCTTATGTGAAATTTGAGCCCAACCTAATCTTGTGGCTGATTTCTGCATCAGTTCCCGAGGATGGGTGGGTGGTCATATGGAACATGGAAAATGCAACCACAAAACATCAATCTGACTTTGCGTCCATTGAAATTAATCAATAAAAATTTTGAGGTGTTCTACTTAAAGATTGTGACTTACCCTGGCTGTATCCAGTAAACACTTTATGCATCAATAGAAGAAAGGGGAAACATTCTCCAGAATCTTTTCTAGAATCTTCTATTGGATACAAGTTCTGTTTTCTGTTCCTAATTTAAAATGTGGTGTTTATATTGATTAGGTCTTTTTATTGCTTATTGAAAACTAACGCTGATTAAATTGAAAATTGAATCAAGCATAGCTTATATTAGAAAAACACCCTAGAAGATCATGATTTTTCTTTTGGTTGTAGAAAAACAATCAATTCAAAAAATGTACAGAGCATCAAATTGTATGGCTTAACAAATACAGAGTTAATCACTATTATCAGTTTTGCTAGCAGGTTGCTGAAACATTAGTTCTGTCAATGTCCAACACATCAAATCTCTTGCTTTAGTTATTGCTATTGTGTACTTTCCCCAAATGACACTACTTTGGATTTCAGGCTGGACAATGAGCTTTAGCAGATCATCTAACCTTGGGGACATTGCTAACGAACACAGCCTCGGCCGTATCTCATATCTACACAAATACTGCACTCAGGAGCATTCACCCATTCATGAGAGGATGATGTGATGCAAAGATTGATCATTTCATTTCCTCTCCCTAACCAAAGGATGTCAAGGCCAATCTTAATTCCTTGACTGCTGCCTTGCTGAGATCAACTAATTCAACACAAACTGGGAAGTGAGCTTGGGATATTTGATTTCAACAGCAAACAGAGTTGGGCAATAGTTGATCCAATTAATTGTTGCTCCTGCAACATGCATTAGACTTTGAGAAATCTGTAACATTCACCACAATCTGTCCCCTAGATACTGACTCCATTCCGTTCCTTGGCTGCTGTCAGAGGTTGAAAGTTACTGTTTTTACTGAAAGTTTTGGCTTGAACTCTGAGAATTCAACCCCATTTCCTCTCCTTCAGCTAGGCATCTAACTTCCACCTTTAACATTGTCTGTTACACTCCCTAACTCAGTTCAGTTGCTGCTGGAACATTTACCCATGCCTTTGTTAACTCTAGACATGATTATTTTGATCTTCTCCTGGCCAGCGTTTCATCCTCTGCAAACTGAATCTATCCAAAATTCTGCTGTCTCTATCCTAACATGCGTCAAATCCAATTTGATCATCACCCTGTGTTCACTGAGTTTCATTGGCTTCTGGTTTAGTAATGCCTTTAAGATTCCCATCCTCATCTTCAAAGGCACACCCTGCCTAATCTCTGTAACCTCTACAACCTCTGACATCACTCTGTTCTTCTCATTCTGGCCTCATGTTCATCCCTGATTTTCACCATTGCATCATTTCCTTAAGATATGGAATTTTGTCCCTGAACTGCTCATCTCTACTTCACTCTCTTTCCTTAAGATGTTCCTTAAAACATACCCTTTGACTCAGAATTTTGTTTGGTCATACAACCTCATGTGATTTACGGATAAATGTTGGTTGGTTTGTTTCTGCAAAGCCCCTTGAGGTGCTTGCATCACATTAATGATATAAATATAAATTCAATTTGTTTATTCCTTAATCCCTCCATCTAATGGAGTAACATTCCTGTTACATCATAGCATCCCTACAGTATGGAAACAGGCCATTTGGCCCAACAAGTTCACACCACCCCTCTGAAGATCAACCCACCCAGACCCATTCCCCATGTCTAACCCACCTAGCCTAAACATCTCTGGGCACTTTAGCATGGCCAATCCACTTACTCTGTACATCTTTGGACTGTGGGAGGAAACTGGAGCACCCAGAGAAAACCCACACAGACATGGGGAGAACATGCAAACTCCACACAGACGGTTGCCCGAGGGTGGAATTGAACCTGGGTCCCTGGTGCTGTGAGGCAGCAGTGCTAACCACTGAGATGCTGTGCTGCCTTCTTAAGGATTACTGGCTGAACCATCCAATTTAGAGAACCAAATGGACCAGTATTTTTCTACAGAAGCCTATTTTAAAATAAAATGTCATACCCTTTAAAAGTTCCACAGAGACATAGAAATGCTCCATATTTTTCAAAAATAATGCAGCTTTTTATCTTCATCCAGTCCATTTTACAGATCTTTGTACTGACGGTGACCGGTCATTATTGGCTGAAGTGGGTTTGGAGACAGCAAGTAATTGAGTCAGAATGCTGAGGATTAGTTCAGTTCCCATTGAAAGTCATGTCTTCAGTTATTTTTATGATATCCAATTAAATTTTATAAATAAAACAAAGCAATTTCGGAAATGAGAAATAATCCTGTTTAAAGCATAGGAGTTTCTTTGCTAAGGAGTAGAATCTGCAAAACTAGGATACTATACTGTCATGAGAAATGGGTTTATGTAATCAGTTTGACCAACTTACACAGACAATTCAGATTAGAAATAGGAATTTACGGTGGAAAAAGCAATGTATCCACATACACATTTGTCTCCGAAGACTTTATGTTCTGCTGTCATGTTTTTGTCACTGTTAAAATTGTAAATAAAGTTCAATAGGTAATAAATCTATGCAGAAATAACATTTCTGACAGATTGTACAGAAAGGCACAATGTACTGAAGATTTCAATAAAAATCCATAAGTTTAAATTATTAAGGAAGAAAGAAAGTGCTTGCATTTATAAAGCACCTCTCCTGTCAAAGAGTTTTTGAAGTTTAGTGACTATTGTGTAAGTAACTCAGATTAAATGCAATTCACAGCAAGCTCAACTAACCATTGTATTTGTATTCTCAGTTGACATCAGCAGGCAGTTGCTTTGTAACTGGTGAAATGAACAGGTCAAGAGCTGGCTAATTTGACTCTGAATGCTTTTCTAACTAATCTATCTGACATCTCTTGATACTAGCACTGACTGATGTTTCAGTTTTACATTTCATTTCCTTTAATCCAAGGTTCTGAACACTTAGTTTAAGTTCAATACACATCTTGACGCTTATAAAAAAACACCTTGAAATCTAACACTTTCAATTTCAGGCTTTCTGTCTTGACTGTCTCAGATGGAATTCTAAAGTACCAAGTATTGCAATAATTTTCCCTGATGCCACTGACAACTCAAAGGTCATATGTTTCCACTGAAGTCATTTTGATTTTGAGTCATTTTTGTACCTCAGAACTTTACTGGAAAAATATTCGTAGACCTCTCTCTGCTAAATAATAGATTTAACTTTCATGTGAACTCATTTACTGTCAGGTTGCAGATTTTAGATCAATTTTGGAGCTTGGAGTACTTTGCAGTTTTGGTCCTTTGGTATTAGATCTATCTGGGTCCAATTTAGTGACAGTAGAGTTAGCTGCAAAGTAGATGTCCTTCTCCTGAGCATTACGTCTCCTCAGCAACATTAATAGCAACCGAGGAAGATTCCCATAGCAGAATTATGCATTTTTTCACATTTCACAGCAACTGGCGTCTTTAAGATCACCAATTTTGTGGCCAAATTAAATGAGTTCAACAGTTGGTTACTCCAGATGATTATGGTCAATGCTTTAAGGCATTCTTGTGGCACATTGGTAGTGTCCCTATCCCTACACTAGGAGGCTAGGGTTCAAATCCCACCTGCTCCAGAGGTTTGTGTGTACATGACAATAAATTCTAATTCTAATAACACCCCTGAACAGGTTGATTAGGGAAAAAAATAGGTTAAGGCACTCTTACAATTTTGTTACGAGCACAATTTAAATAAAGAATTTAATCTGTTTAATTTAAAGGACTCTATGCCTACATGAGAATAGCTGATGCACATAGGCATCGAAACATGCTCAGTGTTGCTATTCATCACTGTACCATATATTGTTGACCACTTTTGTGTAAGTAATGCAATAACTTTAAAGATATCTACTGTATTTTGTGGAGCTGTTTTGCTTTCAAGATATCAAGGTAGATAAACCTCTTGAGGCTAAAAGGATCAAGGGTTAATTGGGGAGGGTGAGATTTGGGTATTGAAGCTTGATGATCAACCATGATCCTATTGAATGGTAGAGCAGAAGAATGAGTAGCCTACTCCTGTTCCTATTTTCTTTGTTTCTATGTGAGAGCTGTGCTTGTAAGGTATTTTTAAAGCTGAATGACTCTCATAATGCCTGCAATGTTTTCTTTTTTAATGCTACTCTTCATTCAGGGTGACAAACACCAGTCAAGATTATTGATAAATATTAGGTCAGAAGGCACTCGAGACCAAGCTATAGTCCAACAGGTTTATTTGAAATCACAAGCATTTGGAGCACTGCTCCTTCATCACTGCCTATCAGCAGTCTTCAGGGTTCTGCCATTTACTGTATATTTTCCATCTGGATTAGACCTTCCAAAATGCATTACTTCACATTTTTCCGATTGAACTCCATCTGCCATCTCTCTGCCCAAGTCACCAACCGATCTATGTCCTGCTGTATCGTTTGACGGTCTGCATCGCTATCCGCAATTCCACCAACTTTTTTGTTATTGGCAAACTTACTAATCAGACCAGTTACATTCTCCTCCAAATCATTGATATATATCACAAATAGCAATCCCTGAGGAAAGCCACTCATCACAGCCCTCCATTCAGAAATGCACCCTTCCACTGCTACCCTCTGTCTCCTATGACCGAGCCATGACCGAGTTTTTTATCCATCTTGCAAGCTCACCTCTGATCCCGTGCGACTTTACCTTCTGTATCAGCCTGCTATGAGGGACCTTGCCAAGGGCCTTACTGAAGTCCATGTAGACAACATCCACTGACATCATTGATCATCTTCTCACTTCCTCAAAAAACTCAACCAAGTTAGTGAGACACGACCTCCCCTTCACAAAACCATGTTGCCTCTTGCTAATACGCCCATTGATTTCCAGGTGGGAGTAAATCCTGTCTGAAAGAATCGTCTCCAATAATTTCCCTACCACTGACGTAAGGCTCACCGGCCTGTAATTAGCTGGATTATCCTTGCCACCCTTCTTACACAAGGAACAACATTGGCTATTCTCCAATCCTCTGGGACCTCCCCTGTAGCCAGTGAGGATATAAAAATTTCCCTCAAGGACCCAGCAATTTCCTCTCTTGCCTCTCTCAGTATTCTGGGGTATATCCCATCAGGCCCTGGGGACTTGTCTACCTTAATGTTCTTCAAGACCAACAATATCTCCTCCCTTTTGATCTTAACACGACCCAAACTACCTACACACCCTTCCCCAGGCTCATCATCCACCAAGTCCCTCTCTACAGTAAATAATGACGCAAAGTACTCATTTAATACCTTGCTCATTTCTCCTGTCTCCACACATAAATTCCCTTCCCTGTCCTTGAGTGGGCCAACCCTCTTCCTGGTTACCCTCTTACTCTTTATATATGTATAAAAAACCTTGGCATTTTCCTTAACTCTGTTGGCCAATGACTTTTCATGACTCCTTTTAGCCCTCCTGGCTCCTTGCTCAAGTCTCTTTCGACTAACTCTCCTGACTCCTTGCTTAAGTTTCTTTTGACTATTGTTCGCAAAATGCTGGATTCACATTTGCTTCAGGAGAATGACATTGATGTTTTCCCTGACTGTCACCACTGTTTAACATCCACTCTTCTGTCAGCTGCAATAGTGCAGATCTGGCCTGACAAAATGGAGATGTCATCATTTGCATTTCTAGAGCATAAAAGCCACTTAGATAATCTACTTTTAAAGAATGGGATTTGCCGGAGTATTGCAGTCATCTTGAGGAATTGCAATAATGCAATGTGATGTTATGATGTGATATTCACTGCCTGAAGGAATGGTAGAAGCAGATTCAGTTGTGATTTTCAAGAAGCAATTGGATAAATATTTGAAAAGGGAAAAGAATGCAGGACAATGATGAAAAGCCAGGGAAATGGAGCTAATTGAACAGCTCTTTCATAGAGTGGGCAAAGGATGATGGGCCAAATGGCCACTTTCCTCTGCTGTATTATTCTGGAATATTTAAAAGACCTTCCACCAATTGATTCCATCTACACTTCTTGCTGTCTGAGAAAGGCAGCCAACATCATCAACGATCCCTTCCACCCGGGGCTGTAATCTCTTCTGTCAGGCAGAAGGCACAAAAGCTTAAACGCGCGTACCAACAGGTTCAAGAACAGATTCTTCCCAACTGTTATTAGACTTCTGAGTGGATCTCTCAAATTTCAAATCTAATGTTGGTCTTGCTTTTTGTGTACCTTCTTTGCAGCTGTAACTTTATATTCTTCTCTCTGTTCAATCACCCTGTAATCTTTGTATGTTATAATCTGCCTTTACTACACGCAAAACAAAGTTTCTGACTGAACTTAGGTATGCGTGGCA
This sequence comes from Ginglymostoma cirratum, assembly GCA_024137785.1. Taxonomy (NCBI): domain Eukaryota; kingdom Metazoa; phylum Chordata; class Chondrichthyes; order Orectolobiformes; family Ginglymostomatidae; genus Ginglymostoma; species Ginglymostoma cirratum. The sequence continues at coordinate 17,801,195 of JAHRHZ010000025.1, read as the reverse complement.
GTAATAAATCAAATCAAATCACACTTAGATGTGCTGTGATCCACTTCTAAAGCAGGTAGAACTTGAACCCAAGTCTTCATGGCTTGAAGTAACAACACTACCACCACATCACAAAAGCCCTTAGCATTCTAGGATATTGCAAAGAGCTTAATTCCAGTTGATTGACGATTATGACAATGATATAAAAAAATTAATGTATATAAAATAATCCACAACAACCAGTATCTAAACAGTTCTCATCAATGCTTCCCTCTGACTGCCTAGTGTTCTTGACTAATAATTAAAAAAGAAACACTCCAATTCAATGTTCAGTTAGTAATATGATGATGAAGTTGTTTTGTCTCTGTATTACCAAGTAATACAAGCACGAAAGCAATTGGAAAGCAATGCCATGCAGTCCTTAGCTTTTATGGAACCTGCGTCGATGATGAGGTTAATTAGATCCTTATTGTAATTATAATTCTAACTCGAGTCTCATGATGAAATAAGCTGAACAGAGAGCCTTGCCTCTTGTTTAATAAGGCATGCTTTCATGATCAGACTGCCTGACTTATTCCAGAGCCATCAACAGTGTTTAAATCCTAGGCGCGTAATCTTTATTCATGAGCATTGAAATAACTCCACAGAGGCTGGTATCCTGTCACCAAGTCATCCTTTATTTACATGTGGACAGTCCTTGACACTGATCCAGCTCCCTCAAAGGCAGTTCTCAGAGTGAACAGAACCTCTGACACTCCTATTTACATCTGTCAGCGAAGACTCCCTAATTGGGGCATTTAATTAGGTCCAATCAGAGAATTCATATTCTATCAGGTCCACCTGGCTGACCTTATTACAATCACTGCAATCATTAGAGTTTATACTAACACCAAGCACTTAAATGTAGATATACACGACAAGTCTTTTCTGTCACTTGAACTATGAAGGTTCGCTAAGTGCCAATGGTGAACGATGACTCTCCTCTTTCTGATCCACTATCAGTCACTTTCCCTGCAACAAGCTCTGCACTTCCGTGTTGTTCATATATTATTAGAATCACTTGTTTTTCAAAGATTAGTCTCAATAGAAGAAATTTCTTCACGTAGCATTCTTTCTAAATAATGCTGTGTTGATTCACAGCAAGACAGTAGCTGTGTGGAACACAACATTCTTCATTGATACAAATACAGGTAGTATTGCAATTACTGCTTACCTTCAGGGAATTAATTAAGTCTACAACATGTAGTCGTCCCTGCTCCTGTACTGAAATTCTCTCGCTACGACGGCCAACATACCATTTAATTTCACTGCCTATACACTCTGCATATGCGCATTTTCTGTGATTAATGTACCACAATACCCAGGTCTTATTGCACCTCCCCATTTCCCAATCTATCAACATTCATATAATAATCTGCCTGCTTGCTTTTACTGTCAAATTGGACAACCTCACACTTAGCCATGGTATATGTCATCTGCCATGCATTTGTTCACTTGCTTAACTTGTTTAAATCATACTGTATCATCTCTATATCCTCCTCACAGCTCACCCTCCACACTTTGTATCATCTGCAAACCTGGAGATATTACACTTCAGTTCTCTCTCCTAAATCATTAATATATACAGTGTATTTTTGGAGTCCAAGCACTGATCCCAGCAGTACCCCACTAATCACTACCTGCTACTTGGAAATAGGCCTGCCTTTTTCTCATTTATGTTTCCTGTCTGTCAATCAAACTTCTATCCATGTTATTAAACTACCCCCAAATCCATAAAGTTTAATTTTACATGTTAATCTCTTACATGGAACCTTATAAAAAGCCTTCAGAAAGTCCAAATAAGCCACATCTACTGGCTCTCCTTTAATCAACTCTACTAGTTACATTCTCAAAGTTCCAGTAAACTTGTCGATTTCCCTTTCATAGATCCACGCTGACTCTGTCCAATCCTGTCACTGTTTTCCAAGTTAATGAGATAACAAAGTGTAGAGCTGGATGAACACAGGAGGCCAAGCGGCATCAGAGGAGCAGGAAAGCTGACGTTTCGGGCCTAGACCCTTCTTTTTCTGAAGAAGGGTCTAGGCTCGAAACGTCAGCTTTCCAGCTCCTCTGATGCTACTTGGCCTGCTGTG
>JAHRHZ010000025.1:17779524-17798684 GCA_024137785.1 Ginglymostoma cirratum | reverse complement strand
CACAGCAGGCCAAGTAGCATCAGAGGAGCTGGAAAGCTGACGTTTCGAGCCTAGACCCTTCTTCAGAAAAAGAAGGGTCTAGGCCCGAAACGTCAGCTTTCCTGCTCCTCTGATGCCGCTTGGCTTGCTGTGTTCATCCAGCTCTACACCTTGTTGTCTCAGATTCTCCAGCCTCTGCAGTTCCTACTATCACTGTTTTCTAAGTGCTCTGCTATTAAATCTTTTGTAGAGTCCTGGAGTCATACAGCATGGAAACAGGCCCTTTGTCCAAGTAGCCCACAACAACATGTACCCAAACTAAACTAGTCCCACATGCCTGTATTTGGCCTATATCCATCCAAACCTTTGCAATCCATGCACTTATCCGAAAGTCTTTTAAACACTGCATCCACCACTACCTCTGGCAATTCATTCCACACACTAACCACTCTCTGTGTGATAAAGTTACCCCTCATGTACTTTTTAAATCTTTCTCCTCTCATGTTAAAAATATGCCCCCTAGTTTTGAATTCGCCCACTCCAGGGAAAAGATTCTTGCTATTCATCTTATCTATGTCCCTCGTGATTTTATAAGGTCACCCTCAACCTCCTACGGTACAGTGAAAAAAGTCCCAGCCTATTTTTATGATTCAAACTTTCCATTCCTGGCAACATTCTTGTAAATCTTTTCTAAACCCAATCCAGTTTAATAATAGCCTTCCTATAGCAGAGCAAACAGAACTGCACAAAATACTCCAGAAGAGACCTTACCAACATCCTGTACAACCTCAATGTTATGCCCCTCCTATATTCAACAGTCTGAGCAATGAAGGCAAGTGTGCTAAATGCCTTCTTAACCACACTGTCTCCTCGTGATGCAAATTTCAAAGAATTACATACCTGAACCCTTAGGTCTCTCTGTTCTACAACACTACACAGAGCCCTACCATTAATTATATTTGTCCTGTTCTTGTTTGTTTTACCAAAATGCAATTCCTCGCATTTAACCAAATTAAACTCCATTTGCCCATTCCTCAGCCCATTGATCCAACTGATTAAAATCTCTTTGGAATCTTATATAATAGATTCTAGTGATGACAGGCTAACTAGGCTATAATTTCCTGTTTTCTCTCTTCCTTCTGCTCTAAATAGTGAACTACCCTTCAATTCATAGGAAGTGTTCCAGTGTCCAAAGAATCTTAAACGATGACCAACAATGTGTCCACTATTTCTAGGGCCACTTCCTTAAGTACTCCGAGATATAGATTATGGAGTCCTGGGGATTCATCTGCATTTAGTCACGTCAATTTCTTCAACAACATTTCCCAACTAAACCTAATTTCATTCAGTTTCTCCCTCTCACTAGACCATGGTATTCCTTCACATTATTTGTGTCCTCCTTTGCAAAGACAGAATCAAAGTATGTATTTTATTCGTTTGCCATTTCTTTTTTCCTGATTTTAGTTTCCCCTGTTTTTGACAGTAAAAGATCTACATTTGTCTTCACTAATCCTCTCTTTACATATCTAAAGAAGATTTTACATTCATTGCATGGTCTCTGTTAGCTTACCCTCGTACTCTATTTTCCCTCTCTTAATCTTGGGGTGGCATGGTAGCTCAGTGGTTAGCACTACTGCCTCACTGTGCTAGGGACCGGGATTCGATTCTATGTCTATGTGCAGTTTGCACATTCTCCCCATGTCAACGTGGGTTTCCGTCAGGTACTCTGGTTTCCTTCCACTGTCCAAAGATGTGCAAGTTAGTTGGATAGGCCATGCTAAATTGCTCATAGTGTTCGGGGATATGAAATACATGTCATGGGAAATACAGGGTTAGAGTAGGGGGATGGGTCAGGGTTGGATGCGCTTCGGAGGATTGGTACGGACTGTTGTTTCAGACTCAACTATGTCACTCTCCATCTTAATAAAGAATTGTATCATATTAAGGTCACACTTTTCCAAAGTGGCGTCATACAGCTAGATTGCCAATAATTTCTTTCTCATTACATAATGTCCAATCTAGGATGGCCAATTCTCTCATTGGTTCCTCAACATATTCATTCAGAAAATCGACCCATACACTGTCCAGGAATTCGTCCTCCATGGCATTGTTACATTTCATTTGCCCAATCTATATGAAGACTAAAGTTGTCCATAATTACAGCTGTACTATATTGCTTGCGCTTCTATTATGCTGTTTAATACATTCCCCAACATTACTGGTACAGTTTCTAGATCTATATATCTATCTATGCTCCCTTTCACTTTTTGCCCCCTGGTGTTTCTAACCTTTACCCTTACGGATTCCTCTTCACTGGAGCTAATATCTTTCCTCACTATTGCATTTTATCTCTTTAACCAGCAATGCTACGTATCTCATTTTCCCATTTGTCCTTCCTAGAAACTGAATGCCCTTGAAATTCAGTTTCCATCCTTGGTCACACTCCAGCCATGTCTGTGTTTCCTTGGTGTAAACTGGAAATTTATTAACAAAGGAATAGCAATTTGCATTTATGTATTGTCTTTGATAACTACTGAGTCCCAATGTGTTTTTATGTTGTTCAGGGAATATAGGCAATGTTGGAAAAGCTGCAATTTATTGCAGGTCCCTTGAAAGGCCTAAGGTTTAGTCTGAATATATTTCTGGAAATTTCATCACATGACATCCCACTTCCAATTGCTCCACCTCCAAACTCCAGCCATTAAATTTGCAACATGGCTAACTTTGGGACACACTATTTTCCCACAGCTATCTGGATAGTTAATAGACTCTCCAACACCTATGGATAATGGCATTACCATTGCTGAAACCCCTTCCCCCGCCACCATCAATATTCTCGGGGCTACCATTGAATAGATATGAAACTGGACCGCCATATACATACAAGAGTGGGTCAAAGACTGGAAATGCTATGCTGCTCTGTTAATCTCCTTGCTTCCCACAACCTACCACAATCTATCAGTCACAGTCAAGCGTGTAATGGAGTATACTCCCCTTATCTTGGTCAGTGCATTTGCCAAAATACTCAAATCTCAATAGTGTGATTGACATCACAACCACCATGTTAAACATTCACACACTTTGCCACTGATACAATGTGTGCAGCTCTTTACTGCAACTTATTGAGGTTATTTTAACTGCTCCTTCCAAATCTACACCCTCTGCTATCTAGAAGAACAAATGCAGCAGGCAGATGGGAATACCCACCATCTGTAAGTCTCCCTTCAAGTCCTGAGGGTAATTGTCCAAATCCTAGGACTTTCAACCTAACAGCATTATGGGAATAATGACCATATTGATTAAATGACCATATTGATTATTGAGAAAGTGGCTCAGCCTCACCTTGTTGAGGGCAGTTCAGGATGAGAAACAAATACTGTCATTGTCAGTGATGACTACTTCCTGTGACCTAAAAAGAACTCTGATATCAGTCAGACTGTCCTTCTCCTCATCACTATTACTTTTCTAACTAATATGCAGATTTTGGTATTGAGGCAGGTAGCTTGAGTTAGGAAATTTCATGACTCATTGGAGCCACCCTGTGAAGAGTACTCCGACTGAATTACACAATTTTCACTCCATAATGGAGGTTGGGTGGGTGATGTCAGATAGTGTCAAGCCTGTCGACAATACAAATAGGCTGTAGGGAGCCATCATGTTTTAAGAGTCACTTCCCAATCTCCCCCACATCCCCTGAGAGTCTCCATGCCTACTTATGCCCCACACTCACCCCCCGCAACTGGTCATATCCTCCATTCCTCATCATGTGTCCACTCACTCCATAGCTCTTCTTACATTCCAAGCCAAGTTGCTCCCATTCACTACCCATAGCATGTCATACTCTCCATGTCAACTTGTGCTCTACCCACTCCCCATAATCCTGCAAACTCTCCATGTCTTAGCGATAGTGGTTCCTCTTTGAAACTACATCAGTAGACTTCAGGATCCATGCAAAGATAAAGAGAACTTCTAAAAATCTAAATCTGTTATATACTTGATAGTGAAAAACCTGCAGTCATAAGATGCATAAAGAACTTTTAAATCCTCCTAAGTGGTTAGTGTCTTTTAAAAAGAAAAATCAAATATCACTTCAAAGATAGGGAATTGTTTGGAAGCCTATTTAAACTGGTAATCAATCTATGAACACAGGATTCCTACTGAGATAATTATACATGTTGGAAATCAGACAAGCATTCAGGGGTAGGCAATAGCCTAGACTATTAATACAGAAACCCAGTTGATGTTCCGAGGATCTGGGTTCGAATCCCAACACGGCAGATGGTGGAAGTTGAATTCAAAAAAAGTCTGGAATTAAGAATCTACTGATCATCATGAAATCATTGCTGATTGTCAGAAAAAAATCATTTGGTTCACTAATGTCCTTCAGGGAATGAAATCCGCCACCTTCACCTGGTCTTGCCTACATGTGACTCCAGACCCACATCAATGTGGTTGACTCTCAACTGCCCTCTGAAATGGCCAAGCAAGCCACTCAGTTGTACCAATTGCTACAAAGTCTCAAAGAAATGAAACTGGGCAGATCACCTGGCATTGACCTTGACACTGGAAAAGACAACAGCAGAAACAGCCCTGTTGACCCTGCAAAGTCCTCCTCACTAACATCTGGGAGTTAGTGCCAAAATTGAGACAGCTGTCTCACAGACTAGTTAGGCAACAGCCTGACATAGTCATACTCACAGAATCATACTTCACAGACAATGTCCCAGACACCACCATCACCATCCCTGGATATGGCCTGTCTCATTGGCAAGACAGACCCAACAGAGGTGGCAGCACAGTGGTATAGTCAGGAGGGAGTTGCTCTGGGAGTCCCCAACATTGACTCTGGACCCATGAAGTCTCATGGCTTCAGGTTAAACATGGGCAAGGAAACCTCCTGCTGATTACCACCTACCGTCCTCCCTCAGCTAAAAAATCGGTACTCCTCCATGTTGAACAACACTCAGAGGAAGCACTGAGGATGGCAAGGACACAAAATGTACTCTGGGGTGGGGGATTTCAATGCCCACCACCAAGAGTGGCTCAGCAGCAGTACTACTGATCGAGCAGGTCAGGTCCTAAAGGACATAGCTGCTAGACTAGGTCTGCGGCAGGTGGTGAGGGAACCAGCAAGAGGGAAAAACATACTTGACCTCATCCTTACCAATCTGCCAGCTGCACATGCAGCTGACCATGACAGTATATGTAAGAGTGACCATTGCACAGTCCTTGTGGAGACAAAGTCCCACCTTCACATTGAGAACAACCTCCATCATGTTGTGTGGCACTATCACTATGCTAAATGGGACAGACTTTGCACAGATCTAGCAACTCAAGACTGGGCAGCCATGACACGCTGTGGGCCATCAACAGCAGCAGAATTGTACTCCAGCACAATTTGTAACATCATGGCCCGGCATATCCCCCACTCAACCATTTCAATCAAGCCAGGGCATTAACCCTGGTTCAATAGAGATTACAGGAGGGCATGCCAGGAGCAGCACCAGGCATACTTGAAGATGATGTATCAACCTGGTGAAGCCACCAAACAGGACTACTTGCATGTCAAGCAGCAAAAGCAGCAAAAAATGATAGACAGAGCTAAGCGATCCCACAGCCAACAGATCAGATCTAAGCTCTGCAGTCCTGCCACGTCCAGTTGTGAATGGTGATAGACAATTAAACAACTCACTGGAAGAGGGAGCTCCACAAAATCCCCATCCTAAATCATGGAAGAGCCCAGCACATCAGTGCAAAAGGTAAGGCTGAAACATTTGCAGCAATCTTCAGGTAGAAGTGCCGAGTGGATGATCCATCTCAGCCTCCTCCTGTGGTCCCCAACTTAACAGATACCAGTCTTCAGCCAATTTGATTCCCTCCACGTGATATCAAGAAACGGTTGGAGACACTGGATGCTGCAAAGGCTACGGGCCCTGACAACATTCCAGCAATACTACTGAAGACTTGTGCTCCGGAACTTGCCACTCCCCCTAGCCAAGTTGTTCCAGTACAGTTACGACACTGGTATCTATCCAACAATGTGGAAAATTGCCCAAGTATGTCCTGTACACAAAAAGCAAGACAAATTGAACCCAGCCAAGTACGGCCCCATCAGTCTACTCTCAATCATCATAAAGTGATGGAAGGGGTCATCAACAGTGCTATCAAGCAGCACCTGCTCAGCAATAACCTGCTCAGCGATGCCCAGTTTGGATTCCACGAGGGCCACTCAGCTCCTGACCTCATGACAGCCTTGCTTCAAACATGGACAAAAGAGCTGAATTCCAGAGGTGAGGTGTGAGTGACAGTCCTTGATATCAAGGCTGCATTCAACTCAATGTGGCATCAAGGATCCCTAGCAAAACTGGAATCAATGTATATCAGGGGGTAAACTCTCCAGTGGATAGAGTCATACCTGACACATAGGAAGATGGTCATGGTTGTTGGCGATCAATCATCTCAGCTTCAAGGCATCTCTGCAGGAGTTCCTCAGAGTAGTATCCTCGGCCCAACCATCTTCAGCTTTTTCATCAATGACCTTCCCTTCATCATAAGGTCAGAAGCGGGGCTGTTTGCCGATTATTGCACAATGTTTAGCACCATTTGTGACTCCTCAGATACTGAAGCCGTCCGTGTTCACATGCACAAGATTTGGACAATCTCCAGTCTTGGACTGAGAAGTGGCAAGTGACATTCGTGCCACACAAATGCCAGGCTATGAACATCACCAACAAAAGACAATCTTACCACTGTCCCTTGACATTCAATGGTGTTACCATCACTGAATCCCCCACTATCAACATCCTGGGGGTTACCATTGACTGGAAACTCAACTGGACTCACCACATTAACACAGTGGCTACAAGAGCCAGTCAGAGGCTAGGAATACTGCAGCAAGTAACTCATCTCCTGACTCCTCAAAGCCTGTCCGCCATCTACAAGGCACAAGCCAGGAGCATGATGGAATACTGCCCTCTTGCCTGGATGTGTGCAGCCCCAACAGCACAAAAGAAGCTTGACACCATCCAGGACAAAGCAGCCCACTTGATTGGCACCACATCCACAAGCATCCACTCCCTCCACCACTAACTCTCAGTAGCAGCAGTGTGTACTATCTACAAGATGCACTGCAGAAATTCACCAAAGATCCTCAGACAGCACCTTCCAGACCCACAACCACTTCCATCCAGAAGGACATGGGCATCAGACATATGGGAACATCACCACCTCCAAGTTCCCCTCCAAGCCACTCACCATCCTGACATGGAAATATATCACCGTTCCTTCACTGTCGCTGCATCAAAGTCCTGGAATTCCCTCCCTAAAAACATTGTAAGACCATAAGACATAGGAGCAGAAATTAGGCCATTCAGCCCATCGAGTCTGCTCCGCCATTCAATCATGGCTGTTAAGTTCCTCAACCGCATTCTCCTGCTTTCTCCCTGTAACCCTTGATCCCCTTGATAATCAAGAACCTATCTACCTCAGTCTTAAATGCACTCAATGACCTGGCCTCCATAGCCTTCTGTCGCAGTGAATTCCATAGATTCACCACTCTCTGGCTGAAGAAGTTTCTCCTTATCTCTGTTTTAAAAGGTCTTCCCTTTAATTTAAGGCTGTGCGCTCGGGTCCTCGACTCTCCTACCAATGGAAGCATTTTCCCAACATCCACTTTGTCTCGACCATTCAGTATTTGAAAGTTTCACTTAGATCCCCTCTCATCCTTCTAAATTCCAATGAGTATAGTCCCAGAGTCCTCAAACGTTCCTCATATGTTAAGCTTTCCATTTCTGGGACCATTCTCGTGAACCTCCTCTGAACCCGTTCCAGGGCCAATACATCCTTCCTGAGATATTGGGCCCAAAACTGCACACAACACTCCAAATGTGGCCTGACCAGAGCCTCATAAAGCCTCAGTCGTACATCCCTGCTTTTATATTCAAGTCCTTTCAAAATAAATGCCAGCATTGCATTTGCCTTCCTGACTACTGACTCAACCTGCAAGTTTACCTTGAGAGAATCCTGGACTAGTACTCCCAAGTCTCTCTGTACTTCAGACTTCTGAATTTTCTCCCCATTTAGAAAATAGTTCATGCTTTTATTCTTCTTACCAAAATGCATGACCTCACACTTTCCCATGTTGTACTCCATCTGCCACTTCTTTGCCCACTCTCCTAACCTGTCCAAGTCCTTCTGCAGCCTCCCCACCTCCCCAATACTACCTGTCCCTCCACCTATCTTTGTATTGTCTGCAAACTTAGCCAGAATGCCCACAGTTCCTTCATCTACATCATTCATGAACAAAGTGAAAATTTGTGGTCCCAGCACGGACACCTGCGAAGCACCACTTGTCAATTGCTGCCATCCTGAGAAAGACCCCTTTATCCCCACTCTCTGTTTTCTGCCAGACAGCCAATCTTCTTTCCATGCTAGCACCTTGCCTCTAACGGGTCAACCCACAGCAGGAGGACTGCATCGGTTCAAGAAGGCAGCTCACCACCACCTTCTCAAGGGCAACTAGGGATGGACAAGAAATGCTGGCGCCCACATCCCACAAATGAATAGAAGGAAAAATAATGATAACTGTTCAGAATCTGCCAACCAAGGCCTTTGTTGAAATTCAAGGACCAAATGCTTCTTCCTTTTTTAATCTACAGCTGTTAATCAAAATAGTCCAACGGACATTTATGTTGAACTATCATTAACAGCAACAACCAAAATGGGTTCTGTTTAAATTCAGCATTAAAATCAAATGGCCCAAATGCATTTGGGTTTCCTGTCTGTGTGAATCATGGTTCTCCCTCCGGTGGCCAGCATAACGTGGATATGTCAGAAACAGGGTATAACTTATGCATATGAGTTCAGCTCACCATTTTTTTAAGGTTCTGAAGAGTCTTTCCAACTCTGCTGAAATTTGGTCGAAAGAAGATGAAATAAACACATCTTATTATCTCTGAATGCTCACAGCAGTGTCCAGGAAATTAATGTTTAATTTCAGGATGCCCATGGTTTATCTAATGTTCAATACATCTTCAATCCACAATGTTCCCATGGCAACACCATTATAACAATGCAGATGAGAAAAGCAGCATTTTTGATGTCCAGTGTTGATGACCAGCTCTTTTACTATGCTTTTAAAAAGGTGTAAAACCGAGATTGCTGTTTGTGAAAACTATGTCAATTTGGCTTTAAAAGCTAGCTACCTAACCAACGAGGATGTGGAGAACACTTTAATATGTTAACCAAAGGACAGGAAGATAAAATTTATGCACTTCTTGATACAAAACATTTACATTCAATCAGGTGATACATTGAGAACTTTGCTTATATTAATCTCATGTATTATTCAGTAGCACGTGACTTCTTTCTTAATCATTCTTTAATGACACAAAATGTAAGGAATGACATTCCTTCTGAGTGACTTGTAACAATACAGACTTCTTGTTGTGACAGCTAGGTGCTAAACTCATTGAAATTGAATGGTGCACGCCAAAATGAAAGCATTTTCTTGGACAGGAAGTCCAGAACAAAACAGATAAGAAAATGTTTGAATTTATGTAGTGCCCTTCATCGCCTCAGGACAATTTCAAAGTATTTTACAATAATTAATGTACTTTTGAATTGTAGTCCCTGTGATAAAGTATACAATGTATTATTATCATTTCAGAATTTGGATTTTAATGCAGAGGTAAATGAGTTTTTGATTTCAGTTCTGTGAAGGTACCTTTTTTTTATGTGTTCAGTAAGTCTTTTGGAACAGAGAACTGAATACATCATTTCCAATAAATCATGTGATTTAAGTTAAAGCCTTGATTAGATAGTTGGGCTGTTAATTGATGAAATGTTTACATTGCTCAATTTTATGACATGCGGAAAACAAATGTGGGGAGGCGTTGGCCTAGTGGTATTATTGCTCGATCGTTAATTCTACCATGGCAGATGGTGGAATTTGAATTCACTAAATATCTGGAATTAAGAATCTAATGATGGCCATGAATCCATTATCCATTGTCCATTGTTGATTGTCGGAAAAACCCATCTAGTTCATTAATGCCCTTTAGGGAAGGAAGTTGCCATCCTTATCTGGTCTGGCCTACATGAGACTCCAGTCCTACAGCAATGTGGTTGACTCTTAACTGCCCTATGGACAATTAGGGATGGGCAATAAATGCTGCCAAACCAGTGACACCCTCATCCTGTGAATGAATTAAAGAAAAAAATTGTCAGGGCCACCTGTAGCTTGAGAAGAATTATGTTTCTGATCAGAAAAAGCATCATCCTAGCAAAGGCCAATTTGTTAGTTTGTAGAAATTCTTGGTTGTGAGAGTTTGTAGGAGTCTCCTGATTGTCAGAGCAGAAAAATAATCAAGGTCCTCAGAACGAGAAAGAAATTTCAAGGCTGTCAAAACTGGAAAGGGTCAGTTAAGTCAGAAATTAAATTAAGTTAGGAGAGATCCTTCACTGGGACTGAATATCTGTAAAGGATAGAATCTTTGAAATTGCCAATTGTGTTGAGATTTTCTAAACTGCCATATATGTATATATAAAAATCTGTTTCTATTCAGTCCCACTGGTCCAATCCAACAGAATTGAAACTGGCTTTTTAGCTCTTTTGTGTGTATTTTCCTGGAGGTTTAAATGGACATGTCTGCAAGAGGTGGCTTCCTGCTGAGAGGGGAAGGGATAGTCAGCCCCAGTAAATATTTCTCCTTGTTAACTCTCTCCCTTTTTGCTGCTTCCTTGACAATATATGCAATATTCCATGGGCTTCATATAGGATTTTGCCAGAAAATCACTCAATTTAAATCCACAATTTTTCCATAGCAGCCAAATCTGGAGTTTGATCTGCCCAATTCCAACATTTGTGCCCTCACTTTAGGACTTTGTTACACTTGCAAAATGATTCAGAGACAGCAATGTATAAAATATCAGCAAATTGGCTTTCCAGAAGAGCCTTTAACAATTCAACGTCAAGAGATGCAGGCCATTATGTGCTTTCCAGTGGCTCAATTGATAAAATGCTACCCAAGCTGCATAGAACTAATTGGACTGAAAAGGTTTTTAAGCGTGGCACTGGCAATGCAACAAGCGGTTTTAGAAAAGGAAAGAAAGGTTCCCAATCTTGACTGAAATTAAGTGACATTACAATTGGGCATCATTGATCTGGATATTTCTTTACCTTGAACAGAAAATTCAACTTATGTTTATAAAGGAAGAAACAAATACTTTATATAACATCCTTCATGCCTTCCCAAATTATCAAATAGGTGATTATGGAATGTAGCCATTGTTGCAATTTAGGAAGTGCAGTAGTCAAATTGCACATGGCAAGCTCCCACAAACAGCCAGATACCACATTTGAAAGTCATGCTGCAGGCAGTAGAGAATTAGATGAGCTCAAGTTTATGTAGTATGCAAGGTGAAGACCAGCAAGGACAACTTAGATGTGTTATGCCAAGGCGTAGCAACCTCCGGGATGAGGGCTTTAGGAACTGAGGAGCTGGGGCAAGGATGGTGAAAGACAAAATTTCAAAGCTGCAAGTTGACATTCTTGGTGACAGGGAGGAAATGGTGTTGGAAGTTCAGTTCAAGGTAAAATGGGAGGGTCAAACACATGTGGCCTCATAATCCTATGGATCAAAATTGCATCTAGTGATTGGCAAATCACATAATAAAATCTTCAAACATGAGTCAATGTGAGTGTGTAAAATATTGTTGACTTTTGAAAAATGTATACAATTAAGAAAGTACCACCTCTAAAACATGTTCCATGCAGTAACTCATTCTGAAATGTATTAAACTAAATGGAATGATATTGTCACTAATTAATAACTGATAGACATGAATCTTTCAAGGAGATGTGCCCTTGGGAAGATCAGAGAGCTCACCCTCCAGCAGAAAGACAGGTATGAATTGATATAATCTTTGGAATTTATTGCACCTACATCAGTAGAAGCTAATTAATAACAACCAGCTTTAATAAACAATGTCAGCTGGGATTTACATCGAGGCTTTGAAGAAAAATTATTCATTTTATGGGTTGATGCCACACTGAATTTGGGTTCTAAGAGTCTAAGAGAAGGCAATATGAAGGATTGTCCTCATTTTTATCTTCAATGCAAAACTATTTTTATAAATTAATGCGACGTACTGCTGTACATGGTAATCATAGATATACCAAGCTTAGTATATAGTTACATCTAGCAAGGGCGAATCTATATTCTCATGTTCAAGTTCATGTCCCCTTGGCTTTCTTCTGAGAGTTGGAAGTTGTAATGTGTAGTATTTCATAGATCTTCTAGAGTAATCTAACTTCACCCATTCTGTGGTATTTATAGTCAGTGTTGTGAAACTCCATGTTTCATTATAAGGTTTCTTCATGGTCCAAATTCCCTTGTACAACAACAAAAAATCCGCAAGTATTTCATACAGGCAAAAGCAACAATTAAGGCAGATACAAATTTTTAATTACAACCACTGTCACAGTGGAAGATTTTAAGGATACTTTTGAAGGAGCTTTAGAAAATGTCAGAGATAGTAGGAACTGTCGATGCTGGAATCTAAGATAACAATGTGTAGAGCTCATCGCTTGGCTGGTGGTGAGAGGGGCCCTACCAGTGAGATCATTTATGCACGCCCGGACTCTCTGCGTCACCGCACGCTGCCCTCGAGGCGGCTGCGGGGGGGACGAGACTGTCAATCACCTCCTTCTGGAGTGCGCCTACGCGCAGGAGGTCCGGAGGGGAATGCAGTGGTATGTATCGAGGTTCATCCCGAGTAGCTCCATGACATGGGACTCCGTGCTCTACGGGCTGTTTCCCGGGACGCACACCGAGACCAATATCAACTGCGCCTGGAAGACCATCAATGCGGTGAAAGACGCTCTTTGGTCTGTCCGCAACTTGCTGGTCTTCCAGCTGAAAGAACTGACCCCGACCGAGTGTTGTAGACTGGTGCACTCCAAGGTCCAGGACTACGTGCTGAGGGACGCGCTAAAGCTTGGGGTGGCCACCGCCAAGGTGCGATGGGGAAAGACTACCGTGTAAGACCCCTCGGCCGGAATATAACGGGCCCTTTCAATAACTGGGTCCAGCCGGGGCCTCCTCCAACTGGTCAGGGGGCCAACCGGGAGTTTTTTTCTTTTGTTTTTTGTTGTTTCTTTCTGCAGCCCAATGGTCTCAATGTGAACTTCACAAGCTTCAAAATCTCCCCACTCTCGACCTCATTCCAAGACCAACCCAGCTCATCCCCACCTCCTTGACCTGTCTGTCTTTTCTCCCACCTATCGGCTCCTCCCACTTCACTGACCAACCCCCACCCCCACTTCCTACCTACTAGCCTCATCCCTGCCTCCTTGACCTGTTCGTCTTCCCTCCCGCCTACCCGCCCCCTCCATCCCAACTGACCAACTCCCATCCCAACTCCCTACTTACACTCACCTTTACTGGCTCCATCCCTGCCTCCTTGACCTGTCTGTCTTCTCTCCACCTATCCGCTCCTTTATCCACTTTCCATCATCTCCTTCCCTCTCTCTGTTTATTTCAGAGTCCCCTTCCCCTCCCTCATTTCTGTATAAGGGTCCAGACCCGAAACGTGAGCTTTCCTGGTCCACTTTTGCTGCCTGGCCTGCTGTGTTCATCCACCTCTACACCTTAGAAAATACCAAATACGATTGAAAAGGTAAACCCGTTAATTGCTTTAAAATATGTTGAGAAAATAGAGAAAAGGATTGCAGGCTCAATTTCGTAACATATAATTTAATAAAAAGCTTGCATTTATACAGCATATTTAACAAAGTAATACTTACCAAGATCCTTTATGGCAATATCTATCATCGGGTTTTGACACTGTAACACGTAAGAGCATATTAGGAAAGTTGATCCACAACATGGTCAAATAAATCAGTAGTTTATAAAGAATATCTTAAAGGATGATAGAGAGGTAGAAGTAAAGGCAGGCAAAATAAGGGAATTGGGCCTTAGCAGCTGATGGATCAAAAGTTGAGTGATCAAAATCGAAGACGTGCAAGAGACTAGAACTGAGGGACACCTGGCTGCTGGAGGGTTGTACACTTAGAGGAAGATTCAAAGATAGAGGGATAAGACCATGGATAACTTACTAATAAGATTGACACTTAAAATTGAGGAACTTCAGGACTTAGTGAAATACAGATGATCAAGGTGAATAGTAATAATTGAATCGAATGTGACAGGAGCTGGTTTATGGGCAGAAGATTTTGGACGAGTTCAGGTTTGTGGATTAACTCATGATTGATACCAGGAGGTTCTTCTTACAAAAGTGCTAACAATTGATGAAATAGACTCCCAGACAGTGTAGCAGTGACAAGAGTCTGGAAACATTTTAAGTAACAATTGCACATGACTCTGGGAATGTTTTAGGGCTAGTTTAAGCAGATTATTTGAAGTGATCCAAATGACTTCCTTAATCCATAGATATCCCTCAATTTTTTGTGGGGGAAGAGAAATGGTAAGGCAGAGGACTGTAGTGAGAGTGTTCCAGAGTGTGGTGCCAAGACACTGCAGATATCTGGCAACATGTAAGAATCATGGGTCATTTCTACTAAAGCAGAGCATTGTGTGATCCTCCTGCGAAAGGAGTCCCACAAGGACATAATTCTGAAACTGCCAGGCAGGAGAATATTACTTCTACTTATTTCCAAAACAAGGTACATAAAATTATCATCATTAAATATAGTGGAGAATTAATGAGAAACTGTTTTAACCAGAGTGTAGTTAGGGTATGTAATTGCATGGAATAGCTGAGGTAAGTAGTCTAGATGCATTCAAAGAGAATCCAAATCAATATGAGGGAGAAAGAAATAAGATATGAAATCATCAAACGATTCAATGGAGAAGGAGGCCATTCAGCCCATCATAACAGTGGTAATTCTCTCGTAAAGCTAGCCAATTAATCCCAGTCCCCTGTTGTTTCCCAAACAGTAGATATCAGTAGGAGGAGGCTCATGTGAAACCAAACAATGGAATAGATGTGTTAAACTGAATGGCCTTTTTCTGTTCTGTAGTTTCCATGATAAAAAGATCTACAAAACCTTTCAGATAAGTCTTATTTCACAAGCAAGTAATGCTCCACGGAGCCAGTAACTGATAGGAGAAAGAATGGTGTTCTTTCTGAGCACCGGCTGAAAGACATAAATAGAGAGCATTCTCTGACTCAGACTTGGGTCAGATATCTTATGAGAACCTGTCAAGGATGCAGTTATCAACCCATCCAAAGTCAGCTGCTGTAGAAGTGCAAGCTTAATCTCTCACAATTTATCTCACCTTGAATTTATCTTGGCAAGTAAGTGAATGCAATGCTTTAGAGGAATATATATTCTGTAAGCAGATCTCATATGTCTTGTTATCAAGTATAATGATAATATAGTCTCAAAGATAAAACAGATATTCACTTTAAGAAACTGGAAAGAGATATATTTACATTTTTAGGAAGCACATAATATTGACATTTAATTGTTTATTTTACTTAAGCCAATACCAGTGAAGAATGTGATGCTGAATTACCACTGCTACATATAAATTTTGTATTACTTCTTGTCAGGATAAAATAGCTTTAAATTAAAGTATACTTCATATGAGAATTTATGTTTTCAATACAATATTGTTTATTGTTGTAGCCCAGACTGCACTATGTATCAGATCTCACATCTTTGCTGTTATCCCCAGTTAACATAATTTATAACTTAGTGCAGTAGATAATATGAACACAGCTTACAACATAAACAGAAATAAGATGAATGACTAGTTCATTCACTACAATTCTTGTGGTGCTTGTTGAGGAAGGTGTGTTGTCTAGGTTGCTGGGAACTGCTGGATTTTCTTTAGAGTCATCCAGGTGGCCTCAGTTTAGCATTCGCTTGGTGCTGCATTGTTGCCATCCTACATTACTTATAGAATCACAGAATGATATGGTGGAGAAGGACACATCTGAAGCCGTTTGAACGCATCTATTAAACCTCCTCTTAGCCTTCTCCATTCCAAGGAGAAAATTCCAGCTTCCTCAGTCTCTCATATAATGGAAGTCCCTTATTCCTGGCCCCATGTTAGTATATCTTTTCTGAACCCTTTCCAAGATCTTAACATCTTTCACAAAGTGTGATTGTTAGAGTTCAATGGAATCCAAAAACTGAGGGTAAACTAATAATTTATACTTTCTTTTCTACTCCATTTCTCTCTTAATATTGCCAAGAACACAACATTTTTAATAAATACCTATTTCAACTTGTCCTGCATTTTTCAATCACCAGTAATTGATACAATTCATTTTTTGTTAAAGTCCGCCTTTAGCTCTCCACAGCAACACTGACATCAGTAAAATAAAATTTCTTGAAAATATCATCTTTGATTTACTGATAGCATGGTGGAGCTTGTTAAAGTTACAAAAGGGATTGTTGTGATCCCACTGATGTTATTGCTGAATAAGTCAGATCCCAGAATGAAACCTGGCTTGATAGATCATGTTATTATTCCTGGTTTTGATATGGTGGATTTTCACTGAAACACAAAAACACAATGCTGCAGATTTGGGAGTAATAATACACCTGAAGTTTATTACACAAAGATGAAGATAAAATAGAATAAACCAAACGTTTAACATATGAAGCACATTTAAAGATTTTAACACACATAAACACAATCCCATTAATCCCAACAACATTCCTTTAGCGTACTCAGAGCAAAGAGAATGCCCGTCCAAAACCCCAAATAGGCTTTCACTTAGCTGAGTCTTCAGTTCCCAATTGGGAGAATCAGAGCCTTATTCTCAATTTATCATGTAACTGAGTGTAACCTTTCTGCTTAACCTTTTTATCAGCTTCAAATAAACCCCTCAGGCTTGTAAACAAACATTATCTCATCTGAAACTTTTACTAAATTCCTTACATTAAGGTAATCTATTTTTAAAAATGCTAAGTAACTCCCTTTCTCAGGAGTGATTGTTTTGCACATCCAGCTTTTGCCAAGTACCTTACAGAACTGCCCAAACGGAAACAAATTTTTCCCTTAAACCGCTGGCGTTTCCCCAAGCCCGAAAAATTCCAGAATAATGTATCCGAAAACTTCACACACTACAATACTTACTTTTTTAGTTTATAAACTCTCCCAACTTGTAAACAAGTTCCATCAGTTCTGACCAAAGGACCTGCTTCCATGCTGCACAGCTCTGTGACTCTATGATTCTATGAGTTCTGAGGAAGGGTCACTGGACCTGAAACGTTAACGCTGATTTCTTTGATTCCTTTCCA
Organism: Ginglymostoma cirratum; assembly: GCA_024137785.1. Lineage (NCBI taxonomy): Eukaryota > Metazoa > Chordata > Chondrichthyes > Orectolobiformes > Ginglymostomatidae > Ginglymostoma > Ginglymostoma cirratum. The sequence goes on along the minus strand of JAHRHZ010000025.1, from coordinate 17,781,424 downwards.
CAGGTGCTGCCAGACCTGCTAAGCTTTTCCAGCAATTTCTTTTTAAGTCCCCATTAGCCTCCGAGACTGTGGGCAGAAGATTATAGAGATCCGAGTGACATGGGCTTTTCGTGAGATATGTAACAGAATCGGACGAGGATCCAGCCAGGCTCATCTCAAACACATTGGTAATGGCACAACTGACCAATCTGATTCCCATCTCAACCCATATTAGTCAAGAATCTATCTACCTCTGTCTTAAAAATGTTCTCCACCTCCCGTGTTCTCTAGGTCAGAGAGTGCTGAAGATTCATGAAACTCTGAAAGAAAACAAATTCTCCTGTGAGTGTGTTCCCTGATACAATTCTCTCCCACAAACATTTTTTTTGCATCTGTCAAGTCCAGTCAGGGTTATATGGATATATCTAATCAACCTCTTCAGGCATGTTATGATGCACCTTTGTGGAGAAGGTGGGGCTTGAACCCAGACCACCTAGTCTTGACTTAGGTACATTACCACTGCACCAGTATAGCTCTCCTTAGAATACTATATGTTTCAGTAAGGTTACCTCTCATTCTTCTTAAGTCCACGGGCCAAACCTGTTCAACCTTTCCTCATAAGATTACTACCACCCCTCTGCAGCTCCCGCATCCCAAGCATCAATTATGTGAATCTTTCCTGAAGTGCTTCTGATGCACTTACATTCTTTCCTAAATAAGGAAACAAATTGTACACAGTACTTGATGTGGTTTCAAGAAAGCCCTGTATAAACTGTAGCAAAAATTTTCTACTTTTATAGTCCATTCTCTTTGCAATAAATGATACCATTCATCTTTAAATGTTTCATCAATGATCTTCCCTCCATCATAAGGTCAGAAATGTGGATGCTCACTGATAATAGCACAATTTTCAGTACTACTTGTGACTCTTCAGGTACTAAAGCAGCCTACGTTCAAATGAAAAAAGATCTGGACAATATTCAGGCTTGGGCTGACATGTGGCAAGTAACATTTGCACCACACAAATGTCAGGCAATGTCCATCTCCATTATGAGACAATTTAATCATTGCCTCTTGACATTGAAAGGCATTACCATAATCAAATTGCCACATTATCAACATTCTGGAGTTTACTGACCAGAAACTCAACTGGACTTGTATTATAAATACATTGGCTACAAGGCAGGTGAGAGGCTAGGAATATTGTGGTGAGTAACTCTCCTCCTGATTCCCCAAAGCCTATCTACCATCTACAAGGCAATAGTCAGGAATGTGGATCCTGACTTGCCCGGATGAGTGTAGCTCTAATAACATTTGAGGAGCTTGACACCATTCAGAACAAAGCAGCCCACTTTATTGGCATTGTATCCACAAACACTCCCTTACCACCCTGATGCTCTGTAGCAGCAGTACATACTATTTATAAGACGCACTGCAGGAATTCAGCAAAGATCTTTGGACCGAACATTCCAAACCTGCGACCACTTCCATCTGGAAGGACAAGGGTAGCAGATATATGGGAACACCACCACCTTCAAGTTCCCCTCCAAGCACCCACCATCTTGACTTGGAAATATATCACCGTTTCTTCACTGTTGCTGGGTCAAAGTCCTGGAATTCCCTCTCTAATGGCATTATGAGTCAATCTACAGTATTTGGATTGCAGCTGTTCAAGAAGGCAGCTCACCACCACCTTCTCAAGAACAACTAGGGATAGACAATAAATGCTGGTCAGCTGCTACACCCATGTCCCACGAGTGAATAAAACTAAATTCTAATTATGTCAGAGATAAAAGGTACTGCAAATGCTGGAGAATCCGAGATAACAAGCATGGGGCTGGATGAACACAGCAGGTCAAGCAGCATCCCTCCACCTATCCTCTCCTCTATCCATCCTCTATCCGCCTCCCCCTCTCTCCCT
>JAHRHZ010000025.1:17767294-17779424 GCA_024137785.1 Ginglymostoma cirratum | reverse complement strand
CTATCCTCTCCTCTATCCATCCTCTATCCGCCTCCCCCTCTCTCCCTATTTATTTCAGAACCCTCTTCCCCTCCCCCATTTCTGATGAAGGGTTTAGGCCTGAAACGTCAAGTTTTCCTGCTCCTATGATGCTGCTTGACCTGCTGTGTTCATCCAGCCCCATGCTTGTTATCTTAAATTCTAATTATCTCCCTTTTCACTCTGTATTTGTAAAATAACTATGTGTTTCACGGACTAAGACACCCAGATCCTTCAATACCTGCAAGTTTTGCAATCTCCCCATTTAAGTAATACGCTGCTTTTCTGTTCTTCCTGCCAGAGTGGACAAGTAGATATTTTCACATACTATACTCCAGCTGCCAATGTTTTGACCATTCACTTCACCTATGTAGGTTCCCAAGCAGTCTGCTTTGAAAGTGTAAAATTGGGTCTACATTTCAAATTTCCAGTGTCTGCATATTTTATCTTTTTGTATTTACAATTATGAACACAACAAACAATTCCTTTTGCCACACACACAAACAGAGGCATTTTTTTGCTCTCTTATGTAAGTCTTTCCTCTCTAATTAACTGCGTGAGCAGTAATCAGTGGTATGGCCTGTTTCTATGTAAATACAGAAAGCTCACTTGTAAAAACTAAGCTGTATTTGGCTGCACAGTTGGTGATCTATCTGCACTGTGAATGCCTGCCTTTACTGCTCTTTTCTTTAAAGGCAATTATTTCACTTCCCATCAATTTACTCTGGGTATGTTTCAGCATGAAGACCCTTTTGCCGATGAGTTTAAAAAAAAGTTGTGGATTCACTATCCACTCTGGCACTCCAGCACAGAAATCAAGCTTAACACTGCAGTGCAGTACTTGAAGGAGTGCTGCATTGTCAAAGGTGCCGTACTTCAGCTGAGATGATGTAAATGGTGCCATTACTTTGAAGACATGCAAGGGAGTTCTACTAGGTACTTATTTATCCCTCAAACAACATTGCAAGACAGATTATCATGTCACAGCTGCTAATGGGAGCTTGCTGTGTAAAAATTGGCTGCCCCATTTCCTCCATTACATCAGGGACAACACATCAAAAGTATTTAAGTGGCTATAAAGTGCATTGGTACATCATGTGGGACTATACAAATGCAAGCAATTTATTCTTTTTTCTTCTTGTGTTCCAGATCCAGAAAACAACATTTGGTGGCACAAACTTCAACTGCAAGAAACCCACCAACGGTAAGTCTGCAACCTCGCTGAAGTTCTGCACAATAGTAATGCAAATGGGACTTTTCCAACTCCTCTGCTTGGAGCATTCCTGTAGAATGAGGCACCAAGTCCCATGTCTAATCCAAAGAATGAAAGAATGGTTTGGAAATAGTTTGACGAGATGGTATGTCAGCTTTATTTGAAATGTTTTGAGAATTAAATAGATTCCAGATGTCAACTTATTTCAATGCACATTTACCTCAAAATTTTGTTCTGGCTACAGCTACTGTATGCACTTACATTCACAATTCTCCCTCCTCAAAACAATAAAAATGAAATAACATCCAGCAGCAAAAAATATTCCACTTGCACAGTCACTGCAATTTCCTCCTCTCCTGAATGCTGTTTCCTGAAATGGGTACAGTCCCACTTATGCCAACTACATTTGTAACCTCATCAGCAATGCATCATGGAACCATTATCTTGCATTCACTTGACATCCATGCACACAATCTTTCCACCAGACAATAAACAGGAATTGGAGCTCTGGCTAATTCCTTTTCTGGCTTTTTGTCTAATGTTGCTGACCGAGCCTGGGTATTGCATTGCCACCAGCATCTACTATGTCTTATGGTCTTACTACTACAGATCTGCCTTTCACACCATTGTTCCCTCCAGACTGATCGCAAAGCTCTGTGATACTGGTCTCAGCTCCGCCCTCTGCAACTGGATCCTCAGCTTTCTGACCCACAGGCCACAATCAATGAGGATAGGTAACCGCACCTCCTCCACAATAACACTCAAAACTGGACCCCCCCCCCACCAAAGGATGTGCCCTCAGTCCCTTACTGTACTCCCTGTACAGCCACAACTATGTTGCCAAATTCCAAATGAACGCCATCTACAAGTTTGCTGACAGCACCACTGTAGTGGGACGGATATCTAACTATGACGATTCAAAATATAGAAGAGAGACAGAGGGCTTGGTGACATGATGCAATGAGAACAACCTCTCTCTCTCAATGTCAGGAAAACTAAAAAAACTGATCATTGACTTCAGAAAGAAAGGAGGAGAACACACCCATATCTACATCAATGGAACTGAGGTTGAGAGGGCAGAGTGTGTCAAGTTCCTCAGAGTGAAGATGACTGACAACCTGTCCTGGACTTCCCATGTAGATGCAATGGTCAAGAAGGCACAACAACGCCTCTTCTTCCTCGGACGGCTCAGGAAATTTGGCCTGTCCATAGGGACCCTCACCAACTTCTACAGATGTATCATTGAAAGCATAATGTCCAGGTGTATTACGACCTGGTATGGCAACTGCTCTGCCCAGGACTGTAAGAAACTACAGAAGATGGTGCGCACAGCCCAGGCCATCACAGAAGCCAACCTTCCATCCATGGACTCCATTTACATGGCTCGCTGCTGTGGAAAGGCTGCCAACATCATCAAAGATGCATCGCACCTCGGTAATGGTCTCCTATAACCTCTTCTGTCAGGCGGAAGGTACAGAAGCCTGAACACACGCACAAGTAGGTTTAGGAACAGCTTCTTCCTGGCCATTATTAGACTGATGAATGGATTCTCTAACCTCAAATAATGCTGATCTTGCTAATATTGATCTCACCTAATGCATGGCCCATGCACTGTAACCTGTATGCCTCTATCTAAGTCCTTTTGATCTCTACATCCTTGCTTACTATGATCTGCCTGTACTGCTCGTAAGTAAAGCTTTTCACTGTACTTGGGTAGCATCACCAACATAAATTGCCCATAGTGTTCAGGGATGTGTTGATTAGATGGGTTATAGGGGAATGCGTCTGGGTAGGATGCTCTGTGGGTTGGTGTGGACTTGTTGGGCTGAAGGGCCTGTTTCCACACTGTAGGTATTCTTTGATTCTATGATCATCACTTCTCAGAACTGAGGAAGGGTCACTGGACCTGAAACATTAACTCTGTTTTTCCCTTCACAGATGATGCCAAACCTGTGGGGCTTTTCCAGCAACTTTGTTCTTGTTCCTGACAATAAATCAATCATGCCCCAGGTCTGATAATTGAGACCAAAGCTCAAGGTACGTGTATTGAATGATGATTTTATTGACTATGTTTTGAACTCAAAGCAGATGATGGCAAAAGTCAAACTGAGTTCAATAATCTGATAATTTATGGGCTGGTACTAGGAGAAAAGAAAATGACTCTGGTTTACTGTTTTGAAAGAAAACGCTGACAGCTCAGTGGTCAGACTGGTGAAGTGACAAATGAGGAACTGCGGGAACTGTTCACACTTTTGTATTGCTCTCTGGCACTGCTGCTTACCTCAGTCTGGTGATTAGGCACTTCCAATTCAAGCTCGATTCAGGCCTATGTCAGGAGAGTGACCTCCTTCTGTAATGTGTCATTATATGATTCTGTGAACCTGACATATTGGAAGTAGCTGATAAATGTTCAGCAGCTCTAATCAAGGTATACTTATCCTAATTGTACCCATCATCTACCATTAGGTAGGGAACAAAGGAGCTTTCAGCAGACAGATATGATTTATCTTTGCTGGCACTTTCATAGAATTATCCAGTAAGGTCTGTGTGCTTTCGGTTTCCAAAAGCCATGCATTTGTTTCTCTTCTTAAGTGTTTACTCTGAAATTTGTTTCCACCAGACTTTCAGACAGTTTATTCCAGGTCGTTAAAAACTTGTACTTTTGAAAAAGATTCTCATTTCCTCTCTGTTTCTTTTGCCAATTCTCTCAAACCTGGGTCGTCTGCTTACTGTCTCTTTTGCTTTAGTGGGAACAGTTTTTCCTTATTCTCTTTATCAAACTGCCTCATAATTTTGAAGGTCTCTTCTTTGTTATAACTTCCTCCAGTTGAAGGGTACAGTGTTAGTTTCTCCAGAGTCTCTATGCATCTGCCTTGACCTTTCAAAACACTAAAGCCAATCACACGCTGCTGGAATGGAGGAAACTGGGAGGCAAGCAAATGACAGGAAGGTGGCACAAACAACAGCTAAATATATGAAAGGAGTTTTACTGTATTTTTACTGATGTTGGATAAATATCAGCCTAGGACATGAGAAAAGAGACCCTGCTCCTTTTTGAGTAGTACCGAGAAGGCAGGTTGAGCCTCACATTGGTAAAGAAAGAAATATATGTAATATATTTGAAATGTATCCATGTAGCATCTTTCACAACCACAGCCTTCCAGAAGCACTTTGCAGTCCATGAACAAAGTCAGAAGTCACATGGCACCAGATGAGAGTCCAACAGGTTTATTTGAAATCACGAGCTTTCAGAGCACTGCTCCTTCGTCTGGTGCAGTTCATGAACAGTAGAGTCATGGAGTCATAGAGTCATACAGCTCAGAAACAGATCCTTCAGTCCAATTTGTACAGGCTGACCAAGATTCCTACTAAACCAATCCCATTTGCCTGCATTTGGCCCATATCCCCCTAAACATTTCCTATTCGTGTACCCCTCCAAATATGTTTTAATTGTTGTAATTGTAGCTTCATCTACCATTTTCTCTGGCAGTTGATTCCACCTATGAACCACCCTCTGTGTGAAAAAGTTACCCCTCAGGCCCCTTTTCAATATTTTAAGTTAGTAGTCCCTGCTATTGTACAGGAAACATGGCAGTTAATCTGAGCAAAGAAACCTCCCACAGGCAGATGTGGTAATGAACATGTAATCTGTTTGTGATGGTGATTTGGCCAAAACTTTTGAGATAAACTTCTTGTTTTTCTTCATAGAAGTCTCATGAGATCTTTTACATTCACCAGATTAGACTGATGGGACTTCAGTTTAATGTCTCATTTAAACAATGGTATCTCCAACGCAGAAATACTCTGTCCTGCACTCAAGTGCCAGCTGAGATGTTGGTAACTTAAGTCCCTGGAGTGTGATTTGAACCCACATCCTTCATGACAAGATGGTAAAGGTGCCTCTAACTGAACGATGACCGTGGAAAGCTTGAACTAGAATATCAAGCGTCCGTTGAAAGATTAATTTGCTGGTAGAGGAGTAAGCTGGGGCTCATATCCTTGATAAATTACTTGTTTAATGGCTAACTGCTTGCTGATCTGCACTTGTAAACTCTGATAGATGGTGTTTCTTTCAGTTGTAACTTTGTATATGTAGTTATAGATGAATTACTCATTTCTGATTTACTTTGTTAAGGCAAAAATCTTTCTCCTATTAATCTTTTTCGCCCTGCCAGCTCCTTTTTGGTACTGCTGTTTTTTATGAGGTCAGAGTGGGTAGGGAACAGCTGCCCAGCTTCAATTCAGTGAGACTCTGCAGTGACTTGGTGATGGTGGTACTTGTCATGATTACCACTACTGTAAAGTGTACTCATCGTCTTTAAAGCACTTTGAAACGTCTGTTGGCTGTGAAAATTGCTTTGCTCTTACGTGAGTGGCATGGTGGCTCAGTGGTTAGCATTGTTGCCCCAGGAACCCAGGTTCGATTCCGACCATGGGTGACTGTCTGTGTGGAGTTTGTACGTTATCTCTGTGTCTGCATGGGTGTCCTCTGGGTGCTCTGGTTTCCTCCCACAGCCCAAAGATGTGGGGATTATGTAGATTGGCCATGCTAAATTACCTCACAATGTGCAGGTAAGGTGGATTAGCCATGGTTTTGGGATGGGATGCTCTTCAGAGGATCAGTACAGACTCAAATGAACACTTCTGCACTGTAGGCATTCAATAATTCTACTTCTGCTTTCCTTCAGGTAAGCCATAAACCTGAACTCACAAGGTTCACACACAACAGGCCCTCTCCCAAGGTGGGTTTTGGGTTGAGTCATGAATATATTGGGCAAGGGATCAGCTTCACTGCACTCCCCCTTGCCCTGATTTCATTCCCGATGGGAAGACCCATTTAGAACCCATTGAAAATCCTGATCTGACTGTTGCTGATATTCACTTTGGTGCAGGCAGAGGTCTCATCATGTGAGTTCCTGGCTGGTTCCTTTGTTCAAAGGCACTCTGTGTATCAGGGAACTGACATAGGGAGGGGGAAATCCCAAAGAGACCCACCCCCATCCTTTGCTTTTGACATCCTTAACCCTGGTTCCTTCCCCATAAACTAACACCTACTTGTGTCTGTCTCCTTCAGCAATCATTGGCCTTGGATGCCAGCAGCAATTACTATCAACACATTAGCACTGGTGAGCAATGAAGAGCCACTGGCCTCTGATTAGCTGGAAGCTCAACAGGCAGGACTTCATCCCCTGGGGTCCTTGATCCCAGGGAAGACCTGCTGCTGCCCAAGAAAATGCCAGATTGGCACTCAATTCAGGAGCCCTTCCTGAAAAAGAGGTTCTGTGACGTTCCCATTTGGTCGCCTACCCCTGATGCCTCCATTCCATACTGCCCAGAATATGGCTAACTTAGAAATTACTCGAGTGAAGCTGCTGCCTGGCAAAATGTAATCCAGCAGATAGCATTCCTTTTATTGCTATGAGACAATAATAGCCTTTAGCTCGAATCTTATTCTGCCCAATGATAGTTTAGAAAATAGTTTTGAAGATCAAACTTTCAGTATATAAACAAACTTTCCCTTTAAAGGTGATACATTTGTATTCACACCTATGATTGCAGTGATCTCACCTCTGTTGCTAAGGTTACAGCTTGGGCCTCCTCCAAGGTCTCTGCTTCCCCACGGAACAATATGTGGCATTTAAGCATCTTGTATCAGTCTTATCAAGCTCTGCTTTAGAGAAAATGTCAGGGTTGACATCTTTCAGAAACAGATAATGTCAAAGATCTTTATCCCTTTGATGGTATGTATTTCTACAGTATCTCCCTACAGTTGAAAAATGTAATCTTACCCTCAAAATTCCATAATGACAGAAATATTGAATACCTGTATCTGATCTGGATGTCAATGGAGTAGATAAATTAATATAGAAATCCCATTTACAACCACAGCATAGTTTGTTACATCACAACAATTCTTGTGTTCTCAGCTCCTGCGCTGGGGACAGGTTGGCACCTTTGTACATGTTCATATATTCATGGAATCGTAGAAACATATAGCACAGAAGCAGAATAGTTCTTTCATTCGAGATGACAGTAATGCTTTCTCCCACATCTACACTTTTTTTTCAAAATCCTCATTCTCAACTTCCAATGCTTCTTCAGGTGGAGTGTTCCAGATCCTGACAACTCTGAGTGAGAAAGAAATCTTCATTTCTCTTCTAGATCTTTACCCAGGAATTTTGAATCTATGATGTCTATTACTCTTTTCCTGAAAAGAAATATCCAAGTCACCATCTTGAAAAATTTCTTACATTAGCTCCTTATTCCAAAGAGAGAAGTCCTAACCTCGGCTTATAGCAGAACTCCCTCATGACTGACAGCTTCTTGATAAATTTACTCTGCACATATTCTAAGGTCTCCACATTTTTCCTGCCATGGTGTTGCCAGAAAATGTCTACAATACTTCAGCTGTAGCTTAAGCTATGATGCAAAAAGCTCTTTTATTTTATAGAAGCATGGAAAATACAAGTTGGAATATGCCATTCAGTCCATCTAACCTGTTCAACCATTCAATGATTGTGGCAGATACTCTACCCTCGTGTCATATTCCTACTGTCTCCTCAAACCCCTTGATAGTGTCTATTTATTTCTTTCTTAGATATATTCAGAGACTTGATCTCCACAGCCTCTAGTTCAGATAACTCCATAGATTCTCCACCCACTGAATGAAGAAAGTTCTTCTCATCTCTGCACAAAATTGCTTGTCACACTTACTGAGACTGGGAGCCCCTGTTCTGGACCCTCTGGCCAGCCTCATCAAAATTCAATATGCTTCAATGAGATTCAATCCAATAAATTTGGCCTGCTGACCAAACCTTTCCTCACGCGGCATACTTGCAATTCCAGTAATTAGTCTGGTGAACCTTCGCTGCACTTTCTGTTTGGCAAGTGTATCTTTTCTTATGTAAGAACATTAATCAGCTCACAATACAGGTGTGTTCTCATCAAGGCCCTGTGTACCTGCAGAAAGACTTTCTTGCTTCTGTACCTTTTGCCATGGAGTCCCACACATTACTTACCTTCCTAACTGCTCCTTGCACCTGCGTGGTCGCTTTCAGCGTCTGGTGAACAAGGCCACCCTGGTCCCTTTGTACATTGACAATCCCCAATCTATTATCAATCAATTTGTTTTTCCTATCAAAGTGAACAACTTCACATTCATTCTAAAGCATCTTCTGTATATTTGCCCACTCTGTCAACTTTTATTTTATAGTTTCCAGCTCTTGTATTTTGTTTCTCTGTTTATAAGTTCAAATAACTCAAGTAATTTTATAGCCTCTTCTCAACTTGCTCTTCAACTGTAACAATTTTGTGCATGTACCCACTACAGTCTTTCTGTTGAGTACACTTTTTCAAAATTGTTCAATTTACTGAATTCTATATTTCCATATTAGTCCATACATTTTCAAGCGGTGCTTGTCTATCTTTTGTTCTTGACAATTTTGCTTGACTCTTTTGGCTTGGCTGGCCTTTAGTTCTTCTCAACAATATGAAATATATTCCTTATGCCTACACAGCTAACCTCAGCATATTCTTTTCTTCTTTATGGCATGTGTCATGAGTCTGGGAAGCCCAATGAATTGTTCTATCTTTTTGCTTTGACTGATTGTTCAACAGTTGTTTCCTTCTGGACCTCTTGTTCTCTGACTATGTTGTCTTTGGACAGACTTGACATAACTTGATGTCTCTTGACATGTTCATTGACCATTTTATGATAAATGGTGATAATGACGATTTGTTTGCATTCAGAAAGTTTTATGAGCAGTCAAAACATTGAGGAGCATTAGCTTGCTTTCTGTTTAGAAGCAAAATTGATGTGTTTTTCTTAGGAGTAAAAATCCTAGCTTGGAAAGATGCTCTCTTTTTCAGTTCATTGAAGTCCTGGTTGAAGTTAGTTGTATGAAACAGAGACAGGAGTTAATTCAAAAAAAAATTGGGGGATAGGTTTTCTCAGTGTAAGTGTTTGAGTGGAAAGCTCCAGACCAGAGGTGTTATGTTAGAACCCAGAAGATGTTATTTGAAGCTGAGTCAGTCTAAGCTCAGACTATTCATGAAAGAGAGTACCAAATACTCAAGACTGGGAATAGATACAGTTCAGCTAATCTTATCGATGTGATAGAGAAACAAAACTTTTTGGTGTTTGAGTATTGTAATGAGGTAGTGTTGAACTGAATGGGATTTTATTTTTATTGTGAGTTTGAAATAATTCAAATAGTGTTTTATTTGTGCATCCTGTCCTCCTGTTAGAGAACTTCTAAAATCCCTCCTGCCAATAATGAAATATGACCATAGCTGCGGTGAGGCCCAGGTAGAGGTCTGGTGCTGACAGAATGCCTCCATCTTGATGCACCCTTGTTTGCTGTTACCTGCAACAGCAGGCTGCAGTTCTCTCACCACTGGAGGCCTCCTCAATTGGTCTTCCTGCACTGAGAGCTTATTGAGTAGTCAGCCTGCTGTCTTTCAAATAACTGGGAATCCAATAAAAATTTCGATTGGTTTTCTCTTCCTGACTTGGTGTGAGGTTGGGACCTGCATTTGATCCTAAGTCAAGGTACCAATTCCAAAAGGAAAATTCAGCTTTGTTTTACCTTGGATTTATTACCTCAGATAAAGGGCACAATATAAGAGGCCATTTCACATAACAAGCCCTTGCCAGAATCTGAAGGAGCTTGATCGCTGAGAAGATGAGTAAAAGGTATGGTGGGATCATGGTTATTGGGGAATGTGAGTTTAAAAACCCATGCCAATTGGAGAATTTAAATTTGGCTGAAATAGCACTCATAGCTGTCAAATTGTCATAAAATCACAACTGGTTCACTTGTGCTCTTTAGAAAAGGAAACCTGCTGTCTTCATCCAGTCTGCTCTGTCCAACATCAAACTGATTGATTCTTATATACCACTGATGAGGCAAAGTGCATCATTTTGTATACTAGAAATGGGCATTAAATGAAACTTTGCCAGCAACATCTACATGTGAAGATGATTTTCTAAAAAAAAATGAACAGCTGAGGAAAGTGATCAATACATTTTAGCTGCACTTATCACCTACAGGTGGCTTGAAAAGTAATATAGAATGTGGTTTTGGCTTTTAAAATGGAATGCTGTATCTACATTATCACAACAAATTGATTCAACCTGTTTTGGATTAACTATCCAATAAGAATTGTGCAGCAGCAATCAGAAAACCTTTCATCTCGTCCAAACTCAAGCAGAGCATGAAGCTAGAGTTGGAATGATTATAAAATAGAACTCTAAAGGCAAATTATTTCAACTGTGCAAGACTTCACCATCTAAATTCCATTTAGGGAGTACATTGACTTCATGTAGCTTTGAATGAAAGATGATTACTCATGTGGAGAACCGATGCTAACCAGATGAGATGCCTGTCACGTTTCAGTATTTGAATTTTTCCAAATTTCTCAATTTTTTCTTTTCCTTCTGCTTTCCCATTGTCTCTTTCTCTCTGTGTCTCCTTTTATATCTCATAAATTCTGGGTTCCCTGATTCAATGTAGTTTTAGATATAATGGATTTGCTCATTATAATTGCTGAGTATTATATTATAATTTCTACTTGTTTGTGGGTCTAACTCTAGTGTAAGGCTTTTAGAATTATGAACATTGCAACAGGAATTTTTGCAGCCAGCTCATTAACTGGAACTACCTATTTTAATTCCAAGAATCCTATTCTAATGGAAGTGATTTAAGTGGGAGTGTGTTCAGGTGGGTAGACAGATGAGACAAAGATAAATCTTGCCGAATATCATCAGTCTGACTCCTGTCTGATTTAAACTCCTTACAGCCCATGAGCTGAATGTCTTCCTGAGACCAGCTGGCTAGTTAAAATTGGACAGAGGGAGGTGTGGTTTGCACAGGGGACAAATTAAATGTCAGGGCCTGGAAGCTACATCTTTCTTTCTGGTGTCCAGAAGTGCATTCATTTCTCTGTCCTCAAAACCTAAGTTTAACATGAAAACTTTATTATTTCTTCAGCAGGCATGTTACCTGGACTTCAAGAGGAATCTGCTCATATTCCTCCCAAGGTTCCATTCTGGTGATTTCACTAATCAAACAACTTACCAATGTCCGTCAGATAAGTGAGCAGTTGGTGAGAAATGGAGAGTAGCTAGTGCTGGGTACTCCATGCTCCAGTCCGAGAAGAGGTAGAAAACACCGACAAACAGAAATTATGGAACAAAATGTAACAAGACATGAGAGAAAACAAGTTACCAATTTCGTTTGAATTCTGTTTTTCCACCAAAAAAATTACTGATAGCCAGTCCCTAAAAATGTTAAATTTAAGGTCTTTGTCTCCATCCACAAATCCTTCCATGACTTCACCCAACATTACTTTAATAAATCCTCCTCATGGATTAGGGTCCCAACCTGTGCTCTTTAATGCACATTAGAACAGGAAGAGGCCATTAATATTTTTTGAGATTTCTATTCGAACTTAGGTAATTTGCATTTTACCTTCACTTACATGTCTTTGTTTCCTATCCATTGATTGCATTGCCTGACAAAAGCTGATTGAGCTCCGTCTTGAAAGCCCCAGTTAGATACCAGCATCTGGAACATTCAGCAATGAGAATACTTGTTCTCTCACTCTTTCAAACTCTTTCTTTGTGTGAAAAAATGCTTCCAGATTTCCCTTCTGAATGGTGTACCTCTAATTTTAAAGTTATACCTCCTCAATCCAGATTCAGCCATCAGATGAAATGATTTCTGAGTATCAAAAAATATGTGATTCTTAATTTAATTGTACCAGTAGCTCTTGAGGGGCTTGTTGAAGCAACAACAATAGCCAAAGAGATAACAAGGTGGAGAGCTGGATGAACACAGAAGGCCAAGCAGCATCGGAGGAGCAGGAAGGCTGACATTTCGGGCCTAGACCCTTCTT
>JAHRHZ010000025.1:17750880-17766894 GCA_024137785.1 Ginglymostoma cirratum | reverse complement strand
AAGAAGGGTCTAGGCCCGAAATGTCAGCCTTCCTGCTCCTCCGATGCTGCTTGGCCTTCTGTGTTCATCCAGCTCTCCACCTTGTTATCTCAGATTCTCCAGCATCGGCAGTTCCTACTATCTCTGAAACAATAGCCAAACATTCGTTTATACAGCCTCTTTTAAAGTAGTAAAACCACCCAAGGCACTTGTGTGTCATTCAGATACACAGAGAGATATCAAGCAAGCTGAAAGGACTTGAGAAAGAGGCAGGTTTTAAGATGCTTCTTACAGGAAGAAAGAGAGGCTGAGCAATTTAGGGTGGAGAATTTAAACGTTATCCCTTAGCAGCTGGAGGCATGACTAACAATGACTAGCAATGAAAATCAGGAGGTGACCAGAAGTGGATAAGTGAGGAATTGGAGATCTGAAAATGTTCCAGGGTTAATAGATGCTACAGTGGTGGGAAGCAGAGAACCGATGCCATGAAGAGATTTGATAAGAAGGGTGATCCATTGAATCTATAGCACTTCAATCAGTTACCATGCCTACTGCTGTTCTCCACTCTCCTCTCCTGTGACCTTCCTTTGGTCACAGTTGTCTGGGATATTTTGATTCTTTTCTGGACAAGGTGATTGTGAAGGTCAGCAAATTGCTTTGACTGTTAAAATTGAGTCTAGTCCCTTGATTTCAATTGAGTATTGGTGACAAAACATATTCCTATTGGACTGCCCAAGACAGCTGTATTCATTTTAATTTTTCACACCGATGATATCGTGCTTCGAAGAACTGCTTGAAGCGTCTGTAGGCGTTAACGCAATACAGGGTCACGAAGATTATTGCTCTTGGCCATTCCTAATGAGACTAAACTATTATTCCCTTTTAAGTTTATTGAGGGGAACCTAATTAATGAGGGGTTTGGAGTTAAAGGATGAATAATCTTCCTGTAAGTTTAGACCTATAGTGCCTTGTTTCATGAGTGAGCTGCATAATATTCCAGTGTCTCACTTGTCAAGTGGAATTAAAGCTGCTCTATCAGCCAAGCTTGCATTTTAATAATATGATAGGAGAGCATGATTAATGTTTTTAATTAGGGATTTGGTGAAAAGTTGGAATTTAAATTCTCCACTGAAAATTTATCCTTCAGCAATTTTGCTCAGCTATTAAAGGGTCATTTCTGCTAATGCGTTCATGTAGAATTACATGGCTCATGTCGAACAAAAGAAGCCCTACTGATCTCAGCAAGATTGTACACATCCACCATTATCAATTACATTGAGCTGGCACAGAGAAAATCATTTAGCAAACTCAAACCAGGTGGGTGAGCTGACCATT
Source organism: Ginglymostoma cirratum (assembly GCA_024137785.1). Taxonomy (NCBI): domain Eukaryota; kingdom Metazoa; phylum Chordata; class Chondrichthyes; order Orectolobiformes; family Ginglymostomatidae; genus Ginglymostoma; species Ginglymostoma cirratum. The sequence goes on along the minus strand of JAHRHZ010000025.1, from coordinate 17,765,580 downwards.
CTAAGCTGCTTTTGGCTGTGTATATGTTGGTTACGCAGAGGACACATGGATAGAAACATAATAGCAATGATTTTTCTCTGCAGGCTCAGTTTATTTTCCGTGTTTAACCGGCTACACAGATCTATAACCAAAGCTATGTTATGGGCCTGAAAGTATGTGGGCCAGCTCATTAGAAAAAAGCAGTTCAGAGCTGTTTGACTCAGCTCTAACCTTACAAAGACATAGGCAAAATTGGGAACCCATGCAAAAATTTGGCCAAAGGGCTCAGATTGAAAGGAATGCACACACTGAAAACTAAGTGGCTACATATAAGAACATTTTTTTGGATTTTATAAAGCTTCAAAGTGCTTTTTAAAACTATGTCTGCCTTGCCAGACAAATGTTGTATTTCCCACTCATTGCAACCTGTAACTGTTTCTGAAATGACTGCAGCGTATTCTCCTTCACAGTTCTGAGCAGGAGTCCACTCACTCTGGATCATTCTTTGGGTTTTGATATTGATCCATTATGATTACCCATAGTCTTGCAAAGAGATGACCATGCATTGGAAGCGCAGCTGCAGTAACATTAAGTTGCTAAGTTGTGGTGCATCGAAGAGATTGAGACTGGCAAATATAAATGTGCATTGGGGAGTGCAATGTCACAGCAATGTTGCTTTGGAGGAGAAACATCTACAATAAGATGCTCATGATGCCTGTACCATATGAGGAGTTTACAACTGAGGATTACTTGGAGGAGATACTGAGAGACAACATTGCCAAAAGTAAATATAAGGCTCCAGAAATCCCAGTCCGTATGTGAAATCATTGGCACACAGATCAAATGGTTAATCTTCCAATTTTTGATTAAAATTTGTCTTGACTTCTCAGATGGATAGGTGCAGGAGGAACTTGGGGTTAAGATGTTTGAGTTAGAGTACAAGTAACTGCTTTCATTGCACTTTATAAAATGTTTATGCAATTGCCTAATTAGAGTCTAGTTATCAGTTTATGACCTGCTATTCTTGGAGAGTAAAGTTCTTCCGTTCAGGCTATAAATCCTGCAGCTTCACACTTTTGGTAAATAGCTGGGGTTTCAGATTCTAAAAAAAATTCCATTTTATTTATTCACGAGTGAGATGTGGCTGGCCAGCATTTATTGCTCTTGAGAAGGTAGTGATGAACTACCTTCTTGAACTGCTGCAGTCCATGTGCTGTAGGTATACTCACAATGTCATTAGGCAGGGAATTCCAGGATTTTGAGCCAGGGACAGTGAAGGAACTATGATATATTTCCAAGCCAGGATGGTGAACAGCTTGGAAGTGAACTGATAGGTGGTGCTGTCCCCAACTATTTGCTGCCCTTGTCTTTCTAGATGGAGATGGTTGTGTGTTTGGAAGGTGCTGTCGAAGGATCTTTGGTGAATTTCTGCAACACATTCTGCAACACATCTTGTAGATAGTACACACTGCTGCTACTGAACATTGGTTGTGGAGGGAGTGAATGCTTGTGGATGTGGTGTCAAATGAGCAGGCTGCTTTGTCCTGAATGGTGTCAAGCTTCTTGAATGTTGTTGAAGCTGCAACCATCTAGGCAAGTGGGAAGTATTCCCATCATACTCCTGACTATTGTCTTGAAGATTGTGGAAAGGCTTTGGGGAATCAGGAGTTGAGTTACTTGCTGCAGTATTTCTAGCCTCTGACCTGCTCTTGTATCCATTGTATTCATATGGCTATTCCAGCTGAGTTTCTGGTTAATGGCAACTCCTGGATGTTGATATTGGATTTTGAATGTTGGGTTTCAGCAATAGCAATACTATTGAATGTCCTTCCTGTTCATTTTCATGTCCACGTGCCTTTCAAATATTGTAATTGTACCAGCCTCCATCGATTCATGCACCCCCCTCAGTGTGAAAAGGTTGCCCCTTATGGCCCTTTTAAACCTCCCCTTATGGCCCTTTTAAACCTCCTGTCGTCTAGTTTTGAACACCCCCACCCCGGGGAGTAGACTTTGTTTATTCACCCTATCCATGCCCCTCATGATTTATAAACCTCTATAAGGTCACCCATCAGCCTCTGACACTCCAGGAAAAATAGCCCCAGTCTATTCAGCCTCTCCCTATAGCTTAAACTCTCTAACCCTGGCAACATCCTTGTATATCTTCTCTGAACCCTTTCAAGTTTCACAACATCCTTCCTGGAGCAGGGAGGCCAGAATTGCACGCAGTATTCCAAAAGTGGCCAAACCAATGTCCTGTACAGCTGCAACTTGACCTCCCAGCTCCTACACTCAATGTATTGACCAATAAAGGCTAGCATACCAAATGCCTTCTTCACTATCCTGTCTACCTGGTACTCGACTTTCAAGGAATTATGAACCTGCACTCCAAGGTCTCTTTGTTCAGCAACACTCCCCAGGACCTTACCATTAAGTGTAAAAGTCCTGCCCTGATTTGCCTTTCCAAATGCAGCATCCCACATTTATCTAAATTAAACTCCATCTGCCACTCCTCAGACCATTGGCCCATCTGATCAAGATCTCATTGTACTTTGAGGTAACTTTCTTTGCTGTCCACTACACCTCCAATTTTGGTTTCATCTGTAAACTTACTAACCATACCTCCTATGTTCACATCCAAATTATTTATATAAATGACAAAAAGCAGTGGACCCAACACTGATCCTCTCTTCTGGAAAGCAACCCTCCACCATTATCCTTTGTCTTCCACCTTTGAGTCAGTTCTGTATCCAAATGGCTAGTTCTCTGTGTAATGCATGTAATCTAATCGTGCTAACCAGTATGCCACAAGGAACCTTGTCAAATGCCTTACTGAAGTCCATTTAGATCACATCCACTGTTCTGCCTTCATCAATCATCTTTATTACTTCGTCAAAAAACTCAATCAAGTTTGGGAGACACGATTTCCCATGCGCAAAGCCATGTTGACTATCCCTAATCAGTCCTTGTCTTTCCAAATACACGTAAATCCTGCCCCTCAGGATCCCCTCCAACAACTTGCACACCACCAATGTCAGGCTCACTAGTCTATAGATCCCTAGCTTTTCGTTACTGCCTCTCTTAAATAGCAGCCAACCTCTGTTTTTCCTGCATCTCATCTGTGGATATTGATGATACAAATATCTCAACAAGGGGCCAGCAATCACTTCCCTAGCTTCCCACAGATTTCAAGGATACAGGTCCCAGGGATTTATCCACCTTTATGCATTTTAAGACGTCCTGCACCTCCTCCCCTGTAATATAGACACTTTTCAAGATGTTGTTACTTATTTCCCCACATTTTATATCTTCCATATCTTTCTCCAAAGTAAACATTGATGCAAAATACTTGTTTAGTATCTCTGCCATCTCCTGCATTCCGCACTTAGGCGGCCTTGCTAATCTTTAAGGGGCCCTGTTCTCCCCTTATTTAATCTTTTGTCCTTAATATATTTGTGGAATCCCTTTGGATTCTCCTTAACCCTATTTGCCAAAGTTATGTCATAACCCATTTTTGCTCTCATGATTTCCCGCTCAAGTATATTTCTACGGCCTTTACACTCTTCCATGGATTCACTCAATCTCTGCTGTCTATACCTGACATACGCTTCCTTCTTATTCATGACCAAAACCTCAATTTCTCTAGTCATACAGCATTCCCTACACCTACCAGCCTTGCCCATCACCCTAACAGGAACATACTGTCTCTGGACTCTCGTTATCTTATTTTTGAAGGCTGTCCATTTTCCATCCGTCTCTTTACCTGCAGGTATCCGCCCCCAATCAACTTTTGAAATTTCTTGCCTAATGCCATGAAAATTGGCCTTCCTCCAATTTAGAACTTTAACTTTTAGATCCAGTCTATTCTTTTCCATCACTATTTTAGTATTAATAGAATTATGGTCACTGTCCCACAGTGACACGTCAGTCACCTGCCCTGTCTTATTTTCCAAGAATAGGTCAAGTTTTGCCCTAGTAGGCACATCCACATACATAACCAGAAAATTTTCTTGTATACAATTAAAAATTCCTCTCCATCCAAGCCCTTAACAATACGGCAATCCCAGCTTATGTTTGCAAAATTAAAATCCCCTACCACAACCACCATATTATCCTTACAGATAACTGAGACCTCCTTACAAATTTGTTTCTCCATTTCCTGCTGACTACGGAGGAGTCTATAGTACAATCCCAATAAGGTGATCATCCCTTTCTTATTTCTCATTTCCACCCAAATAACTTCCCTGGATGTAATCCTAGGAATATCCTCCCTAAGTAAAGCCGTAATGTTATTCCTACACAAAAACACCACTGCCCCTCCTCTCTTGCTCCCCCATTTCTATCCTTCTAATAGCATTTATACCCTGGAACATTAGCTGCCAGTCCTGTCCATCCTTGAGCCACATTTCTGTAATTGCTATAATATCCCAGTCCCATGTTTCCAGCCATGCCCCAAGTTCATCTGCCTTACCTGTTAGACCTCTTGCATTGAAATAAATGCAGTTTCATTTATCAGTCCTACCTGGTTCTCTGTTTTGTTCCTTCCTGCCTTGACTGTCTGACTTGCTCCTTTTCCCAGCTGAACCAGTTTCAGACTGATATCTTATCTCACTATTTCCCTAGGTCCTACTCACCCACTCCACACCCCTTAACCTCCACCTACGAGTTTAAATCCACCTGAACAGGTCTAGCAAATATCCCTGCCAGTGTATTAGTCCCCTTCCAATTCAGGTGCAAACCATCCTTCTTAAACAGGTCATTTCTACCCCAGAGGAGATTCTAATGATCCAAAAATATGAATCCTTCTCCCCTGCACCAGCTCCTCACCTGCTTTATCCTTCTATTCCTACCTTCACAAGCTCATGGCACTGGGAGTAATCCAGATATTACTACACTAGAGGACCTACTTCTTAAATTCCTGATGACCTTGTTAAATTCTTTCCTCAGAATCTTTTCCTTTTCTCTCCCTATATCATTATTTCCAATGTGTACAATGACCTCTTACTGGTCCCTGTTCCCTTTGAGCACATTCTACATCCTGCTAAATCTGTTTGAAGTCTGTCCCATTTAGCATGGTGATAGTGCTGCACAACATGATGGAGAGTATTCACAATGCGAAGTCCAGACTTCATGTCCAGAAGGATTGTGCAATGGGCACTCGTACCAATATTGTCATGGACAGATGCATCTGTGGCTGGCAAATTAATAAGAATGTGGTCAAGTGTGTTCTTCCCCTCTTGTTTGTACCCTCACCAGTTGCCACAGACCCAGTCTAGCAGCTATATCATTTAGGACCAGACCAGCTCGATCAGTAGTGTTACTGCCAAGTCACTCTTGATAGAGGACATTGAAGTCCCCCACCCAGCATACATTTTGCACCTTTGTTACCCTCAGTGTTTCCTCCTAGTGTTGTTCAATGAGGAGGAGTACCGATTCATCAGCTGAGGCAGGATAGTACGCGGTAATCAGGAGGACTTTTCCTTGCCCATGTTTAACCTGAACCCATGAGACTTCGTGGAGTCCTGAGTCAACATTGAGGACTCCCAGAGCAACTCCCTCCTGACTGTATACCACTGTGTGCCTCCACATCTGCTGGCTCTGTCATGCCGGTGGGACAGGACATATCCAGGGATGGTGATGGTGGTGTCTGGGACATTATCTGTGATGTGTGATTCTGTGAGTATGACTATGTCAGGTTTTTTCTTGACTAATCTGTGAGACAGCCCTTCTAGTATTGGCACAAGTCCCCAGCTGTTAGTAAGGAGGACAGGGCTGACAGGATTGTCAGGGCTGTTTCTGCCATTGTCTTTACAGGTGCCTAGGTTGATGCCAGGTGATTAATCCAGTTTAATTTCTCTGTTGGGACTTTGTAGCGATCAATACAACTGAGCAGCTTGCTAGGCCATTTCAGAGGGTAGTTGAGAGCCACTGTGGGTCCGAAGTCACATGTAGGCCAGACTGGGTGAAGATGGCACATTTCCTTCCCTGAAAGACATTAGTGAGCCAGGTGGGTTTAGTCAAGTTCTAACATACAAATTTTGCTTTATCCAATCAACTCCATTTAATTCTGTACCAAGAATATAACAAGTTTAGGGGTGGTACTGTGAGTAATTGTTTTGATGGGGTGGTTTAAGGAATTTCCTCTAGGCACCTCAATAATAATTCTAACTCTAATTTTGGCAGCATCCTCAACTTGAACCATCCATTCCTTCTCCCTTTTCACTTTGAACTGAGCAGAACCTGAATGGTTGGAGCTACCACTTGAGATGCTGAGAAATAAATGGAACTGTTTGCATGAGACAGGCCACATTTGTATATCAGTACTTGTCTAAAACCGTCTGTCAATAATTTAATTGTTCAATTTTTAACTTTCTGATCACAGTTCAGCTCCTAAGAGACACACTGGAAGTAAGTCTCAGTTCCTGGGTTCATAGCATTATCATAAAATACTTTCAGCCCCACAGACCAGCATGATAAATGACCATGTTGAAACCTTCCTAATGTCAGATTGATAGATTGTGAGAAGATTTTGATGAAAAGGTCATTATGAGACTACAGAAATGTGGAAAACTGATTTATTATATGCAACAGCACTAAGTTTGATATCTGACATATTCATGTTGCTAGTAGCAGTTTGGGAGCTCTCTAGGCTCTTCAAAACTAAAGTCAAGAACTGAATTGTAAATTACAGCCAGTATTTATCTATTAAACATTACCTACACTCCCCCTCTCAGAGGAATAGTGTAGTCACTATGTACAATGTGCTCTTTTCATATTCTGGAATTTTAATTCTTCATTGAGCAGATTCTTTTAAAATGTCATGATAAATGTTTTTGCTTTATGTCAGAAGCTTATGCACTATTTTTCACGGCATTGTTGCAAAACAGAGTATGCTATCGTGCAGGCTACCACAACTATCTTACATAGTGCGCAGTTCTGTACATTAGGTTGGGAAGATTGGGAACTTGATGTTCAGTGGTAGCTCTGGGATCACCTCCCATGCAGGTGTCCTGGTGTAGGGTGGTAGGTAGTGGGGTGGGGCTGGGGTGAGGGGTAAAGATGGAATGAGAAAAATGGAGAGCTCCAAATACTATAATCACCACTGCTTCACTGTCATGGAACAAAGTAATGAGCCTATACCCTCATTCATAATCTTGATTGCTCAGGAACAGTGAAGGAATGGCAATTATAGTTCCAAATCTGTTGTTTGGCGAGGAACTTGGATGTTACTGTGTTTCCATGCATCTGGAACATTATCCTTCATGGTGGTAGAGGTCACAAGTTTAAAATTATTATCCAAAGAGCCCTGATGATAACTTGCAGTGCATCTTGTAGATGGCACATGCCTCTGCCACTGTGTGTCTGTTCTAGAGGGAATGGATGCTTTTGGATATGGTGCCAATAAAGCAGGCTGCTTTGTCCTGGATGGTGTCAAGCTTCTCAAGTGTTCTTGGAGCTGCGACTGGCAAGTGGGGAGCATTCTACCAGTCTGAAGGAAGCTGTGCAACTGCTCTGAGAGACCACTCATACTGACACATTGAAATCTAGTTTCAGAAGTTGCTGCCAAGCACAGACCTCAAAGGTCAATGCAGAAGAGAAAAATTGAAGGCGGTTGGTCAGGAGGTGAATTAATTGCTGCAGAAATTCCAGTCACTGTCTGATTAAGATCATCATGAGGTGGATCTTGATTTTATCCAATTGTGCAAATCGAATGATAACAAATTGGCAGCCTGTTATACTTCTCTCTCCATTGTTATTTAAAGCTCCACTCCATACTTGAATCAGTAATTATGGGATAAATATTATAATTTTGTACAAATGTTGTGGAGCCTTTTACATTTTCAATTTAAGTCTGGAATATTTATAACTTTTTAGAACTGGGACAAAGAGTACAAAAGATTCACACTAAAATTTTGAGAATGGACAAAAAGGCTGTTCCCTAATAGTCAAGAAGTGTCCAATCAAGCACTCAAGACTCCATTCACTTGTCAAAATGGTCATAAGAAAGCAGTATACTGCAAGGATGAGGCTCTTTTGATGCAGAGTTTGTGTTGCCGGCTCTGAGACAGGAGGCCTAGTTTCAAGTTTCACCTGCTCCAAAGGTGCACCATCTCTGAACAACTCGATTAGAAATTATCTATACTCCAGGGATGGAATGAAGGTGCAAGATGAAGTGGATTTCATGTATGGTTAAATAAAGACAACAGCTACTTATTGGGACTGAGTTTCATCTTGGCATTGTTTCCTTTTAGGTCGCAGCTGAGTATTGCATTCCAAATTTTGAGAGGTTTGCCTAAAGGTAGCAGAAAGAAACTGTCCCATTGACGGGAGGATCAATAAGCAGAAGACACGGATCAAAGGCATGGACAAAAGAACCAGTGATGACATGATGAAAATTTAATTGTGTTGTGAGTTGTTACAAAGGGAAATTAACTTTCTGAAAGAATGGTGGAAACAGATTTAATGGTAAGTGTTGAAAGGGAATTGGATTAGCTTGAAAAAGAAAAATATGAAGGACTATGTAAAATAAGCCTGGGGAATGAGGGAATTAGATCGCAAGTATAGGCATGATGGCCAAATGTCCTCCATTTATGCTATTTAAATTCAGATCCAATGAATAAATAAACAACAATGTTCAAAGAAAGTTCACTAACAGAACTCAGTTTTTTGATCTCCTTTGATTTTTCTCCCAGTTTGCTCCTGGAGATTAATCGTTAATTCCCAGACACACCAGGACATACCTGAAGGATTAGCGACATGAAGTAAACCACGAACATCTAAATTAGATGTGGGAATTTCTAGTTCATCTGTCAAAAACTGGAAAGGCTTCAAAATGTCTCTGTTTTGCCTTTGGGAAAATAGGTGAATGATAACTTTCTCTGTGATCTCTTTCATGGTAAGGCAGGGAAGAGAGGGTGGATCAAGAAATGAGAGCACATCCAGCTCTTTGGAATGAAATGTCGATGATCCCTTTCTCTCTGATTAGAAAACTCCATGAAAAAGTGTGAAGTATGGTGAAATCCAGGAGACATATATGAAGGAAGCTGAAATTTTGAACCATGATTGTCTTCCCTTCCAAGTTCTAAAGCCAATTAACATCTCTACTGGAAAAATTTAGCTGTAACAGGAAAGAAGCATAAAGCAATAGATTTAGAAGCTGCCAGCTGTGGGAGAAGAGGAATTGAAGTGGATGAAATGAACCAGAGATTATCTAAATCAGCATATTACACTTGAAAGGCCTATGTAAGAGAAAAGCCAATTCTGTTGATTATTCGTAGAACATAGAACATAGAACATTACAGTGCAGTACAGGCCCTTCGGCCCTCGATGTTGCGCCGATCTGTGAAACCAGTCTGAAGCCCATCTAACATAGACTGTTCGAAGTGATATAGTGAAAGGAGATAAGCCTGTTGTGGAGTAAATCTAGTTCCAATTCCTCTAACAGAAAGAAAGATCTTGCACTTTTTTAGCACTTTTCACGATGACCTCAGGCTGTGTCAAATACTTCCCAGCCCATTAACTTCTTTTGGAAGAGTAGCTAATTCGCAGGATCGAAAATGCTGCAGCCACTTTTGTGCACTGCAGAGTCGCACAGACATTAATGTGTTAATGACCAGGTAATGCTTTTCATTAAAACAGTCAAAAACAGAAATTGCGGGGGAAACTCAACAGGTCTGGCTTCAGTCCTGAAGAAAGGTCATGAGACTTGAAACGTTAACTCTGTTTTCTCTTCATACATGCTGCCAGACCTTCTCAGGTTCTCCAGTAATTTCTGTTTTTGTTTGTTTCAGGTCTCTTGCATCTGCTGTTCTTTGTTTTGGTTGATGATGTGATGCTGGTTGAGATTTAAATGGGATCATGACCCCCAGGAGAAACCCCTTGCTCTTCTTCAAAATAGGACAATGGGACTTTTGGATCTATCTGAGATACTAGGTCTCATTTAAAGTCTCACTTGAAAATCAGCACCTCCATTACATGGAGCAGTAACAGCCTCAAAATGACATTGGCTAACTCACCACCCAATTAACACCAACAATGTTGTGACCACCATTTTGAACTGCTGAAGAATGATCATCAGACTTAAAGCGTTAATTCTGCTTTCACTCCACAGATAAATGTCATGGTGGAAGTCCAAGGAAGCAAAAAAGGTTCCTGTAATTTGGAAATCATTGTCCTGTGACATAAATAGGATTTGAACTGCCACTCGTGGTTGAAACAGGACAACATCGGACCATAGTAAAACAAAGAACTGTGAATGTTGGAAATCTGAAACAAAACTGAAATCACTGGAGAAACTCAGCAGGTCTGGCACCATCTGTGGAGAGAAGGTAGAGTTAACGTTTTGAGGCTGGTGACCATTCTTCAGGTTCTACAGCATAGTCACTGTGTTGAAATTAAAGAGGCTCATGGTGAATATGGATTATTTCTTGCCCCAGATGAATAGCTGCAAGTGCTCAAGCAGAAGCACGGGAATTATAAAACTAATGCACACCACGAACATCCTGCATCTCACTCACTCTGTAACTAAATTGCTGGCAGTTTAACCAGACCCTAGCTCCATTAGGACAGCCTGCAGCTCACCTGCCACATTGAACTGAGCTGTAGAGGAGAGGAAGGTGGTTTCCAAATCACATAGCCTCTTTGCAGCCAAATAAATAGTCAAATTCTAAAACCCCATCCTCTGCCATGCTAGATTGATTATTACTTAAAATATCAATTATGTGTGTCCATCTCTGTGTCTAGTTCCTAGTTCTGTGCATAAGGTTGTCAGCCTTCCAGAATTGTCCTGGATACTGTTTCTGACAAACTGGGGAATAAAATCATTGGGATCTTTCTTAAACAAAAAAACTTATGTTAAGTCAGTTAAACTGTCAGAGTTGGACTGAGAGGAGGAGTTATCCAAATGGGTAATAAAAATGTAAAATATCTGCTGACTGTGGGAAGGAGAAACACTGTGAAAATGGTTGTGTCGAGTGACCGTTGGTGGGAGGACAGGATTCGATGGTTTTTGTAGGAGTTCATGTGTGGAAAATTTGAGGATTATGTTGCAATTAGAGTTGGCAAAGTTATTTGTAGTGTGGAAAGTCTGCATGTTTCAAAGGGAATACAAAGAATTGGAAAAGTTATCCTCTGGGTGTAGAGAAACTTTGTGGTACTGGATCTTGAATATGATGTGGATGTTTAAATTGCAGCGAAGCATTAGATGGGAAACATGTTGGCTTAGATTTTTCTTTCATTACTTTTGCCTCTGAGTGTGCGGAGTCAAAGTCCAAGTGATATGGAGTTTAAAAGTTGTGCAATGAATATTTTATTCCTCCCAACAGATAACTCCACAGCTAAGTGTCTGAAACTCCATTCAGCAGTACTAGTGTATCCTAGAATTCCTCTTTACTGATTATCACTGAACACTTTCCTCCAATATTGCACATCTTCATAAAGATTTGCAGAACAGAATGAACATGGCCAAAGCTTCAACACAGCCCCATAAAACATCGACCATTCTTTTAATTAAATGGACTTGAAACCTTTTTTCCCTAAATAAAGCATTTCATTTAGAAACAGGAAATCAGATTAATAATTTATTTCTTTTTGAAAGGTCTGTGCTTGCCTGCAGTGTTATCTGAACAATAGACATCAGTTACAGAGAATAAGAGATAAAAGTGTCTAGGCCCGAAACGTCAAGTTTTCCTGCTCCTACGATGCTGCTTGGCCTGCTGTGTTCATCCAGCCCCATGCCTAGTTACCTAGAATAAGTCTTTTTTTCCTGATGATGAACAAACTATGATGTTTTTAGATCCTATCTTGGGATGTGGGTGACACTGGCAAGGTTAGCATTTAATACCCAATTCCTAAATTCCCTTAGATGTTGGTGGTGGTCCTTCCTCTTGAACAAAACAGTACCTGTCAGAACTGCAGTGGCATTGACAGTGTCAGCTTTGTGTCTATTTGCTTCTGTTAATCGATTTACCACTGATGTAGTGAAGTGGTGGGTGATTACGCTCTGCACTGTGTGATCCCAATTATTGATGGTACCAAGACAACAGTGTGATGAAGTGGCTGTGTGAAGCAAAGGTGAGTGGTCTGGGATTTTTATTTTAGGCTGTACCTTCCTCAGCAGCTGCTGAGGAAGGGGGCGGGATTTGCGACTCCTGAAACACACTTCTCCCTGTGACTCCTGAAACACGCTTCTCCCTACGACTCCTGAAACAAACCATCTCCTATCTACTAACATGATCCCGCCCCCTTGACCTGTCCGTCCTCCCTGGACTGACCTATCTCCTCCCTACCCCCCCCACCTACACCCACCTTTACTGGCTCCATCCCCGCCTCTTCGACTTGTCTGCCTCCTCTCCACCTATCCTCTCCTCTATCCATCCTCTATCCGCCTCCCCCTCTCTCCCTATTTATTTCAGAACCCTCTTCCCCTCCCCCATTTCTGATGAAGGGTCTAGGCCCGAAACGTCAAGTTTTCCTGCTCCTATGATGCTGCTTGCCCTGCTGTGTTCATCCAGCCCCACGCGTTGTTATCTTGGATTCCGCAGGATCTGCAGTACCTTTTATATCTATAAACCACAACCGATGTTTTTGAATCAACCTGTTAAGAGATGTTATTTCACATCCCTGGAGGAGGTGAGATTTGAATATGGACATCCTGGCCAAGAGATAGGGACACCACCATTATACACTGGAGCACTACATAATAGATATTTGTATGCTTTTGGGATCACAGTTACGGGTGTTTTCAGGCACTATATGATTTAATCTCCATTAATTTTAATGAGAGTTTTAAAAAGGGTGGGGGTTAGTGGAACAAAGAGGCAGACAGAGATTTAGGGAGGGAATCCCAGAGCTCAGGACTGACAGAACCAAGGGTCACATTATGAGGTTTCGGTTTCAGGGTGGACTATTTAAGACGGAGATGAGGAGACATTTCTTCACCCAAAGAGTGGTGAGCCTGTGGAATTCATTACTTCAGGAAGTAGTTGATGCCAAACAATGGCGTATTCAAGAGGTGACTAGATTTAGCACATGGGGCGAATGGGATCAAAGGTTATGGGGAGAAAGCAGGATTAGGCAATTGAGTTGGACGGTCAGCTATGATTGTGAAGAATGGCAAAGCAGACTTGAAGGGCTGAATGGCCTCCTCCTGCTCCTATCTTCCATGTTTCTATGACATTTGCTTGTCATGTTACTTCTCCCTTTGCATTACGGTAATTTTCCTAAACTGTCTGTGCTTTCCATAAAGTATGCAATCACATCAGGGTTCTCCACTCATATGTGTTCTTTTGATCCTTTTGTGTCAAATACAATAAATAATTTAATTTAATAATAGTATTTGCTGTATAGAAAGAAAGTGTGCTTCAAACAGAAAAAAAAATGACTAAAAGGAGTGAAAGAGACTGAGACAACTAATAGGAAGATACAATGATAATATTAGCTGACAAGGAGTAGAAGGAGGCAGGTGAGGAACGTAAACACCTGCATTGAACATTTGGACCGAATAGCTTGTTCTGTATTGTAGACTTGAGCTAAACTTTCAATAGGCACAAAGTTCACGCTGCTGTCCAGAGTTCCCATTGTATTCCTGTGTCCTATTCCAGAATGCAGTATAGGTGTTCATTAGGGTTCCCCCATTACAACTAGGGAGCAGTGTTGCTGACTGGAGGTGACTTCCCAGCGGCAGACCAGGAAGCCAATGCTTTCATGAAGTGTAGGTCCTTCTTGTCTGCCTGGCTCCAACTACAGCTTCACCTCATGAAGAGGTTTCTCTTCAGCAATAGAAGTCCAACTGCTCAATTCAATTCTTTTAACTTAACGTGATAATGTTAGAATGTCTGCTTCCTTCTTGGGGGCTCTCTTTCTCTCACTCATGCACATACCTTTAACAAATAGCTGGTGCTTATCTTGAGCTGGATAACTTCCTATTGGCTCTCCAGTTTCATTATCCCACCTGTTGGCCACTAACTGGTCAATTTGAGGCAAGTCACAGATAAGTCACATACATAGTGCAAGGTTCTGATCCCCCTTTTGTACCTGATGGTTGGATCCTGAAGCCATTGATGAAACTCCTACTCGAGGTAAAGCCACACTCTGATCTACAAAACCACATAACTGATTCCCATTCGCTCTATTTGTGCCTGCTCTCAGTATTGATGTTATCTCGTTGCAGAAGCTCAAAGACTTATTTGCCCAGTATACAAATGTAGTTATTCAGTTTTTTTCCAGTTTGCAATGGTAGTACAGTATATTAGTGTAAAGACCACATCTTTTTTATTTTTCTGCGCTTTTAGTTGTGGACTGAAATCAAAAGAATTGTTCTAAAATGAAGGATTGCTGTAGGATCACTTCATTATTTGAAAGCAAGTAACCTGACCCTCATTGTAAGTACTGGCTACGCTGCTAAGATAACAAGCATGGGACTGGATGAACACAGCAGGTCAAGCAGCATCATAGGAGCAGGAAAACTTGACGTTTCGGGCCTAAACCCTTCATCAGAAATGGGGGAGGGGAAGAGGGTTCTGAAATAAATAGGTAGAGAGGGGGAGGCGGATAGAGGATGGATAGAGGAGAGGATAGGTGGAGAGGAGGCAGACAAGTCGAAGAGGCGGGGATGGAGCCAGTAAAGGTGAGTGTAGGTAGGGGGGTAGGGAGGAGATAGGTCAGTCCAGGGAGGACAGACAGGTCAAGGGGGCGGGATGATGTTAGTAGATAGGAGATGGGGGT
>JAHRHZ010000025.1:17733384-17750780 GCA_024137785.1 Ginglymostoma cirratum | reverse complement strand
TAGAGGATGGATAGAGGAGAGGATAGGTGGAGAGGAGGCAGACAAGTCGAAGAGGCGGGGATGGAGCCAGTAAAGGTGAGTGTAGGTAGGGGGGTAGGGAGGAGATAGGTCAGTCCAGGGAGGACGGACAGGTCAAGGGGGCGGGATGATGTTAGTAGATAGGAGATGGGGGTGTGGCTTGAGGTGAGAGGAAAAACAGGTTAGGGAGGTGGAGATGAGCTGGGCTGGTTTTGGGATGTGGTTGGGGGAGGGGGGTAGATTTTGAAGCTTGTGAAATCCACATTGATGCCATTGGGCTGCAGGGTTCCCAGGCTGAATATGATTTGCTGTTCCTGCAGCCTTTGGGTGGCATCACTTTTGCATTGAAGGAGGCCCAGGATGGACATGTCGTCTGAGGAATGGGAGGGGAGTTGAAATGAAATTCTCCAGCATCTGCAGTACCTTTTATCTCTGGCTACGCTGCTACTTGTTTGAGAGTGGTTAAAGTGTGGTTTCAAATGAACTGGAACTGAGGGGTTGTGCACAGATGGAGCTTTGGTTGGCTACATGTGGCTGATTGTTTGTTGACTAGTTACCAGTTATCGATGACAAAGCTTTTTCTGCTGGTCAAAAACTATGTGATTGGTTCTTAGGTAAGTGAACAGTTTGGAACCATGAATAAGTGCAGAGAAGCCTTCAAATCACCAGCATCTCAGGAGCCCTCCCTGTTCTCTGTACTAAAACGTATTTTAAGCCTTAAGGAAACCAGTCTTTTTCTTTCCTTCAGCTGTTGCTATAAACTGTGACTTTTAATTGATAAGTCAGAGACCTTTTACAAGGGAACCAGCTGCCCTGCACCCCTTGCAAACCAGTAGCAGCATCTGGAGTAGAACAACTGAGAATCAGCATTTTCACCACAACAAGAATCATAAGAATCATGCAAGGAATAAGTGAACTCCCTTCCCTGTCTGTCCTGCCGTCCAGAATACCCTTTCCGCACCCCCTCCCCACCCCCAACTGTCTGTGTTTGTCTCTGTATATTTATGGAGGACCTTATAAGGGAATTAGAATCTTAATTAGTAGAGTTATATACTGAAGGTTTACAATTGTTTACTCGCAACTAGAGTCTATTTACTTGCAATAAACTGTTCTTGTTAAACATGGCAACCATGGTCTAAATGGTAGATAAATTGGGGAATGTTGTGTATTACTTAAAAAATCTTTAATTTTTGTGACAGCTCTGTGAATAATGAGGTGTGGTTTCCAGCACTCTTGCCCATTGAGGCAAAATAACTTGCCTCTGGCCCTTTTCATTATTTTTTGACCCGAGTTTAGACCTAGCTCATACTGACTCGATGAAAAACTTTTCTGTCTGACAGCTGTGAGTGTCTTGATGCTTACTGTTTCCTTGTAGTCTGACAGTTAGGACTTTTTCATACTTACGTGCTGGCAATACCTAAGACAGTAACTTATTCAATTAGTTTTTGTTAACCTTCTGGCGTGAAGTTGGCGGTTGTATTTCCCTGCAAGTATTACGTTAGCTGTGAAGTGATTTTGTAAGACCAGACTGTGATACAAATGTAAATTCGTTTTTTTAAGTTTCAAATTCCTAAAAGGTATCATGCAAGGTTGGAGAGTTCTTTGTAGGTAATCTCACTCAGAAACCAATCTGAAAGGTTCTGTGGTAAATGAGGGACACTGCAACATGAAGGGTCTGGGGTAATGCTAGGCAGAATGAAAATTCTGAATCCACATTGGGACCACTGGAAGCTTATACTGCCTGTCCAAAGTGAAAAGATATTCTCTGATATTGCAATAGTCCATTTGGATGTGCATATAAATAAAATAGAGGTAAAAGAGAATGAAATAGGATTACCCTCTTAGGTGCTAATCTTAAATTATTCACTATGGAAATTGATCCAAGAATTGGAATATTCTAGTGTTAGGAACCGTTTGGATCATTTGAACATTTTCTGACAAAAGTTTCATGCACTTAAACTTTCTCTTGTTTTTCCTTTCTTCTGTTACTGTACTGTACTGTTACTGTATCTAAGATAAATTGCTTTCTGAAATAATAGTTTCGAATGCTAACTATAGCCCAGAATCTGAAATCAATAGCAAAGGAATGGTGTTGTCTGTTTGTTACACATATAACTGTCCACAGAACTTTCCGGGGTTTTTGAGTGGCTATTTATGGATTCTAGAGTTTCTTTCTCATGCAGTACCCTCTACAAGGCCATGTGTGAGGAAAGGAAGAAATAGCATTACTGTTCAACCAATCTCTGAGACATGAACAGCTAAAACGTCAAGTAGACCTTGAGCATGGTGTAAAAGTGCCCACCACACAGAAATGATTCAAGCAGCAAGCAAGCTTTATGCCCCACAACCTTCCAGTTCTGGTCTTTGGTGTATCATTATTTCCTCGACTCCAATTTTGCCTGCCATGTCTTCAGTTTTCTTTGCTATGAGCTCTTGAATTCACTGGTCTTTGTCTCCCGGCTGTATCTTTCCTTAAAACACCTTTTAGAATCTATCTCTTTGCCCAAGGTTTGGTCACCAGTCTTTAATTGGCTCAGTATTAAATTTATGATTGATTATGCTCCTATGAAAAATGTTGGGGCATTTTACTGTGTTAAGAGGCACTACATAAATGAAAGTGGTTGTTGTATTTGTAGCTTTTATGTATGTGGATCCTTGGAGACTGCCTTATTTTCTCATAGATAAGACGTAAAAACGTCTCAATTTTAACAAGGAAAATGAGCAGATTTGATTTTCTTGTCAATGTAGCTTGTTAACAGAAAACCCAGTAACATCAATAGCAACAAGGGAAAATTAAATTCTCCGAAACTGCTTTATCCCTGATCCCTGCTTTTTGATTGAGACATTGAATTGAGACCTGATCTGTACTTTTAGTAAATGTGAAAGACCGCAGGAACATTTTAAGAGAAGGAAGCTCCCCTGAATCCTTACCAACATATCTCCCTTAGTCAATGTACCAATAAACATTGTTATCTTATTCTGATTGTGGGCCTTGCTGTGTTTAACTCGTTGCCAGGTTTAATTTGGAAAATTCCTCTCCGGCATTTAAACTAGTCCAGGGGATCTGTGTGGCCTTGATTAATGTCTTACAGTGCCTACTTTTTGGGGGGTACTCTTTGCTCAGGCAGATACAGGTTCAACAGTCATTTGAAGGAAATTGGAATATCTGTGTTCACTGCATTAATCAGTAACTTGTTCCACATGCATATCCACACTCTAGAAAATGGAACATCTCCAGTGTAAGAGGGAGGTGGAAGTTAACATGTATTACTACAACCTGCTGGGCCACTGAAGAGGTAATGGGACTCAGAGGACAGGCAAACATTTGGATGTTGACCAGTTTCCAGTGGCAAGAGAAGAAGTTATTTAGACAATATAATAAAGCAGTGAGTAAACTTTTACATGCGTAATATTTTGGAAAAGTTGAAAATCCACCCTTTCTCCTTCATTTCACCACTAGTGATATGTCCGGACAGAAAATGGTACCCCCAATTCCAGCCACAAAAGCATCCAAACAAAGGGAGTATTTATCACTGAATATGTATTTATAAATAAGTAATAATTTCCCAAAACTGGACTTTAATATTAATAGCCTAAATTAATCAAATTTATCAAAAATTAATGAAACTTTGCATAAAATATAATTGTTTTTTCACAGTCAAGAATAGTAGCAGAATATGCACTGAATAGGTTTTAAAATCCAGAGGAACCATCCTCCTCGTCATCTAAAGAACTAAATAACTCACCCCCATCTGTTTCTTAAATTGCATCATCATATGAATCATCAGTATCAACTCCATCATTTTGAAGTGCTAACCTTAACCCTAACCCTAACCCTATCGCAGGTTAGTAATGGCATACATTAACTCCAGCCTCCCAGAATGCCTTGATCCATGACAATTTGCCTACTGCCACAGAAGGTCAATGGCAGACACCATTTCCCTGGCCCCACATTCATCCCTGGAACATTTAGCCAACAAGGACTCCTAGGTCAGAGTTGTATTTATTGGCTTTAGCTCCACCTTCAACACCATAATTCCAACCTAACTCATCTCCAAACTCCAAGACATAGGACTCTGCTCCACCCTCTGCAACCAGAGTCTTGACTTCCTGACCTGCAGGCCGCAATCAGAATAAGTGACAACATCTCGTCCATGCCAATCCTCAACACTAGTACCACACAAGGTTGCGTACTCAGTCAGTTACTATACTCCTTATACACTCACGACTCTGTAGCCAAATTCAGCTGTAACTCCATTTACAAATTTGTTGATGACACCTCTGTAGTGGGTCGGATCTCAATCAATGATAAGACAGAACAAAGGAAAGACAAAGACAGCTTAGTGGCATGGTGTAAAGACAACAATCTCTCCCTCAATGTCAGCAAAATGAAGGAGCTGGTCATCAATTTTAGGAAGCGGTTGGAAGACATGCTCCTGTCTGTATCAATGGTGCTGCGGTGGAAGTGGTGAGAGCTTCAAGTTCCTAAGAGTAAATATCACCAACAATCTATCCTGGCCCATCCACGTTGACGTTAAGATCAAGAAAGCGCAGCAACACCTCTACTTTGTCAGAAGGCTAAGGAAATGCAGCATGTCCAAAGTCCCTTATCAATTTTTATAGATACACCACAGAAAACATCCTATCATGGCCTGATATGACAACTGCTGCACACAAGACCACAAGAATTACAGAGAGTTGTGGACACAACCCAGCCCATCACAAAAACGAGCTTTCCTTTCATTGCCAGAAGGATCAGTGTCAGGTCTGCAGCTTTTTGTCATTTACATAAATGATTTGGATGTGAAAATAGGAGATATGGTTAATAAGTTTGCAGATAACACCAAATTTGGAGGGGTAATGGTCAGCAAAGAAGTTTACCTCAGAGTACAACGAGATCTTGATCAGATGGGCCAATGGGCCGAGGAGTGGCAGATGGAGTTTAATTTAGATAAATGTGAGGTGCTGCATTTTGGAAAGGCAAATCAGGGCAGAACGTATACACTTAATGGTAAGGTCCTGGGGCATGTTGTTGAACAAAGAGACCATGGAGTGCAGGTTCATAGTTCTTGAAAATGGAGTTGCAGGTAGATAGGATAGTGAAGAAGGCATTTGGCACGTTTGCCTTACATATTGCTCAGTGCATTGAGTATAGGAGTTGGGAGGTCATGTTGCAGCTGTACAGGACATTGGTTAGGCCACTATTGGAATACTACGTGCAGTTCTGGTCTCCCTGCTATAGGAAGGATGTTGTGAAACTTGAAAGGGTTCAGAAAAGATTTTCGGGGAAGTCACCAGGATTGGAGGGTTTGAGCTATAGGGAGAGGCTGAATCGGCTGAGGCTATTTTCCCTGAAATGTTGGAGGCTGAGAAGTGACTTATAAAGGTTTATAAAATCATGAGGGACGCGGAAAGGGTAAAGAGACAAGGTCTTTTCCACAGGGTGGGGTGTCCAAAACTGGAGAGCATGGGTTTAAGGTCAGAGGGGAAAGATTTGAAAGGGACCTAAGGAGCAACCTTTTCACCAAGAGGGTTGTGTGTATATGGAATGAGCTGCCAGAGGAAGTGGTGGAGGCTGGTACAATTACAACATTTAAAAGACATCTGGATGGGTATAAGAATAAGAAGGGTTTAGAGTGATATGGGCCAAATGCTGGCAAGCTTGACTAGATTAATTTAGGATATCTGGTCAGCATGCACGAGTTGGACCAAAGTGTCTGCTTCGGTGCTGTACATCTGTATGACTCTGTGACTCATTCCACATTTCCCATTGCCTTGTGAAAGCAGCTAACACAATCAAAGATCCCTCCCAACCCTGGTTATCCTCTCTTCCACGCTCATCCATTGGTCAGAAGATGCAAAGGTTTTGAAAACACATACCAACAGATTTAAGAACAGCTTCTTCCCTGCTGCTTTCAGACTTATAAATGGACCTCTCATATATTAGAATTGATCTTTCTCTGCACCTTCTCTGTAGCTGTAACATTATATACTGCATTCTGTTATATTACTTTGGTGTATTTATGTAAGGTATGATTTGTCTGATTAGAGCACAAATCAACATTTGTCACTGTATCTCAGTATTTATGACAATAATATATCACAGCACAATGGCTCAGTGATTAGCACTGCTGCCTCAGAGTGCCAGGGACCCAGGTTCAATTCCTACCTTGGGCAATTGTCTGTGTCGAATTTGCACATTCTCCCTGTGTCTGCGTGGGTTTCCTTCCCACAGTCCAAAAATGTGCAGGTTAGGTGGATTGGTCATGCTAATTTGCCCATAATATCCAGGGATGTGCAGGCTTAGCCATGGGAAATGCAGGGTGATAGGGTAGGGGGATGCTCTTTAGAGGGTCAGTGTGGACTTGATGGGCTAAATAGCTTGTTTCCACACTAGGGATTTTATGATTCCAAATCAAATCAACTTGTTCAGTGATCCTGTCGTGATGGCCAATTCAATGGATATTCATCTTTTGTGCCATTAAATCTATGGAATATTCCACATTTCTTGAATGATTTGATTGCAATCTCCAAGGATTCCAGACCTCTGCAGCCCATCCAACAGATAATGTCAGAGCTTGCTTTGCTGCCATCCGTGGTGAATGTTTTCTCTCTGCTGATCATCTAGTCATTCCACTTTTTTTTCCTCATGCTATCCTTAAGGCACACGTTTTTAGAGAGAAACAACTATTGGTTGAATAAGTCTGGTTAGACCTCCTGGAATCACTGCAATATAATTGTCACATGATCTAACTTCATCAACAATACCATTGACAATGAGTGATCGGAAAGTGTCTGAGATGAAAATAATTTTTGTTTTACATTTTCCTGGTTGGAAACTCTAAACTTTTCTCAGCCAACATTCAAACCATTTTCATCAATTAATCCTTTATCGTGGATGTGGATGATTTGAAAATTGAATTCCTCTTGCTGTTTTGTGAGACGTTTTATTTTGAATATAACCATTGGCTTAAGTATTGTTCTGTTGGATAACTATGAAAGACAAACTGTAAACCGACTCTTTACTTGACCTTTTGACTTCATTGACAATGTTTTCTTTCGTACTTTTGGCTGGCTGGCATGGTGAAATTCCTCATCCTTGTTCCCAATACAAGGCAATCTGTGCGCATTCTTTCATTGATGTTTGGTTATGGATTGTTGAAATGTGATATGCTTGTTATCAAGTTCTATTAGGAGACCTTATGAAACTTTAGTCTTCTGTCACAGTTCCAAATTATTTCTCTCCATAAAACTGGTACTCAATCCAGCACTGCCTTTGAAATCTGCAATGTCCAATTTTCATGCTTATTTCAGGATGAAGACTTAGATAGAGCATTTAGAAACTGAGAATCCATTCTGGCAGTTTTCATTGATTTATCTTGCAACTTCATCTTCCAACTCCACAACATTACACCTTTATTCTTCAGCATCTACCTAAACCGTCTAGACAGTTTCCTCTAGTTTCTGACATTCCTCTTCAATATCTTGATTTCTCCAGCTACTGCGCAATTGTTTATCTGACCTGCAATCTCATAACTTTAAATTTTAACTGGGCTGTGCTGTTCCTCCTTATACCATATTGCCATATTAGAGGATGGAATTGATGGGAATATAACACGCACCAGTGAGGCGCAGACAAAGGTCTGGAAAGCAATGCTTTCTCCGTGAAGCACAGTTCTGGTGTTGGGAATGGCCAGGCTGAGACAGGGAAAAAGAACAAAAAAACCTCTTGGGAGTTAAGAATCACTTTGGACTGATATCAGGAAAATTTAATGTCTGCTTAAAGGATAATGTGAAGTTTGTTTTCTCACCGGTGTTAAAATAAAATAAAATGAAAAGGGGAATATTTTGTTTTATGGTTTAAAGCATAAGTTGCCTTCAAAGACAGTGTTCAGTCAAGAATGTTTTTAGCCCCAAGTCACAGTAAACATCAAAAATGCCTAATCTGGTAACATCCTTTCAGCTATTACTGGAATTTTGAATTTATTTTGAAATGTTCTTGGTCGCTATAGAGATTGTAGTTCTTGTTGGCTGTTTTGTATTAAGGGCTGTTAGTTTTGTTCCACCTCACAATCGGAAATATGCCTTCTGTGTTTGCTGCATCAAAACCTTTCATAAGTTTAGAAAACTTTATGTTAGCCTCAGCCTTTTCTACTCAAAAAGAGAGATCAACTTCATTCATCCTTTCCTGCTAAATATAATCTTGCATCTGATCTGGTATCAGTGTAAATCTTATTTTGCACCATCTTCAATGGCTCTATGTACCCGTATAGAGTAGCTACCGGGCTCAAACAGTGATCTAACCAACATTTAATATGTATAACATAAATTATGTACATTTAAGTTATATCCGTTTATTTCTAAACTGTTGTATTTACTTTTTGTGTCCTTACATACCAGTGTCATCACAATTTAATAAGGAACTAAGCATACTGAAATTCATCTGCCATAATATGCCTATTCTGTAAAGATTAATGTTTGTTATTTAATTCATTCTTCCTTAGTGTTGAGTATCCCTTCCACCGTATCTGCAAAATTTGAAAGTATGCTTTTGATTCCTAGATTTAAATCATTAATATGAATTGTGCATAACAATGATCCCAGCACACTGGTCCTTGTGGGGCCTCATTCCACATCTGCTGTATTGAATAGCCACCCTTTACCCCTACTCTGTGCTTTCTTATAAAAATCTCGTAACGTTCTTTGTTTCTCCCAGAACAGACTGAAAAAAGCATTTTGCTCCTCTGCAATTGAGTAGTCGCTTCAATATACCAGAAGTTGCCACCTTCAGGTTTCTGAACATAAATGAAGACATTTGTGAGATTTTCCAATCTAATATGGGACAATAACGAATGCTGATGTATTTTTCCTGGGGTGAGTCCCATTTAGTCACTGTGTGATGCCTCATTGGAAATCTCAAATTCAGAAAATGTTAACGTTCAGGTTTGACCAGTATTCCTGATTCTAAAACCTCTCCAGCTGTATTTTTATCAGTGAAATACACACATTGCTATGGTAACAGGCATTTACCCACCACTCCAAAGCAGTTTGTTTGACTCCATCTAATTTTGGATGTCCCTGTTCAGTTGCATTCAGAATCAAGTCATTTAGCAGTATTGCAAAAGTATGGTTGTGGTTCTGGTTTGAATTTAAAATATCGGAACAAGAGTTAAACTGTTGGTCACCTGAAAATCATTTTTAACCCTAATTACCTTTCATTTTGTCACCTCTGAACTGTGTTAGGCTCTTGTGAAATAAAATTCGTAGTGAGAAAAGAACACATTTTTCTTGAAGGACCAGTGAAATACACAAGGGGAAAAGAAGGATATACTAGTGGAAAGAGGCTCTGGTGAATCATAGGCAATACAATAGGTCAGTTGGGTTGAAAAGCCTGTTTTTATGCTATAAATTTTGCCTTAATAGAATTCATATCTATTATTGTACCGTTCCCATTCACTCCAAAGCATAGTGCAATATAGAGAAATTGCAGAGCTGACTTGTGCTTGGAACAGAACAGGATCAGAAGCATTTAGCTCAAGTGCATAATGTTCTAGATGTAAGTAAAGACTCCATTCCAACTGTGCACCAATACCTATAGCTCAAAAGCAGCAGTAGCTGACTGAAATGTTCCACTTCCTACATTGATCACCCAATGGCTTATTTCAGATGACTGATATGAGGAATAATTTAATGAAACTTTCTTCCCATCATGGAAATCTATGAAAAGATAATGAATGTTAAAAATTTGAGAACATGCCCTAATCTTTCATGTGGACCCTTCTGTAGTTACTCATTCAACAACAATAACAAGAGCTTGCATTTAATAAACATCATTAATGTGGTAAAATTCCTGGAGGTGCATCACAGGTGTGTTATTGAACAAAACTTTTGACATTTAGAAATCTTAATATAATTGAGAGTCAACATTGTTTTATAAAAGGGAAATCACGCTTGACATATTCGACAATGAACCAATCAAGGTGGATAAAGGGCAACCAGTAAATATAAGGTATTTTGATTTTCATTTGATAAGGTATCACTTATGGGCACATGGTGTTAGGAGTAATATATTAACATAAATTTATATCTGGGTAACAGAAAGCATCTCAGAAAAAAAGGTTACTTAAGATTGGCAAACTGTACCTGGTGAGGTGCTGCAGAGGTCAGTGCTGGGCCCTTAATTATTTACAATCTGTACTAATAGTTTGGATGAAAGAACTGAGTGCTTTGTAGTAGAATTTGCAGATGATACAAAGATTCATGGGAAAGCAAGTTGTGACGAGGACTAAACAAGCCTGTGAATGAATATTGATAGGGTAAGGAAGTAGAGATTGGCAAATTGAGTAGGATGTGAGAAAATGTGAGGTTTAGTCGGAATAATTGAAAAGCAAAATGCTATTTAAGTGGAAACCACAGAATGCTGTAGTAGACAGGGAAACGTGATGAAGCATAAAGATTTCTCATCTAGTACAGCATGTAATTAAGAAGGTAGATGGATGGGTGGAAAAGCAGGGATGTTTTGCTACAACTGTAGAGGATGTTGGTGAAACCTTCCTGAGAGAACTATGTACAATTTTGATCTTCATTTTTAAAAGGGGTTACAACTACATTGGAGGAGTTGCCTCATGAAGAAACGTTCAAAAGTTTCAACATGCATGCTTTTTATTAATCACAGAATGTGGATGTCACTGGCCAGGCTTGCTTTTATTGCATGTTCCTAACTGCTGTTACAAAGGTGGTGATGAGTCGTATTCTTGAACCAGTATTGTCTCTTAGGAGGTGGGGTGGTGAGGTAGGAACATCCACCATGCCATTCAGAAGGAAGTTCAAGGAAATTCAGTAGAATTTAGAAGAATGAGAGATAATCGTATTGAAGCACACTGGTCCTTGTGGGACCTCATTTCCTTTAGGAAAGGAAACTGTCATCCTCACCTGATCTGGCCTACATGTGTCTCCAGACCCATGGAAATGTGAATGACTCTTAACTGCCCTCTGGGCAGTTAGGAATGGACAATAAGTGCTGGCCTAGCCAGTGACACCCACATCCTATGAATGAATAGAAAAAGAATTATAGAAATCTCATTGAAAATCCTGAGGGGTTTGGCAGGATGACTGCTGAGAGGGTGCTTCTTCAAGTGGGGTAATCTACAAGACCACAAAATGAAGGAGGAGAAGTAACCTATTCAGCCCATTGAGTCTGTTCCATCATTCAATGAGATAATGGCTGATCTGATGGTTTTCAACTGCACTTTCCTGATTTCTCCTCATAATCCTTGATTCCCTTACTGATTAAAAACCTGTTTATGTCAGCCTTGAATATACTTAAAAACCTAGTCTCAACAGCTTTCTGTGGTGGGAAATTCATTAGATTCACAACTCTCAGAGAAGAAATTCCTCCTTCTTAAATGTGTGAACCCCTATTTTGAGATCAAGGCCCACTGGTCCTAAAGTCTCGCACATGGGAAAACAAGCTTTCGGCATTTACCAATCTAGAAATAGTGGACTTAGTTTCAGAATAAATAGCCTTCCATTAAGTTCGAGGTCTGGAATAATAATATTGGCAAATCTTTGGGATTTTCTAACCCTTAGCACTGTGGAGACTGAATCATTGAATATTTTCCAGATGTGCTGTATGATTTATAGACAAGGCTTTTGTTGATGGGTTGGGGATCAGGGTTGTGCAGCAGAAGAGTGAAGGTGGGTTCAAGATCAGATGAACCATAATCGTGTTGAATGGCAGAACAGGCTTGAGGGGCCATGGTCTTCTCCCACTCCACCATTTTATATTAATGTTTATAAAATTTTGTTAAGTCACATTCGGGGAGAAGGGGAGATTAGCATAAATGATGTAAATCTCAGCTAAAGGGAAATGTTTGAAGGAACATTTTAAAAGTGGTAAAGAGATAGAAAGGGTAACAGGCATTAGGATAGAATTTCAGAGTTTAGATCCTGAGCAGTGGATGTCATGGCTGTATTGGTGAAGGGATTGGTTCCACAGCATTCCATTAAATGTTCATGAAATCAAATTTCATGCAAATGAAAAATCCAATAAACTGAGAGCTCAAATTTTGAAAACCAGCTCGACAGTATCAACTTGCAATGAATCATGGGCAATTCCCTACTATGGATAGCACCCATTAAGGAATGAATTGAATTTCTCCAATTTCATTTCATTGCTGAATCAAAGAGTTGCCAACAATGGAAAAGATGTTTTCGTGTGGCTTTGCAAAGTGTTACAAAATATTGCAAAGTTAGTGATAATATGGAAAAAGTGTTATGCACTCAATTCATAACATGAATTCGACATCCAGTCATATCTTTGAAGTTTTATAAATGTTACATATCCTCAAGGACAATGTATCAAAATCTCAAGGATGTTTTGTTGACAGAAATATATTACAACTCATCCCTCCAGATATATCCCTTCTACACCTCCCAATCTCACATTCCAATAGTGTTGCTTTTAAGCTCAGCTAAAAGACCACTCCATCCCAGCCTTCATGACCTCAATGCTGATTTTATATCACATATTATTAATTTAATACACCTGCACCTTGAAAAGGATGACAGCAAATTCCCAACACGATATAAACAGTGTTTTTAATTATCAACTATCTGAATTTTCACAAAGAAGAAAATGGTATTTAAACTCTATCTACTAATGACATTTGTTTTTGTGAGGTGTAAGTTCAGAGGTAAAAATTGCAGTGTCCGTCTCAAATCCTATTAAAATCTAATGAAACCCTTTTTTAAAAATCATTTCCTCCAGACAATGTCACAGGTACATTAATTACTTGTAAGAGTGACTACAAACCAGAAGTATTTATTTGTCTGTAAGGTGCTTTGAGACAACTTATGTCATAAAAGACACTTTATAAACACAAACCTTTCTTTCATTAAGCATTAGATCATTCCTGACAATTCAGCACTGACAACTGATAGAGGGACCTGGTCTAACATTGATGATAACTTAAGGCAAAGATCTATAGCTTGAGTTGTGGGTGAGGTTGTTGACTTGCTCGCTGAGCTGGCTTGTTCTTGTTCAGATGTTTCATCACCATGCTAGGTAATATCATCAGTGGAGCCTCCAATGAAACGATGTTATTCTACTCCACTTGGAATTTATACTGTTCAGTCTGTTATGGTGAGTAGTGTCATTTCTGGTTTTGATCTGTATGGGTTTGTCTATGGGGTCCAATTCTATATGTTTGTTGATTGCATTATGGGTGGGAACCATGCCTCTAGAAATTCCTGTGTATGTCTATGTTTGGCTTGGACCACTATGGTTACCTTGTCCCAGTTAAACTGATGGCCTTCATTGGCTGAGTGTACTGATGTTAAGGAGAATGTGTTGTGCCCTTTTGCTACAAATTGATGTTCATATATTCTGATGGCTAGTTTCCTTCCTGTCTGTCCGATGTATTGTTTGTGGCAGTCGTTGCATAGTATTTTGTAAACCATGTTGGTTCTGCATGTTGTGGGAATGGGGCCTTTAATCCTTGTAAGTGTTTGTCATAGAGTGGCTGTGGGCTTGTGGGCCACCATGATTCCTAGTAGTCTTAGGAGTCTTGTTGTCAGTTCCAATATGTTCTTGATGCAACTTCATCCGCAGATGCCTACTAAACAGACAATAACAGGAGGAGACAGTACGCCCTAACACACTGGCCACACTGCCCTACATGAAGAACATAATGCCCTACATGAAGTTGATGGAAACTCGGTGCAACATCTGTAAAGCTCTCGATAAAGTGGGGCATGTCAACACGAATGCACAAAATGACCTTCATTGCTTGAAATATTGGTTTGCCCTGAGTAATCAGAGTTGATTTGTCAGGTTTGAATGTAAACAAAAGCTTGGCAATTAACTGTTCCTAGGTGAATTTTCCATGGCAACACCTCTACTAATTAGCAAAATAAATAATTATTTCCACGGAGTTTTTGATGAGTGTAAGCCAAAAATCTTTTTACAGCAATGTTCAAAATATTGTTTTTCAGAAGATTGTGTTAGTACCAATCAGAAGTTTCTAGACATTTTGTTAAATGTGCTCATTTAATTACCAACATAGAGACACTTGATTCTGATCTCCTTTCAAAGGGTGCCATATTCCAAACTAGATTCATAGCAAAAAAACTGTGTGGGGCCTCTATTACACATCTTTAAACTGAGCTGATATTGTTTGACCCTTGCTATCAGCTCTGGATGTAGTTGGGAAGAAAAGCCAATTGAGAAACTGCCTTGAAGGAAAGATCATGGATACTGTTTGAATGCACGTTGTCTCAAGGAAAACACATGACTCTATAAGGGGCCAGCACTTTGGTCAGCCCCTGAGCTTTTGTTCCCTTTAAATCTTTTAATTAATAGTGATGTACAAAGCCAAACACCAAGGAAATAAACTAAATAAATTAGATGGACTCTGAGTATTACATACTGCACACTTATGTAAAGCCAGCTTCTGAGTTTCATGCCAGTGTAATGTCAGATGGCCAGTTCACTCCAGAACAGAAAAGCTGCACAATTCAAACTAAAATAAGAGAAAAATTATTTCAGAAGTTGGAAAATTAAATAAAAACAATAAAATCTGAGCTGTTGATTATTATCAGCATTTCCCATTTTTGTTACACATTGTTTCTTGATTCCTAGACCAATCCCAATGGTCACGGAAGATCAATTTACTTCTAGAAGCTGTGTAGCAGCCTCCACTGTTGTCTTTGTCCTCCATTGGGAGCACTGAGGTCTCCTGGAGGGCCTGTGACAGCTTTTTATGTTTGACACTAATCAGGTTTGTCACAAATACCAAGGTTGGCTACCAACGTGTAAAGAGCTGTCAGGTGATCATTCTGCTGGTCACTCTGGCTGCATATAATACAACCTTCACGCCCCCACCCTCCATTTGAAGGGGGTAATCTCATAATGGAGCAGATGTGATGGGCCAAATGGCCTACTTCTACTTCTATTTCTTACAGTCTTGTGGCAAATATCTCCCTTTTTGTAGCTTCATCAGGTTTGTATGTTATTTTTATGAATGCTTGGTGCTGTTCCTGGCATGCCTGCCTGCACCCTTCATTGAACCAGGGTTGATCCCTTGGCTTGATGGGAATGGTAGGGTGGGGGATATGCTGAGCCATGAGATTGCAGATTGTGTTGAAGTGCAATTCTGTTGCTGTTGATGGCCCACAGCATCTCCTGGATGTCCAGTCTTACATTGTTTGATCTGTTTGAAGTCTATTCCATTTAGCATGATGACAATGCAGCACAACACAATGGACAGTATTGTCAATGTGAAATTGGGATTTTGTGTCCTCAAGAATGTTGCAGCAGTCATTCTTATAGATACTATAATGGGCACATGCACCTGTGCATTTACATTGGTGAGGATAAGGCCAAATATGTCTTTCTGCCTTGTTGGTTCCTTCACTACCTGCTGCAGTCTACCAGCTACATCCGTTGGAACTCAATTATTTCAGTCAGTAGTAGTGCTGCTGAGCAACTCTTGGTGATGGACATTGAAGTCAGCCACCAAGATTACATTCTGCATACTGGTCACCCTCTGTGCTTCTCCAGGTACCCATTTTGATTTTCATGTCACGGTTGAGTTTCTCTCTGATGTGAGAGAATAGGAAAATCCATATCGATAAGATAAGATTAGGTACTGATGACATGCTAATGATGGAAAATAGCCTCATGCCATTCACTGGTGAGATTCTTAACTTGCAATTCAAAATGTGGCTGCAGAATCAGACTATTTTCTCTCATGTTGAGAATCTTATTTCTGCTTATTTTGTCATATTTCCCAATGTCTCAACATTGTCCAGGTTGTTCGGGGCTGGGAAGATTCCACGCATAATTTGGTGTTCTCATCTGTGATCATAACAAAGTTGGTGATCTGGTCTAGGATCATAACACCATGTAGTCACCATAGTCCCACTCTCTTAATGGACAGAGAGATGACTGGTGGCGGTTTCAGTTCAAGGTCACCATGCCTCAGGCAAAGGGAGAATTTGAGAAGTTCATGGTAACCTCAGCTGGTGCAGAAATTGAGCCCATGCTGTTGGTCTGTATAATAAACCAGATGTCCAGCCAATTGAGCCAACCTACTCCCTATGCAGATGTAAACGTGACCCCCTATTCCTCCAATTAGTCTCCTCCTTCTTGCATTTCTTGTCCCTTACTTTTCCACTACCTTCTCAAATTTCTAGTTTCCTTTCCCAGTCCTCTTTTTATCAAGCTGTGCAACTTATCAAAAGGCCACAATCTCTTAATACATGTAAGCTTATATCTGTCCTTGTCAGTGAAACTATACCCTCTTATTCTCCCATGTGCGCTTACAGCTGCATCTGGTGACCCATACACTAATTACTCTCTTAATCCTAAATTATTTCTGCCAACTCAGTAAGACTAGGCAAAATATGTAATCTCATGCATTTATATAATGTTGTGGATCAATCCCTTCAGTTCTTCTCTATTGCCCTCAGAAGAAGAGCCCACCACATATGGACCATAAGAGGTTGTAAACCATTGCTGAAAAAGTGTCCTGTCCCATGTGCGTAGTCAGACCCATAGTTGGATTCAAAAACAAAGTTACTGGAAAAACTCAGTAGGCCTGGCAGCATCTGTGAAATAAGAAAGAAGGGGTTAATGCTTCAGGTCCACGGAACCCTTCCTCACGTCTCCTGCATTGGCTTATGGTGGACACTGCCATCTCAAGATTGAGATCTAGAGTGAGTTTAAATTGGCATGTGGCAGACAACATTGATTCTTTACTCTCTGCACCCATCCAGTGAGATCCCTATAAAGGATGAAGCTCTCTGTGTTGTCTATTTGAGTAGGACGTAAGCCTGTTACCATTATGAAGGGATTTGGATGTCCTTCCTGTAAGATTGGTATGGCCCGCAACTTTCCTATTAACTTTAAGTGGGTGGTGACAGTGCTTAGTTGAAAGCTTGTATTAGTCCTCTTACTACACAAGGAAGAATTTCTGCCATTGAGTATCCAGCCATGTAGGATGATGTTTGTAATGCAATCTCACACATTCCTACTGTGTAGTTGATCGAAGTTATATCCCATTTCCTCTATCAGCCATGTGCCATAGACTGTTCATATTCTACCTTTGCCTGCCTGCCTGTCTTTATACATATTCTCCAGCCCCTTTAATCAGCATTTAGTAAGAATGTGAACTGAATCCAGCTAGTATAACATTGGATTTCAATCCAGTTTCTGGATGTTTCTGGGCAAGCTGACTGTGTCCTTGGTCCTGTGCATACAGAATTAAACATCATTGTCTGCCTCAGCAACCTCAAATCTATTGACAATGAATAACCTGATACAATAGCATAAACGAGATAACAAGGTGTAGAGCTGGATGAACACAGCAGGCCAA
>JAHRHZ010000025.1:17712077-17732984 GCA_024137785.1 Ginglymostoma cirratum | reverse complement strand
AACACAGCAGGCCAAGCAGCATCAGAGGAGCAGGAAGGAAGACGTTTTGGGCCTAGACCTGTCCCATTTCTGAAGACGGGTCTAGGCCCGAAATGTCAGCGTTCCTGCTCCTCTGATGCTGCTTGGCCTGCTGTGTTCATCCAGCTCTACACCTTGTTATCTCAGATTCTCCAACATCTGCAGTTCCTACTATCTCTGAAGCTATAGCATAAACATTATTTTATCCCTATTGCGCCTTGGTTGCAAATGGAGGCACACCTCATTCACCCCCATACCCTTGATAATCTACTGGTCCCAAACCTCCTGCCTCAAGCTACGTGATTGCTAACACTGACCTCTGACAAATTGCTTGTCCACTTGCTGAGCTGGCTTACATCCTGACTGTCAGCACAAGTACCTTCAGGCAGTCTCATGGGTCATCCAGTCACTAGTTTGGACGGGGCTAGTCCAGTTACTCGGTGAGGAATCATTCATTGGCTGTTCTGGAGAATGTGCAGGAGGTCAGCCTGGTCCTTGTTAATGTTGGGAATGAAAGTGAAGCCTTGAAAATTCTATTCATTTTTGTAACATTCTTGAGCTCTGTGTATGGTGTGATACATGGAACCTAACTCCCATTAATATAATGTCTGATTATTTACCTGTAATGTGTATTCCCTGATCTAAGTCTTTCTGCAGTGATATTCCCCATTGGGACGTGATTTCTTCAGCAAAGATTCTGATGACTGCATTAGCAGAATAATTACTTGTTGCAAATACTTTTACCAATCAGTTGAACTGATTCACCTTGGCTAAGCACAATATCCTGCCACAATTAGAGAGAAGGGGCCCAGTAAAGTCAGTGTGAAGCTGTTTACCAATGTCCCTTGAATCTTGGTTAGTGGGCCATTTTGACTTTTACAGCTTTATGTGTGTTAAAGTGGGTGCAGGTGATGCTTTTCTGATAATCTTTCATTACATTCCTGGTCACCAACTGCATTACTCCAGGCGCCCAAGAATTGGTGTTCTTCCCAGGATAACTCTCAAATAGGTTCTGTTGCATACAATCAGGCACATCCATTTTCACAGGACTCCATGTTCATCTCTAGTCCCAAATTCCTCTTCTGTCCAAGATATTATATTTGCTGAAAGAAAATGCAAGCTTTTTTGTAAATTGAACAAGAGTAGCTGTTTAAGCTCCTTGAGCCTGTTTCATCATTGAGCTAGATCATGACTGTTCCTATATGTGTATTGCACCCTTGCTATTTCAAGCAATATATTACTTCAAAGTGATATGAATTTTAACAGAAAAAATCCTGGAAGAAACTAGTTGTTTGTTGAAGCATTTGGAGCCATCAGGAGTTTACAACACATCACAGTACCCCTCAGCTGGATGAGATTATCAGCTTGTCTACAACGAGCTTTGGGTGATGTCAGGATAAAAGCAACTTTTAAAAAAAAATTACAAGTTGTTCTTCTGCGCTGCTGACAGTCACCAGTATGCAAAATAAAAAGGTTTGAAAGAGAGCGACGGACTGACATAAATCCTCTTGATGTCCATCCTGTCTAATTAACAGTTGAATCTGGCGCACCATCCTATACAGGCGAGTCATATTGCCTACTTCGGGAACCAAAAACACAAAAAAGCAACAGACATATGCTGTGCTTGAGCAAGTACCCTCAGAAGTGTCTTTAGCCTCTTCCAGAGTACCATGTCCAGTTCTGGTTGCCCTGCTGTAGGAAGGATATTATTAAACTGGACAGGGTTCAGAAAAGATTTACGAGGATGTTGCCAGTTATGGAAGGTTTGACTTATAAAAATAGGCTGGGACTTTTTTCAGTGGAGTGCCTAGAGGTTGAGGGGTGATCTTATAGAGGTTTATAGAATCATGAGGGGCATAGATAAGGTGAATGACAAGAGTCTTTTCCCTAGGGTGGAGGAATAGCGGATATTTTTTAAGGTGTGGAGAAAGTTTTAGAAAGGACACAAGGGGTAAGTTTTTTTTTAAACACAGAGAGTGGTTTGTATGTGGAATGAACTGCATGAGAAAGTGGTGGATGCAAATACAGTTACAATATTTAAAACACATTGGATAGGTACATGAATAGGAAAGGTTTGGAGGGATAGGGGCCAAATGTGGGCAAGTGGAATGAGTTTAGTTTGGGAGCATGGTTGGCATGGACGGAGGGTTTGTTTCCATACTGTATGACTCTGACTCAGTTCTGTAAAATGTTGTTACGTACTTTCTGCGCACTTGCCTCCTTTGGTAACAATGGCACAAGCTGCCACTGGCTCTGGGGACCCGAATTCTGCAGTTCACTAAGCTGTCTCATCAGTTTGCTGACTTCCCCTTCGGATGTTACCCTGATCCTTCTTATGTCCCTTAATGTTAATTATTGCTGCCTTTCAAGGTGAATGTGCTGTTTCCACCAATTCCCTCCCTGCCTCCTCCTGCTGTATATGCCCTCCATTTAAGGTCACCTACCCCGCTTTATTACAGACGATCTTGTAATCATAGGTGACCCCAGAAGTATATCTACTGTCCATGTATACATTCACAATACAGTCCTTAGCTAGTTACAAGGTTTTAGCAAGGGCTGTCAGCCACCCAGGCTGAGAGGTGCACTTCAGGCTTCACCAAGCATGGCGTTCTAGGAGGTCAGTTCATTTATTTGTGTGACCCCATCCACAAACAAAGTAAGATTTGCATTTTTGGGAGACTCCTCAACTGTTCTGGCAGGGTTTTCCAATGAGATAATTTCCCTGCATCATGTACTTCCCCTCTGTCCATGGGTTTGGAATCAACAGTCTCTGGAACCTGTGTCCAGGCATGGTATCACAGCACCAAACAAAACACCCTCCATGTATTCCATCATCTTTCACGTACCCCGTGATACCCAGCACTTCTGACCCATCGGTGATCACTTTTCCATAAGATTGGAGCTCCAGCTTCTGATCAAAACCGGACCTGGAATGGGATCTTGGATCCAGGACAGTGAAGCAGTAAGGACACACATGGGGGAGGAAGAAGCAGCCACAACTTGGAGGAACTAGGGACGGGGAGGGTCTCCAGTGACCTGGAGGATCAGGGAGCAGGAGGATCAGGAAGCAGGAGGATGGGTAAACAGGATTGCAAGCGAGAAGGACATAGCGCAAGTATCTTTCAGGTTTTTAAACTTACCAAGATATTCAGTCTTTGAAATGTTATCCAAAAGAAATGCAGAAGTCTTTCAGCTTCATAAAAAATAGAAATTCTGTGTACAATTTAAAAATAAGACTCTAACAGGTAACTTTAAAACAATATAAATTCGCATTTTTAAAAGTTGAGAAACACACGGTGGGAAAGAAAAGTTCTATGACTTGCCTGTACGAATGCCCTTGTTAAAATATACCACTCAACACTCAGAAGTCTGCACAGGCAACAGAAAATTTAGAGGGACCTTTGCTTCAAACCGGTATCCCTAGCTGTTTGTATTGTCAGGGTGCCCCGTGCACACCTCCGTAGCGCACTGCAATATCTCACGATAATCCATCCTTATCAAAAATCCCAATTATAGGACTTTCTGATGCATAGAACTGAATTTTTTTTTAGGAACAGTGGATCGTCATTTTCAGGATTACATAACCCAGAGAAATTGCAACTGGCTGCCAACTTTTTGTTTGCACTGTTTTTTTTTACTTTGGATTATCCCTTTAACAGAGAACCTGTGAGCGCAGGAGCTTTGTACACCTTCCCTGGATATGTCCTTGAGCACTTGAACACCATTCATCCCATTTGTTTGCAGGCCTTTTGTCCTAAAGGATTTGGGGAACCTTTGCCTTGACTACTGCATGAATGTCAAGGGAGTTTTATGAATGTCTATTATTTCCTCAAGTTTATTCCAGAAATCTACATTTGCATGATTCTGTTAGTACATGGATAATGCTTTTATTACCATCTGTTCCTTGGCCGATGTCAAGGTTTAGTGATTGATCGTTTTCAGTGAGGAATGGAGCTGACAAAGCCGTGACCTTACGATCTTCCAAGATCCACCCTGTTAGCCTTCCCGAGTAGTTTCCATCTCCAATCCTCCCCAGGCAAAGGGATGCATTTTGTGGTCTTTTGTGCTTTTGTTGTGCTCATTTTATTTTGTGTCTTCTGAATCTAATGTTTTATGCATTTATTGAGCCTAAAGTAGCCACTAATAGCTATAACTTTTTTCTTCTTCTATTAGTCCTAAATTTCCAAACATTCTTTCTGCTCAGCTGGAGGAGGGGGTGCGGATTGTTTTCTGTATCTCACCCTTCCCTTTTCAATTTCTCTATTTGTTTCTTATACCTATTTATTAGAAATATAGTTATCAACACTCATTGTCATTGAATATGGTTATAAGTCAACGTGCCTTTGTCTTGTACTCAGGTGGGTATGTCCTGCCCATCTCTCGGTGTGGCTGTACCTGGCTACGTTGCCTGTGGATAGTTCTTACCCGTCTACTGGTGGCTCATAACTAACTGCACAGCTCCCACTTCCTCAATTTCAGCTAACTTTCAGGTTCAGGCTTTCGTAAACTGTTTTATATGATCGTCAGTCTTGCACCATAACTATGGGTGGTGATATAAACTCTGGCTTACAGCGACATAAGCAAAAGATCTGCAACATTCAAAATGACAGATCCATCAGAACAGTGACAAGATCTGCTCAATCTGCATGCTTCAAGACCAGGCATGGTGCACTGACACCAGTTATTAAACAAACTCTTCACAATATATGTTAAGAACTTTGATGAGGAAAGTGGATGTACGATAGCCAAGTTTGCAGATGATACAATAATACGTGGGAAGTGATGAGGATGACATTAAGACTTTGTAGAAGGATAACGGCAGGTTAAGCGAGTGGGCAAAAGCTTGGCAGATGGAATATAATGTGGGAAAATGTCAGGTAATATGCACTTTGCAAATAGAGGATTTGAATATTATGTAAATGGAGAAAACAGTAAAAAGCTACAGCACAGAGGGATTTGAGAATCCTAATTAATACAATACAGAAAGCTAGAATTCATGTTCAGTGGATAACAAGGAAGCCAAATGGAATATTGGCCTTTATTTCAAAGGCAATGTAATATACAACTAAGGAAGTTTTGCTAAAACTATGCAAGGCACTAGTTAGAACACACCTTGAATATTGTGAACAGCTTTGTTCCCCTTATCAAAAGAAAGATATACTGGCATTGGAGGCAGCGCAGAGAATCTTCACCAGGTTCACCAGAAGGCATAATCTCAGAGTAAGCAGTTTAAGCCAGACAAAAATGTTTTTGCTCAGACTGTAATGAATTTGTGGAATTCCTCACTGCAGATGGTTGTAGAGGCTGAGTCATTGAAAGCTGAGGTAGACAGGTTTTTAATCAGTAAGGAAATCAAGTCTTAGGGCAATAAGGCAGGAAAGTGGATTTGAAGCTTATCAAATCAGCCATGAACTCATTGAATACCTGAGGAGACTTGATGGACTTAATGGCCTATTTCTGTTTCTTATGTTTTATGGTCTCATAGTCAATGCCTGTGTAAGCGTTTTACATGTGCAGGCTGCATAGCAAGTGATCATCCGTGATTATCAGGACTCCATACTGCTGCAACAGTGTTATTTTGAAGCCTTTGTACTTCTACATAGAAAATAAAGTAAATTGATAAAATGTGATCCTGTTCTGTGGGAGAGCTGAAATAAAGAGCAACTTCGTTTGTTACATTTCCATTTGCAATTACCTTTGGAAAATGGTGAAATAATATAATCTCATTTTCTCAAAACATTCATGAAAATTACATTAAAGGCACAGCAGCCCAAATGCATTTCCCATGTAAATAAAGTTGCCATGGTCCCACCTTTTCATTGGAGAGAGATGACTGGTGGTAGTTTAACCTGCGGGTTGAAGTTGAGAGGTGCTGCTTTCATTGTAACCTCAGCCAGTGTGGACCTTGAACCCAGTTCCGACGAGGGTCACTGGACTCCACAACATTAACTCCATTTCCTCTCCACAGATGCCCCCAGACCTGCTGAGATTCTCCTGCAATTTCTGTTTTTGGAAGTTGAACCTATGCTGTTAGGATCACTCTGCATTGCAAACCAACCATCCAGCCAATTGACCCCCAATTTCCCATACATTCCCCACTGACCTATCCAATTTTATTTCACATCTGTCCAGTCCTATCTATCACTCCTGTTAGCAATACATCTCAAGGAGTTTTTGAGTAAGTCCCAGTTTAAAAGGGAATTTTTTAAAAAGACTATATGTGGAAGTAGAGGACTGTCATGATGAGTGGGAGAGATTTCTTTCATGATGCCTGAGAGGTGACCTTATGGAGGTTTATAAAACCATGAGAGGTGTAGAAAGGGTGAATAACAAGGTCATTTCCCCAGGGTAGGGGAGTCGAAAAGTAGAAGGCATTGGTTTAAGGTGAGAGGGAAAAGACTTTAAAAGGATGTAAGGGGTAATTTTTTCACACAGAAGGTGGTGCGTGTATGGAATGAGCTGCCAGGGAAGTGGTGGAGGAGGGTATAATTACAACACTTAAAAGGAATCTGGATGGGTACATAAGTGGGAATGGTTTACAGGGATATGGACCAAATGCTGGCAAATGGGACTAGATTAATTTAGGATATCTGGTCAGCATAGACGAGTTAGACTGAAGGGTCTGTTTCTGTACTGTACATCTCATTGACTCTTTAATTACATTTTCATGCACAGAAATGACATAAAATTTTATGGGCAGGGCATTTTAAAGTCTGGAGCTAGAGGAACACAGCAGGCCAGGCAGCATCAGAGGAGCAGGAAAGCTGGCGTTTCGGGTCTGGACCCTTCTTCAGAAACTTTCTGGAGAAGGGTCCCGACCTGAAAAGTCAGCTTTTCTGCTCCTCTGATGCTGCCTGGCCTGCTGTGCTCCTCCAGCTCCACACTGTGTTATCTCTGACTCCAGCATCGGCAGTTCTTACTATCACATTTTAAAGTCTGTTGGGACCTTCCAGGTTCCAAACATTGGGTGTCATATTTAATAGGCACCCGGACAGTATCTCATGCTCTGCAATCCAGGAGCCTCTCCATCATCTCCAAGGCACAAGCCACGAGTGTGATGGAATACGCTTCATTTGCCTGGATGGATGCAGCTCCAACAATATTCAAGAAGCTTGACACCATCCAGGAAAAAGCAACCTGTTTCATTGGCATCAGATCTACAAACATTCGCTCCTACCACCACTGATGCTTAGTAGCAGCAGTGTGTACTATCCACAAGATGCACTGCAGAAATTCACGAATGCTCCTTAGCTAGCACTTTTCAAACCCATGACCACTTCCATCTAAAAGGATGAGAGCAGATACATGGGATTAACGGGAACACCCAACAAGTTCCCGTCCAAACCACTTACCATTCTGGCTTGGAAATATATTGCCATTCCTTTTCTGTCACTGAGTCAAAATCCTGAAATTCCCTCCCTAGTGATATTGTGGGTCAACCCACACCAGGTGGACTGCAGCGGTTCAAGAAAAGCTCACCACCACCTTCTCAAGGGCAACTAGGGACGGGCAATAAATGCTGGCCAGCAAGCGATGCCCAAATCCCACAAATGAATAAAAAAAAGACACTCTACCTCTGCTTGTCACTCCCAGCACACCCCTGGGGATGTCAGAGAAAACAGGAAAAAGCAACTTGATGCTTTAGCAATATCTTCATAAGTCTTTGAGATGGAGAAGGCTGGTAAAGCTTCAGTGATCCATGGTCATAGAGTCATAAAGCGCGGAAACAGACCCTTCAGTCCAACTACTCCATGCTGACCATGTTCCCAATCTAAGATAGTTAATGTTGTGGAGACCAGTGACCCTCTTCAGAACTGGGTTCAAGGTCACATCCTGGCTGAGGTTACAATGAAGGCAGCACCTCTCAACTTTAACCCTGAGGTTACACCACCACCTGTCATCTCCCTCCAGTGAAAGAATGGGACCATGGCTGCTTTTGGCCTATATCCCTCCAAACCATACCTATTCTTGTACTTATTCAAATATCTTTTAAATGTTGTACCTGTACCTGCATCCACCACTTCCTCTGGCAGTTCATTCCACACACAAACCACACAGTGTAAAAAGTTGCCCCTCATGTCCTTTTTAAAACTTTCTCCTCTCATCTTAAAACTATGCATCTTAGTCTTGAACTCCAAGGCAGGAACTTATGCCAAATCTTTATAAGTGACCTGGTTAGATCTCAGTTGGAGCACTCGCTACAACATTTACCCAGAGTCTGGGAAAGATCCAGGGGTAAGATTCCAGTTGATTCTACAGAAATTCTTAATTGGTTTTCATGGTAAACAGCTGTGTGATTGGTCCCAGTGGAAGAGCCCAGAGGGAGAGAGACTTTCTGTGGGTGGGGGAGTATAATTGCATGGCAAGAGACAGTGGTATGAGGTAGGCTAGATTTTGTTCGCTGGGCCAAATACTTTTGCTGCTTCTTGTGATCAGAAATTACCTTGTTGACAGAAAGCATGGAGAGAGGAGAGGGTGAGGAGGTGGGAAAGATCATCAAGTGGGAAGCAAGTAAATTTTTGGGACATTAGGGAAACACTCCTGTTCCTTCCAGTTCGAGTATTACAAAGTTACTTAGCTGATGGGTCCATTTGTTACATGCTGAACTTCCAGAAATCCTGGAAACGAGGCTAACATGTGAAAAAAATAGAAATAACTATAAAAATAGCATCGTAAAGCTATGTAGTTGTATCTGTGGTTCCGTTGGTTACCCTCTTCCAACAGATAACAAGACTGCGACTGCAAATTTCACTCCAGAGCTTGAACGCAAATATAAAGACTGGCACTCCAATGCAGAACCAAGGGAATGCTGCATCATCTGAGGGAAAAACTTTTGGATCAGATGTTAAACTAAGCCCTTATCTGCCACCTCATCTGGATGAAGGTACAATGTTAATCAATGAATCAGGTCAGGAGATCTGGGCTCAATATTTGTATCTTAATCAACATCAATGAAAAATATAATCTCGTCAATCACACATCAATCTTTGTAGGAATTTGCTGTGAACAAACTGGCTTCTGTGTTTCCTACATTCCAGTAGTAACTACACATCAAAAACTACATTATTGCTTTTAAAGTGCTTTGGGGCAACTTGAGGTCACAAAAGTATTACAAGTGTGTAATTATAATATATTGTAAGGAAGACTAGTTGGCAAATCAGTTAGCAATCCTGAAGAAGAGTAATACCCGAAACTTTGACTGCTCCTTTCCTTCAGATGCTGCCTGGCTTGCTGTGTTCTTCCAGCCTCCTATTTGTCTACCTCAGATTTCAGCATCTGCAGTCTTTTTTTTGTCTCTCATCTGTCTTTGACATGGACAGAGAATCCAACAAAATGGCCCCAAAAGGTCTCATGGTTGCCCTTGTGAATTGAACTGGTATTGGGACGAGGATGTACTTATCTTGAGAAGAAATCACAGGAAGTCTTTTTGAAATTCAATAAACACTTATAGGGCTAATAGAAACTGCCTGTCAGTGAATCCCCTAAAGGGGTGAATAGATCTTCCTAGTTCACCACAATTAGACAATGAGAATCATCCAAACTAATGGCTGATACAGCTAAATGTTAATTGCCTGTTAAAAGACAATGTATCAACCTGTCGCTTCATATGTAAACATGATGCAACAGCTTTGGGATAGCAGCCATTTTACATCTTAATTCATCTAAGACAGGATGGGAGATATCATTTTAAGTAGAACTCCAAGATAAACTCTAAGAGACACCCTCAGACAGAGAGAGAGAGAGAGGGATCTCACCATAAAGAAGGAGGAAGGCACAGCAGCTAAAGAACTGCCATTTGAAAGCTGGCTAAGAGACAACAAACTGCAGTGCTGATAAAACAAGTTAAAGGAGCTATCGTTGCTTCCAAGATCCATTCTGCATAATCTGTCTATGGGAGAAATCAGTTGATCAACTACGGAAGCTATTGAAGCTGCTGAATTCTGATTTCAATTTATCCAGATCCTTCACCTCAGAAAGCAAAATCTTCAAGATGGTCCACCTTGCAACAATAACAGACTGTATTTTCATAAAGTTAGAAGCAGGAGTAAGCCACTTTCTCCCTTGAGT
Organism: Ginglymostoma cirratum; assembly: GCA_024137785.1. Lineage (NCBI taxonomy): Eukaryota > Metazoa > Chordata > Chondrichthyes > Orectolobiformes > Ginglymostomatidae > Ginglymostoma > Ginglymostoma cirratum. The sequence goes on along the minus strand of JAHRHZ010000025.1, from coordinate 17,722,898 downwards.
CTGCTCTTGCCATTCAATGAGATCATGGCTGATCTTCGACTTGTCTGCCTCCTCTCCACCTATCCTCTCCTCTATCCATCCTCTATCCGCCTCCCCCTCTCCCCTCTCTCCCTATTTATTTCAGAACCCTCTTCCCCTCCCCCATTTCTGATGAAGGGTCTAGGCCCGAAACGTCAAGTTTTCCTGCTCCTATGATGCTGCTTGACCTGCTGTGTTCATCCAGCCCCACGCTTGTTATCTCTAATTACTCCACATGCCCACCTCATCCTGCACACCTTTCATCTTCTACATTTCGAGAATCTTTGATGTGCCCCTGCTTTTAATTCTTGTATACGCATTTTAGCCAATAACCATATCGCTTTTATCTAGTGACTTTCAGCAACAGTTTTATGGCATTATAGTTTTATAGCATAGTAGGTCCTTATTTTTACATTGAAACACTTGCAAAACTGAAAGCAGACTAAATTCGCTTCTTGGACCACTTGTGGGTACACCTAATACGTTCAAGACAAAAGCTGCACAATTGTGAGTTTGTTCTTCCTTTGTCTAATTGCAAGGTATTGTTGAAAGGAAAGTTAATGATATCCAAATTTAAAGGGATTGCAGCATAAAATGATGAACAGTGTAATGTTCATAGTCCTGTCATCAATAACTTACTGCATTATTTTAGTCTCTTGCTTGAGAGATTACTTGATCTACATTCGGTTATTTTTCTCCTTCAGCATGGCTAGCAGTCCCTGAAAGAACCAATTAATCTGAAGGAAAATATTCATTTTATTTACATTAATCGGTCCTGAAGTAGGCAGTGTACAAGGTCTCTCTATTTTGTGGTTTAAAGAATTTGCAGTTCAGTATAATTAGTGTAATCCTATTTCCTAGAAATCAAAATCTATTTCTCAAATAACTCAGGGAAAGTTTTTCTGGAATGGCAATGCCATTTTGAATAGAGGCTGCTGGACATGTTTGCAACTTATCATACTTTATTGTGTAACCAGACTATTGAGCAAAATGGCAATCTACATACAAAAGAAACTCTTCATAGCAAGTCTCTCACAGCTGGATGTTTGAGGGATGGTTTCATTCATCCTGACCTTCAACTGTGGATTGTGGAGATCAATAACTGAACAGACAGCATTTGAAGAAGTGGCTGTGTCAAGAGTCCCACTGACCACAGTATCACAGTATGGGCAGACTATTAATCAAGAGACTGGTAATTTTCTAGGGACCTGGGTTTGAACCCTGCCATGGCAGATGGTAGAATTTGAATTCAATAAATATGTTTAGAAGGGGGTAATGATTAAAGTTTTTGGCATCCTTAAATTTGGATAAATCTGAGTCTAGATGATCTACCTTAAACTAATAATGGCAGAAATAGTGGCAGCCATAACCATCAATCCTAGGCTATCACCATGGTGAGGTAGTACAAAACTAGAGCGCACAGGTTTAAGGGAGAAATATAATAGGGACCTAAGGGGCAATGTTTTCAGAGGGTGGTACATGTGTGGAATGAGCTGCCAGAGGAAGTGGTGGAGGCTGGTACAATTACAATATTTAAAAGGCATCTGGATGTGCACGTGAATAGGAAGAGTTGAGAGGAAAACAGCCAAATGCTGGTAAATGGGACTAGATTAATTTAGGATATCTGGTCAGCATGGATGAGTTGGACCGAAAGATCTGTTTCCATACTATATAATTCTATGACTCTATCTGGAATTAGGAGGTTAATGATGATCATGAAACTGCTGTTGATTGTCAGGAAAAACCCATCTGGATCGCTAATGTCCTTTCAGGAAGGAAACTGCCATGATTACTGAGTCTGGCCTACATATGACTCCAGGCCCACAGCAATGTGGTTGACTCTTAATTGCCCTTCTTATTAGACTTGTTCTTGGACATTTAGTTCTAACATGTTTCACCCACTGTGTTGCTGGAAGCATGAGCTGATAACCAGTGCATAAAAAGCAACAAGGCATCCAAGATCAAGATCCCAGATGGGAAAACAGTCTGGAAGAAAGATTTCCCCAACTTACATTGATTTCCCTGGAGTAGGCAGTGTGTGAGCAAATATCTCATGGCCTGAATAGATTTTTTCATTGATATCATCGGACAAATTTTTGTCCCTGTATCTAGTCAACCATTGAGATTAAAGGAATAAATAGAAAAAAAAGACTGAAGTGGAAGGTGAATTAGAGTGGTTGAATTCAATGCCAAAGCAGATGTAAAAAACATGAGGAAAGGAAAAGAAGGATTGCACTGAGAAAGGTAAAAAGTTAGAAAGAAAAGAAAACAAAATATTGTAACGTTTTCAGTAATCTTCAGTATCAATTCTTCTTTGTGGGGGCTTGGCAATCAACCAAAAAAGATACTGGAAGGGTATTTATTCTGTTAATTACTAGAGTGGGGTTGGCAAACCATTTTTCATTACCTGAAGAGCCTTTTGTAAAATATTACCTAAAATAAATATTAGGAGCTGCAAGATGAAAATTCAATATTTTTAAATAAAAAAAACTTGGCAAATTTCCATGTGTCAATGATACAATATATAAGTTGTGCTAAAAAACCAGACTATAGGGTTGTCCTCCCATTAGAGAGAGAGAGAGATGACTGATTGTGGTTTTACCAGAGGAATACTCAGGCCAGGGGAGAGATCGAGAAGGAGAGTCCTTCATGGTAACTTCAGCCAGTGCAGAAATTAAACACATGCTGGTGGCGTCAATCTGCATTATAAACCATCTGTCCAAATGCACCAACCCCCATAATTTGTAGGTACGGTAACTAAAGTGCATTTGTTGAATTTGTGTTTCAATAGATAAAAGCAAAATTAAAATAAACCTAACTCTGAATTATCACACAATTTTTCATTGTATCATCAGTGTACTTATATTCAAGTGCTTAGATTAGGCTTTTAACGCCATAATAAATTGCAGCTTTTACTTTCCTGGATTTAATGTTTTTTTATATAGGCTTTTCTCATGTTAATATAATCCAACTGGAAATCAATTGGGATCATGAATGAGATGTTCAAGAGTTGGGTGTAGTTCTGGGGCTGCATGTTTTAGATTTCTGTAAGTGGACTGAACTTTTCGTATGAGTGCATGATATTCTGAGAGAATTTGAGGGCAAAATGCCATTTATGCAAACTTAACAATGAAGCAGAGCAACTCATCCAACAACTTGTCAAAACTTGTAATTCAGAGAATGTTTCTGCCTCATCACAAGTTGCTGGCTGATTTGTATATTAATAAAATTTTGCACAGTTGAGTGGCTGTTATTTTTTTCCACAAATCTTGGGATCAATATCTCATTATGAACTATTCCAGACTCACAATCACTAGATATGCTGAAAGATGCTGAAATATGCTTCAGTTGCTCTTTAATATCACCAGCCTCTACACTTAGGACAAGCTGCAGATCTAAAAATAAGACATATGAAAAATTTACAATCAATTAGGGTGCAGTCAGCTTTCTCAGATGAGTTGAATAAATATTTTATCATCTTCTTACTGCCATACAGTTCGCTTGAGTTTCTAAAACCATGAAAGCTGTTATTCACTCATGTTAACCATCTTGCTGAAAACTCTAACTCAATCCAGCCAGACCTTTATCATTGCTATTTCACTGTTGAGCATGTTGTCTGTGTCATATATCCCTGGAACACTTTTCTCAAAATACTTTGTTGAATTGTTTGCCTTGAACATCTCCCTTGCTCCCATTCACAATAATGTCATTGGAACCTTTAATGTCAAACTGGGAGAGTTAACAGAGCATACACACATATGCTGGTGTACATTCAGAGCATAAGTAGGCTACTGAGACCCTCAAGCCTGCTCTTATAGCTAATAAGATTATGGTTGATCTGATTCTCCTAAATTCACACTTACCCCCAATAACATTTCACCCTCTTGCTTATCAAGAGTCTCTCTACCTCTGCCTTCAAAACATTCAACGATAATGAAAAGGCTTGCTTCTCCTTTGAGGAAAAGAGTTCCAAAGTTTCATGACCGCCTGAGAGAAATTGTTATTCCTGTCTTAATAGGTGACCCTTTATTTTTAGCAGTGACCCGTCATCTTAGATTCTCCCACAAGGGGATACAGTTTTTCACATCCACCCTGTCAAAACTTCTCAGGATCTTGGATGTTTTAATCAATTTACCTTTTATTATTGTATCCTCCAATGGATACAAGCCTAGCCTTTCCAACATTCCCTTATAAACAACCTTCCCATTCCAAGTATTAGTCTAATAAAGCTTTTCTGAATTACTTCCAATACATTTATATACTCCTTAAGTAAAGAGACCAATACCATATAAAAGTAGTCCAAATGTGGTCCACCAATGTCATGCATAACTGAAACATGATCTCCCTATGCTTGTAGATTTTCTTTTAGATCAATCTGTTCAGAACTGTTATGACATGCCTCTGGAGCATGTGGGACTTCAACTCAGGCTTTCTGACTCTGAAGTCTTCCTTCTTAATTCTTCTTCACTAAATGATGTAACTAAATTTCCTAATTCATTGAAAGACGTGGATATGAACCTATTGTGATTCATGTGTGGGACATGCAGATCTCTCATATATGAGAGCTTTGCAATCTCTCACCATTTAAAAGTAAACTGCTTTAAATTCTGTGAAGGAAAAAACAGACATAACGTTTCGGGTCTGGTGACCTTTCCACAGAACTGAACCCTGAGGAAGGGTCATTGGACCCGAAACATTAACTCTGTTTTTTCCTTCACAGATCCTGCTAGACCTGCTGAGCTTTTCTAGCAACTTTATTTTTGTTCCTGAGTTACAGCATCCGCAGTTCTTTCGGTTTTTGCTTTAAATTCTGTCTGTCAGAATGGACAACTTTTCTGCATTAAACTTTATTTGCCAGATTTTGCTCACTTAATCCATCTATATTCCTTTCTAAGATAACAAGGTGTAGAGCTGGATGAACACAGCAGGTCAAGCAGCATCAGAGGAGCAGCAAAGCTGACATTTCGGGTCTAGACCCTTCTTCAGAAAATGTTCTTGTTATCTCATATTCTCCAGCATCGGCAGTTCCTACTATATCTATGTTCCTTTCTAACCTCCTTATGGCCCCTTCACACTTACTCTCTTAGCTTTCTTGTGTCATCAGCAAATTTCGCGACCATAACTTCATTCCCTTCATCCAGGTCATTTCTATAATTGTAAAAAATTGAAGTCCCAGCACTGATCCCTGTGGCACTTTACTCATTACATCTTACCAACCAAACCAATGATTTGTTTATGACTACTCTTTGCTTCCTGTTAGCTAGCCAATGTCTATCCATGCCAATGTGTTACTTCCTACACCAGTTGTATTTTGCACAATAAATTATGATGTGGAACTTATCAAATACCCTCGGGAAATCTAAATACAGTTCATTCACCAGTTCTCCTTTGTCTACGGCACATGTTACTTACTCAAAGAACTCCATGTAATTGATTAAACATGGTTCCCCTGTCACAAAACCATGTTGACTCAGTCTGATTACCTTGAACTTTTCTAAATGCCCCGCCTTAATGTTTTTAACAGTAGCTTCAAACATTTTCTCTATGACAGATGTCAGGTTAACTTGCCTGAAGTTTAATGCTTTTGAATAAAGGAGCTATATTTTCTAATTTATAATCTAAAGGAACCTTCCCAAAATGTAACGACTTTTGAAAAATACCACTAGCCAATTCTTTTAAGACCCCATAATGAAGTCCATCAGAACCAAGAACTCCTCAACCCACAGCTCCAATAAGTTGCTGAGTACCACTTCTCTAATGAATGTGATTTTCCTGTGCACTTCACTCACTTCTATTTCTTGATTTACTGCTATTTCTGGAATGCAGTTTATGTTTTCTACAGTGAAGACCGACACAAAAGATCTGTTCAATTCGTCTGACATCTCTTTATTTTTCATCATTAATTCCCCAGATTCACTTTCTTTCGGACCAACTGTCACTTTGTTAATTCTTTTCTAAATATCTATAGAAACTTTTACTATATGTTTTTATATTTATAGTCACTTGTGCTCTAATTTTCCTCCCTTTTCTAACGTAATTTTTTCATTGTACTTTGCTGCATTTTACATTGTACCCAACCTTCTGACCTACTGCCTATCTTTGCATAGTTACTTGCTTTTTTATTTAAATTTGATGCTACCATTAAGCATTTTATTTGACCACAGATGTTGGGTCTGTGCTTGAGATCTTTTGCACTCATTGGAATGTATATCATGAAATATCCCCTTAAATATTTTCCACTGCATTGGCCTACACCTTAAACTAAGTTGCCAGTTCACTTTAGTCAGATTTGCTTTCTGCTATCATAATTGCCTTATTTGTTCAGTCTGAATGTAGAATTTGCTATCAGGTCGTTAATTAATCCTATCTCATTGCATAGTAATAAGTCTATTATTAGCTGCTCTCTGGTTACTATTAGTGAGCTGTAATAAGTGCAGATCTAAGAAACTAACTTACAAACATTTTATGAACTGTCATTTAGGTTACGTTGCTTATCTGATTTTTCCAGTTTATGTATGTGGATTAAAATCACCCACTATCAACATCATATCTTTCTGACAAACTCCTGTCATTTCTTCCTTCATATTCCATCCTGCTTGGTAACCGTAATGTGTACGATCTGCAAGATACACTGCAGGAATTCTCCAAACCTTCTTAGACAGCGCCTTCCAAACTCGATGGCCACAACCATCTAGAAGGACAAGGGCAGGAGACACATAGCAACATCACTAACTGCAGTGACCCTCCAAGCCACTCACTGTCCAGACTTGAAAATATATTTTCATTCCTTCAGTGTTGCTGAGTCAAAATTCTGCGAGAGCCTTCCTAATTATATTATGTGAATACCTGCAGGAAATGAACTGTTACAGTTCAGGAAGGCAGCTCACCAGCACCTTCTGAAGGGCAACTAGGGATGGACAGAAAATGCTAGCCCAGCTGCTCACATCCCATGGGTGTCTTAAAAAAAATCCTACCATCTGGTTACTGTTAGGGGACTGTAATTTAGTGCCTAGAAGATCCTCATTCCTTGTCCTGCTATGTCATTGGTGCCTACATGAACCACAACCACTTCTCTCAAGACCTGAGCAGGTGTCTTAAACCCTGCCCTCAACAGGCAGCCTGGCCTCTGAACTCTTAGTCTTTGCTGCAGAGAACCGTACCAATCCCCTCACTATACAGTGTCCTACTACAACCACATTTTCTTATTATTCTCATCCATTTGAATGGCTTGCTCCACTGTGGTGCCATTGTCAGTTAGCTCATCCACGCTGCTGCTCTAACGGTCATCCAAAGAAGTTGAGAGAACCTCAAACATATTGGACAAATGAAAAGGCTCAGGCTCCTGCCCTCTGGGTCCCTTACCTGGTATACTTGCAGTCACACCATTCTTTCTCTGACCATTGACAGAATCAGAAGACCCTATCCAAGTATTGTGAACACCTCATAGAACAGAGAGTACCCAGGTAACTTTCTTCCACCCTGATGTGTCACAGTATCTGTTCTTCAGCCTCCAGCTTCTTTACTCTGAGCCAAATCTATTTGACCAGCATTCATGTACTCCCTACACACTGACCTCCAGGAGCTCCCTCATTCTGCAATCACAGCACAACATCTGCTTTGCTTATTGTGTTCTAATTCAATAAGTAATTAATTATATGATTCATTAATTATTAGCTAAATTAAGTCAACATTTGTAGCCAATGCTACCCCTAGGTGGTGGAACATACACTCATTCATAAAGTAGGAATACTGTTTTGGGTTTGGTACACAACTAACTACAATACCTTCTGTACGAAAAGGGAATCCAATGAATAAGAATGACTGGTCATTCCTAACCAGGTGATAAAGCCTATTCAGTCTCAGTTGCAGTGGCTTTTTAAGACGAAGATCTTTTGCTAGTGCTTCAAGTAGGCTTTGAGGTCCAGTCCACCCACCTGACCTCAGTTCCAGCTTCACTTACCACTCTGTGGAAGGGTTCCCCTTCCAAGATCAGGATCCAGTTGGTGAAGATGTTTATTAAGGTCAAATATTTAAAAATGTGGAGAGAGGACATTCAACTTACACGTTTTGTTCTCCGTTGAAAGATGGTACAAGCATAACACTCCCTCAATACTGCAGTGGAAGTGATCAAGTTCTCAAGTGGGGCTTGAACTTACTACTTTTCACTCAGTGGCTAGAGTACAACCATTGAACTATGTATGTCTTTTGGACATGAGACAAGGATTTTTCAAAAACCATTATCAATTTGTGTAATGTTGCTATCATTACAAGGCTAACATTTCTTACTCACCCCTAATTGCCCTTGAGAAAGCACTGGTGGGAACCTTCTTGAACCATTGCAGTCTGCATAGTAAAGGTGCACACAACCCTTACCGTTAGGCCAGGGGTTTTGACTCTGTGACAATGACAGAAGGATCAATACATAAATTGATCAGGACAATATGTATGATTGGGAGGAGAATTTGGAAAGGGTCGTGGTTCCCTGCACCTGCGAACTATGTGCTTTTAAGTGGTGATGACAGATTTGGGAAGTGCTGAAAGATTGGATTTGAATATATTCAATTGTACTGAGTAGGCTGCCAACAAACAAAGCGTGTGCTTTTTGGGCAAGGCAGTCATCTCCTGGATCATTACTTGTGTATGAGCCCATTCCCTCAGGAGGAGATGGTTAGAGAGGAAAACACTAAGAAATAAATTATACTGCAAAGTACATTCTGTGAAAATATGTTTAGTCCATCTGTTTACCACTCCCTCTCTGCAGGGTCGAGCACAATGAAATGGAAACCAGATTTTAGTTTTATTCCTTCAAAAACTACATTTTAAATATTGTATAAAACAAAATTGCATTGTTGCAGTGCCTTTATTAAATAGGCCTTTGGCAAAAATGTAAAAATAAACAGACCCTTCTGCAGGATTTCAGGGTGAATGCAATATGTAATAAAGTTGAAAAGCTCCAGAGAGCTGTCATCAGACTTGCTGTTACAGCAAAAGAATCTATTCGACATAGTATTAAACTGCAATGGAAACAATATACTGAATAATTGATGCTGGAAGGTGGATTCCAATTCAACTATTTCATCACAAGTTTCAGATAAAGTTTCATATCTTTGGTTTATTTGGGATAAGCAGTTATGATATTGGTACATTAATGAGGCTACGTAGCACCTTTCACATACTAATCACCCTCTGTAGACTCCATAATGTCAGGCTTTGAGGAAATGTTACATGAAATGGTTAATATTTAACCCCCTAAACACAACACTGACATCATACAGACTTGGTGAAAAAACAGATTAGGATCTCAAAACAGTAAGACCTACCATCCGGATCCACCTCATATTCCCTGTAACAATGCTTATCACGTCAGTGTAACATGCACTATGTAGCTAACACGCAATAAACCCCTTCCTATTGAAGATTTCAGAGCGTCTTTTCTTGTTAGATTAACAAGTGGTTTTCCTCTACTACACCAGACCCAGAGCCCCCTGTAGATCCCTACTCTGAAAGACGATGTTGGTAACAAACCTATCCCATAACGCAGGATGCCTCATAAACCATGTGGCTGTGGTGAGAATTCCTCACAAATCATTCCTCAAATTGCTGCTGTTTCCAAACCATCAATCTCAAACCCCATCCATAATACACCACAGAAGTCTCTGCAACAGGACTTAACCCACCATCTCTTGCCATGGAGGCAAAACTGAGCAGGACATTTTATTTAACCATCTGATTAATAAAGAAAAGTTTTCAAATCTGTTTATTCTTAATGGAATTTGGGCTTTCATTATAATGCTGTTTACGTTGTAGGTGGTATCTGCTGGGAACACCATCTCAAACAAGAATCAGATTTCCCAGTGTTGTGCCTTGGTTGGAAAATGGTCCACAGCATGTTGCCTATAAGGAAGTAGAGGTAAATCAAGTGTGGGAGTTGGTCAAGACAACATGGAGGGTTTTATTCTGCACATTGGATAGATGGCTGTCCTTATACGTTCTTACAGAATATTCCACCCTTTCTCCTCAGTCTCTTGCACATAACTGCTAATGTTACATACATTGTCACATGTCTCTTATTATTGTGTCTAGTTTCATTACACAACATGAATGAAAGCCACATGCACTTTCTTTCAAGCTTCTACACTTCATCTGACTGTGTAATCCAACCTCCTCAGGAACCTCATCATCGACTGTCCGCACACTTGGCCATGCTTTTCCTGATTGAGGGGAACATGTATGGAGTAGGTGGACGTGTTACTTCAGTCCCTGTAAACTACCAACAAAGGCAAGATATCCAGTGTGTCTCATTTCCTGAGACCTTATTTTTCTACTTGCTGGTGTACTGTTAGAGGTACATCAGGTATCCTGGCCATTTTGGAGTTGAGCCCGTGAAATATAGGGAATGGGATTCTTGCTGCTGACTGGGAATATATTCATCTGAAACCCATGTCATCACTGTTCCTATGAAGGAAATAACACGATTATATCTTACATCTTGTCTGAAATAGGTGATAGAGCAATTTCAGATGTGCAGGTTCCATTTGGGGTTGCTAATTCTCCAGGATTGTCCTGGAGTTTTCAAGAATTGAAGATTGAAAACCCAGATTCTGCTGTGAATAAGATAAAGACAAAGATAAAACTCATCATAATATTCAAAGAAATAATTCAAGATAACAAGCATGGGGCTGGATGAACACAGCAGGTCAAGCAGCATCATAGGAGCAGGAAAACTCGACGTTTCGGGCCTAAACCCTTCATCAGAAATGGGGGAGGGGAAGAGGGTTCTGAAATAAATAGGGAGAGAGGGGG
>JAHRHZ010000025.1:17654238-17711677 GCA_024137785.1 Ginglymostoma cirratum | reverse complement strand
GAGAGGTTGAGACGATTGATGTCTCGACGGCAGTTGGAGATGAAGAGGTCGAGGGAGGGTAGGAGGCCTTGGGGTGGTGTCCAGGAGGAGGGCTTGTGTTGGAGGCGGGAGAAGGGGTCACAAAGAAATAATTCATTTCACATTTCCATTCACACTTCCATAAACAGTGGAAGTGGAAAAAAGGGGTTATGGCTTGAGTTATAAACCATTTGATCATGCACCAGAGCCTGTTTGTTTCCCATTAGGCGTGGGAATGTGGTGCCCCGCAATGACAGATATGTAAAGCTGCCAACCAGAGTTAACAACCCTAATCTCAAAGTTCAGTATCAGTATTTACATTAAAGAAGAATCATTTTCATTTGCCATACTATCACAGGAAGTCCCTATTCCCATCAAGTGGCTAATCAGGGGGAAATAAAAGCTTTCATTTTGATGTTTTGGACTGTTTAAAATGTGTTGCTTCGCAGCAAAAATATGTTCATAACAAAATATTATGGAAACATTCCTTTATGTTGACAATTCAGAATAAAATTGACTGAACATTTCTATACTATAATGGTGACTTTATTTCAAAACTACTTGGTTTACTGTGGGGTCTTTGAAAGCAAATTTTTCTTTTTGCTTCTTTTTGAAAGTTCGCAGGTCCTATGGTTTTTTACCCCTGCTGTCTGATCTGTTTACTCTCAAATAATTCCTTGCACATGTGGTCAACAACTGTTGGTTCTGGGTGTGTCATCACTTAACCACTGGCTTCCAACCATGTCACCCCCACACACTATACCTGCCCCTGTTCCACATGGCCACAAAGCAGACAGCGAATACACATATTTATTAGTTGATTGGATGATCCACAGCCGTCTTTCATCTTTAGTATAGTTAACAAGCGAAGAATCAAATTTCTGAAGGAGTATGTGAATAGAATGGGTTTAGAAGGATATGGGCCAAATACTGGCAAATGGGACTATATTTATCTAGGATATTTGGTCGACATGGATGAGTTGAACTGAAGGATCTATTTCCGTGCTGTACATGTCTATGACTGTATGAGAATAACATTTCAAGGGCTCTGGGAAACAACGGGGAGTGAGATTAATTCCGTAGTTCTTTCAAAGACCCAGTGCAGGCATAATGGGGTGAAAATTTCCATGCCTTTGCAGTCATGTGAGGAAATTTGGTAAAATGCACTTCAAGTTGTCTCCCCAACACATCCTTGCCCTTGTGCATGTTTCATGGAAGCAAACAAAGGCTGTTAATGAGCTACTGAAAGCTGATATTTTAAGCCACGAGAGAATTGGCCCTAGGATGTGTTGCTCACACCAACATTCCCATTCCCTGTGGCATCAGGGCGCCAGAAGCATATGGGAAATGGTTTAACAGGGAGCTACCACTCATTTGAGGGTTTATGTCTGTTAGTTGGTAGTATTTCACAAGAGGATCTATCACCAGGCAGCTGGCCTGCCCTTGCAGCCACTGGCAGAGACTGATATTTCTGTTAATGCTTTTGCGCTGTTTAAATAGCAGCTGCATCCCTCCAACCAAAGTACCTTCAAGATACTGGTGTTGCTCGTGCTGATGATTAGTCATCAGCCACATTGTGAGGGCGGCCAGCAACCCGATTTACGGGCTGTGCTGGATGAAATCTCTGGGCTAGGACCTGGCCATTGACTATAATTAGTCAGGTCTTCCAGAAGCAGCTTCTTAATTAGATGCCTCCAGGAAGACAACTTCCAAGTCCAACCAGGGTCACTTCCATGTTCCTGATCTGGAATTCATTCCAACATTGGGATTGGAATGCTAGTGGCAAAATACAGTCTGATAGATTGAATGGCCTTCTTTTGTTCTGTAACTTCCTAAGGTTTAGTATTAAATTCCAAAACGTTAGAACATCTTTACATTTAAAAACTGCATTCTTTAAGTGATTTTTCTCCCGTGTGACTCAAGACCTGGGTTTCAGTCTTTAATTCCTGGAGATCCTGGGGCCTGCAAGAGCATTGGAAACTCTATCCGTGCAAGGTGCAGTATTTCCAGAAATATTAGTCTTACATGTTCGGATACTGGATTCTGGAATTCGAGACATAGCACAGTTTGGGCTAGTAGCTCTTAAAAGTTCCTAAAGCTGCTATTTAAATACAGTACAAGAGAATTCATTGAAGTTTATGAAATTGAAGCATTGGTCTGGGCGTAATTCACTATCCAGGAGGGGAATAAAGCTCAAATGAGAGCTCAGCCACTTAATGCTGCTGTCAGGAAGCATTTGTTTACACAAATGGTGGTGGGAGTATGTAACTCTAACAACAGCAATTGACTGAGATTAATAGATCTTTGTTGGGCTTGGGTATTAAGATTTATGGAACAAAAATGGAGTTATGATACAGATCAGTCATGACCTGATTTAGTGGTGAAACAGACTCCAGGGGTCGCGTGCTTATTCAAGTTCTTATGTCTGCTAAGAATGCATTAAAAATGAAACATGAACTCAACTTCAAAATGTGGCTGCAATAAAAGGTTCTGTTCTATTTCAAACTTCGTGCTCAATGAGGTGAATGAGGTCAGCACTGGGGAATTAAAGATTTTCATTCCAAATCAAGCTTCTGAGTTTGAGAGATAGAATTTGTAACTCCAGTATCTGCTCCCATGGTCGTGTTCACAACTGTAGCCATGTCTGATCTCCTCAGCCTGATGACTGGAAACATTTGTAGAAGAAACACAGTCAGTTGCGATCGCTACACCGTCTTTCATCTCGATCCATAACTCACATCTGTTAATAACCTTTAACTGGAATAACCTTTAAAGAATCGAAATGTTAAACGATCATTTCAACAATAATCATTCTGTTGCCATTCTCAAATGACATTGGATTTCTCAGATCTAAGTCGCTACCCCGACACAGAATTGATTAGGAACTCATTAGGGAGAAGTTTGTAAAAGGAACTTGAATAAGGGGGCACAGATTTAAAGTGATGTGGAAAAGAAGCAAAAGGTTTTGGAGTAGATTTGTAGCTTGGGTTGTGGATGTTGTGGTTGGTTGGCTCACCGAGCTGGTTCGTTGTTGTTCCACAGACGTTTCATTACTGTGCTGGGTAACATCGTCACTGCAGCCTCTGATGAAGCACCATTGTGTTTTCCCACCTGGTTTTCAAACTGGAGTCTGTTGAGCTGGATTACCTCACTTCTGGTTTTCCTTCGCAATGGAGTGTATATGAAGTCGAGGTCTACGCGTTTGTTGATGGCTTTCTTTGTGGAGTACCAGGCTTCTAGGAACTCCCATGCCTGTTTCTGCTTTGCATGTCCCAGGGTCTTGACTAATACTCACTCATCTATTCATATGGATAAGGAGAACCACCAATTCGATTAGGACAACACAAAAAAGGTGATATCAGAAAAGTGGAGGTTTTAACCTATTAGCAGAGGATGAACAGGTTGGCTCTCTTTTCCTCTTGAGAGGAGAAATCTGAGAGGTGACCTAATCAGGTCCTTAAAATAATGAAAGATTTTGAAAGGATAGACAAAGACACACAATGTTTCCACTTCAAGGGAAGAAGCAAACCTACAGGCTATCAATTCAAGGTAGACACCAAGAAATCAAACAAGGAATTCAGAACTAACTTCCTTTTTCAGAGAATAGTAGCAGTGTGGAACTCACTATCACAGGGGGAAAAAGAATTGAGGTAAATGCTACAAATGGGTTTGAGGAGGTTAGAGAGACACGCCAGAAGAGGGTTAAGCTGATTGAATTGAATGAGAAGCTCAATTGAACTGTAGGGTGAAATTTAACAGGAGTCTGATTGGCATGGATTGGGTCACAGTCATACAGCATAGAAACAGCCCATCATGTCCATACCAACCAACAAACACCAAACTTCATGAATCCCATTTACTTGCATTTGGTCCATTGCCCACTATGCCTCAGCATTAAATACTATCTGGATGCTTCTTAAATATTGAGAGAGTACCTGCCTCCACTACCTTCTCAAGCAGCACATGCCATATTTCTACTACCCTCTGGGTGAAAAGATTTTTCTCAGGAATTATCTAAACCACTTGCTCCTCATTTTAAACTTATGCCTTCTGGTCTTAGGCACATCTACCATGGGGGAAAGAAAAAATTCTCAATCTACGTTGTCTCAGCCTCAATTTTGTACGTCTTAACCAGATCCCCACACAGCGTCCTCTGCTTCAAGGAAAACAAACCCCGCCTCTCCAGTCTCTTATCATAACTAATGATTTTCATGCCAGGCAACATCCTGGTGAATCCCTCTGCAGTGAATTAAGTCCTTCCAATAGGATGACCAGAACTGCACACAGTATTCCATCTGAGATAACAAGGTGTAGAGCTGGATGAACACAGCAGGCCAAGCAGCATCAGAAGAGCAGGAAGGCTGATGTTTCGGGAAGGGTCTAGGCCCGAAACGTCAGCCTTGGATCTAGGCCCAAAACGTCAGCCTTCCTGCTCCTCTGATGCTGCTTGGCCTGCTGTGTTCATCCAGCTCTACACCTTGTTATCTCAGATTCTCCAGCATCTGCAGTCCCTACTATCTCTGAAACAGTATTCCATCTGTTGCCTGACCAATATTTTATAAGATTGTAACAAGGCTTTCTTGTTCCTGGATTTTACATCCAAGCTAATTAAGACAACCATCCCATATGTCTTTCTTACCACCCTGTATACTTGTGCTGACACCTTCAGAGATCTATGGACTTGCACATAAAGGGTCCCTTTGTTCTTCAGTGCTCTCTAGGAATATAGATTCATGGTGTATATCCTTGCCTTATCACACCTCCCAAAATGCACTACCTCACACTTATCAGGATTAAATTCCATCTGCCACTGCTCTGCCCAATTTACCAGCTGATAAATATCAGATGACAGTGTGAAGGATGGTCTGAGGCTATCAACAACACCAATTTTTGTATCATCCACAAACTTACTAATTATGCCTTCTACATTGTTAATATACATAACAAACGGCACAGGTCCTAACACCAGTCTCTGCAGTACACTACTGGTCACAGGCTTTCAGTTACAAAACAACACTCCATCACCTTTACCTCCAATTTGCAAACCAATTTTGTATCCAGTTTGCCAGCTTGTCTTGGATCCCACAAGCTCTTACTTTTTGAATCAGCCTTACTGAAGTCTATATAGGCTACATTAACTGCAGTACCCTCATCAAACTATTTTATCACCTTTTCAAAAAAAGCACTCCATTAAATTACTCAGACAGGATCTCCCTCTAATAAATGCATGCTGGCTGTCCCTGATAAATCCCTGCCTTTGACATATTGATTAATCCCATTCCTCATTTTATTCTCCACTAATTTCACTGCCCTTGACATCAGACTAACTGTTCTTCAATTACCTGGCCTATCCCTGATGCATTTCTTGAACAAAGGCACTACATTAGCTATCCTCCAGTCATCTGGCACTTCACCTTTGGTCAGCAAGGGTGCACTGTAGCCAAATTACACAAAACATCCAGCAAGACCTATCTCAACACTGGGAGCTACTCACGACATCTTTTAAACTAAGTTACAGGCATCAAGATAAGATTCTCACTGGCCAGCAGCAAGTTGCCTATTGAGGGGACTATTGCTTGTTAATGACCGTATTGATTGCAGATCCCACCTCATTAAGACACAGTTCTCTATCATACCATCAGTTGAGAGCAAGCTAGACGTTGAGAATTCTCAACATGGAAGTCGAACGGGGTGCCTGGAGACTTCACCTCACCGCTGGCTATGAAGGGCCTCCATGTTGGTTACCAGACAGGTACCCATCTCTCAGGGCACCCTCCTCAGGTGCCAGCCACATGTATCCCATGCCCATAGACATTGATATTTGCCAAGTCCCAGCTTTTAACAATCCTCATTACAGATCTCTGATCCACTCACATTTCTGCACTTCAATGCTTGTATCTCGGGGTGCAAATGGCAACTACCATTGTGATGCAGCAAGGACCCTGTGCACTCAAGGGCACACACCCAACTCATGCACTGAACCAGGTATCCCTCGGCTGTTCACTTTCTCTGTTAGCGTTTGCTCACTCTGAGCCTGCCTGGAAGCTCACACAGCATCCCTGCCTTGCATTGCCTTGCCTTGACTCTTTACACTTTGCCAATCAGCCAAGGACACCATGACTACAGCCTTGCTGTTTAGTACAGACATAAAACTAGGAAGCTTGACATGGTTGTCAATGGGCTTCAGCCAAGGGAGTCCCAGTCCAGTAACTCAAAGGCTGCTTCCAACATCTTAGACATGGAGCTTTGGCATGGTCAGTCGGCCACTCAAGGTGGTCAGAGTTAGGATCTTCTCCTCATAAAAGGTAAGGAGTAATATATTGGGTAGCAATTTTGACTCTTTCCGCCCTAATGTGGGCCACTTTCCTCCTGGAATGAGAGGGAGGCAGATGAATGTGAGTGGCACAGCTATTACTGTTGGTGTAGATATGGATATATCCTGAGTGAGTAAATAGGCAACACAGAGGGCAGGCAGATTTAGTGGTGTTGGAGGTCCAGGTGGACGACAGTGAGGGAGGACAGATGTTGATGGCAATAGTGAGATTCACAGGTCACATGACACTGGGTTATAGTCCAACAGGTTTATTTGAAATCACAAGGTTTCAGAGCACTGCTCTTCCGTCAGATGACATCAAATCACCTGACAAAGGAGCAGCACTCTGAAAGATTTCAAATAAACTTGTTGGACTATAACCTGGTGTCATGTGACTTCTGACTTTGTCCACCCCGGTCTAACACCAGCACCTCCAAATAATAATGAGAGCGGTAGAGTATGAGTCTAAATGGGAGGTGAATGCAGTATCAGAGATTAAGTGAGTGTGAGGCATTAGAGAGAAGGTGGTAGCCTCTACAGCTGAGGAGTAGGGCAGGTCAGTGGTCATCTTCCTACATTGCTGGGCATTCCTCCAGACAACTGAAGCTGTCCTGACCTAGGTGGCAACCTTGGACAGCGAGCTGGAAGTAAACAGATGGAGCTGGTACAGTAAACAGCATGGTGAAGAAAGTTTAATGGGTAACTTCTGTCCCTAATCAGGAACTAACAAAGTTTCTGTTATATATTCTAATGTAATAATGTGGCTCATAGCCACAGTGGTACATTAGAGAATTCTCATGTATTATAACAAATTGAAAAATAAACTTGACAATATTTACTTAATTGTAATTGTACTCATCATTGTAAGCATAGTAGAATGTCTCCTTTCACTTTGCAGTTTTTAATCTCAAAGAGTCCTGAAAAATTGAAGACCCTTTATTTGAACCCATATGAATGTCTAAAATCCATTTGGCCTGCTGCCAGGGTTTTCAACACATTTTATACCTGGCTCCTGTGGCTACTCTCTCTCTTGCTCTTTCAGTATAGATATGCATTTTTCATTTATTTAGCTCAAAGATTTGAGGTAACATGACATGTACTTTACTCTAGTCACTTCATAACAGCCAAACATACGCATATTTAGCTATGGTACAGACATGACGAGTTACTCTAAGAATTCAGATTCACCCAAACCAATTTTTCAGCAAACAGTCATCAGGTATGCAAGGCAAAGAAGCAAAACAATTTAATCAAATTTTGGCTTAATGTAATGCTACTTGAAGCCAGGTTCTAATTTATCCCTCTCTAGAGAGAATAGAGCAAATGAAACAGGACCGAGAGAGAACATTTATGAATTTCTGTGTTTTCAGCAAATTCCTTCATGCAAAAGTAAACCCAAATGTTTCATGCACTATTTATACTAGACATTTCAATAACTTATTTGTTTATTCCTTCTGTCCTCCAATTTGTTTTCCAAATCCCTCGACGAATCTTATCAGGATAATAATTCTTTCAAATAGAACATGTTTCCGCAGATATTCATGAGCCACTAGTCCTCTTCCCAAGTGACCATTGGTTTCCAGTGAACCTTGACATTTATTGTTGTCAGCTGTCTCTGTACTCTGGAAGCAAATGCTTATTTCTTTAAACTGGAAGAGTGAATCTTTCCAGAACAGGCAGTTGTAAAGTCCAGCCTAAGCTTTGATTTGATTTATTTATTGTCACTTGTACTTGTTACACGTAATACCACTAGGTGATGGCCCGGTGGTATTATCGCTGAACTGTTAATCCAGAGACCCAGATAATGTTCTAGGGACCCAAGTTCGAATCCTGCCATGGCAGGTGGTGGAATTTGAATTCAATTAATATCTGGAATTGAGAATCTAATGATGACCGTGAATCCATTGTCAATTGTCAGGAAAACCCCATCTGGTTCACTAATGTCCTTCAGGAAAGGAAACTACCATCCTTACCTGGTCTGGCCTAAGTGTGACTACAGACCCACAGCAATGTGGTTGACTTTGAACTGCCCTCTGGGATGGACAATTAGGGATGGGCAATAAATGCTGCCTAGCCAACGATGCCCTCATCCCGTGAATGAATAAAGAAAAAATATATTTGTTACAAATACAGTGAAAAGTGTTGTATAATATTGCCACTCTCTGGTGCCTTCGTAAAACACAGAAAATAAACCAACAGTTAGCAAGAACTGCAGATGATGGAGTTAGAGATAACACAATGTGGAGTTGGAGGAACACAGCAGGCCAGGTAGCATCAGAGGAGCAGGAAAGTTGACATTTCAGTTCGGGACCCTTCAGAAAATGAAGAAAGGTCCCGACCCAAAAAGTAAGCTTTCCTGCTCCTCTGATGCTGCCAGGCCTGCTGTGTTCCTCTAGCTCCACACTTTGTTATCTCTCAATAAACATAGAATACATAGAACTTAAAACATACATAAAACATAGACATAGAATTTGAAGATAGAAAATAAGGAAATAAAGTTAAGAGTTCAACTTTCCAGACCCTTCTCATGAAGCGCGTAGCCGAGGGCCTGGATCCGGGCTCTTCACCCCAATGCTGAGACCGACATCAACATGAAGCAGTCAGTCAAACTCGAGTCCCCTTGCCATGCTGCTGCCATTCTTCAGCGCCATTTTGCCTTCACCAACGTCACCGGCACCAGGAGTCCACACCAGGCCGAGATCAGCAATGCAGCTGCCTGAGATACTGTCGAGTCCCGATGAAGCCTGATGCTGGGCCCACAGCACCAAAGCAGTTGCTGCTGGGCCCCTTATTAGGCCCAAACTGCCTCCATCCCCTGTCCGCGCCATATATATAAAATATATAGTTTTATTTATATATGGGGCTGTTTATATACATAATTGAAGGAAATGCAGCATTATAATTATGTTTTGTGGGCAGATTCAGATTAACAAGAGATGCCAGACGGGTTTCAGTAGAAATATTGGGAACCATCAAATTTTTTTGTTGAAACATCATGAGTAGGCTACGGGCAGCTGCCTTTATTCAAGGTAGGAAAAATGGTTTTATAATTCGCTAAGGATTTTATTTTTAAGACAAACACTAAACAGCAGGTTAAAATCTGTGTTAAAATGGCACACGGTGATTATTAGTGCAAACGTTATATCACTCTGCCCCCAGGCATATGAACATACATATCAGTTAGAAGCATAACAGGCCATTGGGCCCCTAGAGCCCATTCTATTGTTCAATCAGATTGTGGTTGCTTTGTCTGCAACCTCAACTCCACATTCCTACCTACTCCCGATAGGCTTTCAACCTCTTGTTTCCCAAGCACCTGTATATCTTTACCATACCAACATCCTGCTCCTATGATGCTGCTTGACCTGCTGTGTTCATCCAGCCCCATGCTTGTTATCTCGGATTCTCCAGCATCTGCAGTACCTTTTATCTCTGATACAACATTTAAAACAGTTGTTTCCACCATCTTTTGAGGAAGGGCTGCAAAGACTCACAAATATCTCGTAGAAAAGCCATTTTCTTATTTATATCTTAAATGGAAGAACCCTTAATTTTAACGGGTGACCCTTATTTCTAGATTCTCTCACAAGTGGAAACATCCTTTCAAAATCCATGCTGTCAAGGTTCCTCAGAACTGTATATCTTTCAATCAAGGTGGCTGTTACTCTTCTAAACTCCAGTGGGTAATAAGTCTAGTCTGTCCAACCTTCCTTAATAAGACAACTCACCTTTTCTGGATATTAGTCTAAGAAAACTTCTCTGAACTGCTTCCATCCCACTTACATCCTTCATTAATAAGGAGACCTGCACTGTGCACAATATTTCAGATATCATCTCGCCAGTACCTAGATAACTGCGGGATGTCCCCACAACCCTTCTGTTCAATTCTCCTCACAATAAACAATAACCTTCTCTTTGCTGTATCTGCATACTAGCCTTTTGAAATTCATCAACTAGGACACCAGATCACACTGCTTCTCAGAGCTCTGCAATTTCTTACCATTTAGATAATATGCTTCTTTATTCTTCCTGTCAAAGTAGACAGTTACACATTTTCCTACATTATGCTCCCATTGTCAGATCTTTGTCAAATCATTTAACCTATTTATATTCCTTTATAGCCATCCATGTCCTCTGCACAGCTTAATTTTCTACCTACCTTTGTGTTGTCTGCAAACTTAATAACCATTCCTTTGATGACAGGAAGGATTTTAGTAAACTGGAGAAGGTTCAGAAAAGATTTACCAGGGTGTTGCAGGGAATCGAGGGTTTGAGTTTTAAAGAGAGGCTGGATAGGCTTGGACATTTTTCACTGGAGTGTAGGAGGTTGAGGGGCGACCTTATAGAGGTTTATAAAATCATGAGAAACAGATAAAGTGAATGGCAAAGGTCTTTTCGCTCAGGTGGGGAAGTTCAAAACTAGGAGCATTTTTTAAGGTAGAGGAAAAAGATTTAAAAAGGGCGCAAAGGGCAACTTTTTTACACAGAGAGTGGTTAATGTTTGTGCCAGGGGATGTAGTGGATGCAGGTAAGATTACAACATTTAGAAGACATTTGGGTAACACATGAATAGGAAAGGTTTGGCAGGATATGAGCCAAATGCAGGAAGGTGTGACTTGTTTAGTTTGGGAACATGGTCAGCGTGGATGTGTGCAATGAAGAGTCTGTTTCCATGCTGTTCTGTGGCAAGGTGGCGGCAGGCAAAGGGCTCCAGTCAGAGCTCCTCTGCTCAGCGGTTCCTCTTTCCCTTTTCTTTTCCTTTTCTTTCTTTCTCTCTCCCTCTCCCCTTTGCAGTGTTTCACAACCCCCCTCCCCACAATCCCTTCCAACCCACCTTTTAACTTCAACTATTTAACCTGAAAGAAAGGAGTTGCTTACGGTGACCGTGTGGATGCTGAGTGCGCTGACCATGCCCTGCAGCAGCAGTGAAATGAGCACGGAGTGGAGCAATGTCGGACATGGGTCAGAGTGAGTACCAGAGGGACTGTGTCCTTGGAGTAACGGAGGGCACAAGGGGCCATGTCCCAGAGCAGCTGAAGAGCTGTGTCCCTGGAGTGATGGAGGGCTGGGTATCTGAAGCGACAACGAGGCCACGTACCGGGCATCGTGGGGGCCGGGTCCCAGGGCAGTGGATAGCCGAGACAGCTCTTCAGCAGGAAACAGCTTCGATGGGCTCCGGGGCAGCGGTGGCATTATCAGAGGTGGGTGCTGAGTTGGTCAGCTGGCCTGTGAGGCCTGGAGCGGAGCTGTCATTTTACACATGGAGTAGACCCCCAGCAGCAGCGTTGCATGGACTGGTGAAGCCCAGAGCAGGACACTCTCAGTGGCATAGCATGGGCTGGAAAGTCCGGAACGGGACTCTGGTGGTGGTAAAGCAGTGAAGTAGGAAAGTTGAACTCTGTTGAAGTTATCTTTCTTTATTTTATTCTGTAAATGGCTCTAATGTATGGGCATTGGTGCACACTTTTCACTGCATTTTATTTTGAATGTGCATGATAATAAAAGATATTCTATTCAATTCAATAAAGAATTTTCAATTCTGTCCCTATGATCTAAGTCGTTTATGTAAGTTGTAAAAGTTGAAGTCCTAGCAGTGATCCCTGTGACACACCACAAGTTATATCTCATCAACCTGAAAATGACAATTAATGCTGCTCTGTGCTTCCCATTAGCCAACCAAGCTTCTAGTATGTCAATGTGTTACTCTCTACACCTTGAGCCATTATTTTGTGTGGTAGCCATTGGCGTGGCACTTATCAGATGCCTTCTAGCAATTTAACTCTTCAAAAAATTCCAATATATTCTTTCAACATGCTTTCATAAAGCCATGTTGACTGTGCTTGATTTCCTCAATATTTTTTCTCAGTGTCTTGCTACAATGTCTTTCATAAGGACATCTATAATTTTCCAATGATACATGCTAAGCTAACTAACCTATAGTTTTCTGTTTTCTGCCTCCCTTCCTTTCTGAATCAAAGAGTTATGTTCACTACATTGAAATTTAATGGAACCTTCTCTGAATCTAAGGAATTTTGGAAAATTAGAACAGGTGCCTCAACTATCAGACTAGCAACTTCTTTTAAGACCCCAAGATGAAATCCATCAGGACTCAAGAATGTATTAGTCCGCAGCTTGTGTAATTTGCTCTGTATTGCTTTCCTAGTAAATATAAATTTCTTGAGTTCCTCCCTTCCATTTGTTTTCCTGATTTGCAGCTATTTTTGGGATGTTACTGTTATGCTCTATCACAAAGACCAATGCAAAAAAAAGCTGTTCAATACATCTGCCATCTCTTTATTTTCCATTATTAATTCTCCTGTTTGATTTTCTATCAAACAACACTAGCTTTGTTAACTCTTTTTAAAATGTCTACAGAGGTACTCACTATCTGCTTTCATATTTCCAGCTAGCTATCTCTCATACTCTATTTTTTTCTGTCCAAGCCTCAGAAATGCCACCTATCTTTGCTCACTTTTTCCTAATTCGATGCACTTTTTTAGTGAACAACAGATGATGGATTCTTCCTTTGGAATTTTTCTTTCCCGTTGGAATGTGTCTGTTCTATATTTTCTAAAATATCCTCTTAAGTGTCTGCTACTACATGACCGTTAACCTAAAAGAACTTCTAGGCTACTTCCACACATCTGATTTTTCCAATCTGCATGTAAATTAAAAATCCCATGATTATCACCATATGTTTCTGCCAATCTCCCATTATTTCTTCCTTTATACTTTATCCAACTATGTGGCTGTTGTAAGGGGGCATGTACTGCACTCTCACAAGTGACATCCTACCTTAGTCACTTATCGTCTTGAGTTACTATCCGTTTTTAATCCTGGTTTCCTAAATTTAGGTCATCTGTCTCTGTTTTGCTAATGCCATCGCTATTTACCAGAGCCACTCCTCTGCATTTTCCAAAGTCCTGCCCTTCCTAAATGTCCTGAACTGTTCAATATTCAGGTACCAATCTGTGTCTTCATACAGCATGTCTCTGTAATGGCTATTAGATCATACTAGTTATATTTGTAATCTAATTGTGTCTAGTTTTATTCTGAATGATACATACATTCAGAAATACAGAGTTCAAATCTCATCTCAACAATTAAATAAATAACATATGGAATGCAAAGTCAGTATCGCTAATGGTGACCTTAATGCTGATTGATTGGCATAAAAATGTAATCAGTTCACTTTTACTATCCTTAACTATCTGCACTATGTGGTTCCAGACCAATAGTAATTTGGTTGACTCTAAACTACCAATGACATGACCTGGCAAAACATGTATTGAGGAAGGTAGCTTACCACCACCTTCTCAAGGGTAATTAGGATGCACAATAAATGCTGTCCATACCAGTGATGAATGAATCAAAAAACACTTTTTTAATGGCTCTTTGATTCTTTTTTGAATCCTTAGACTTGCTTGTAGAAGTGTTCTGGAGATTAATTTCTAATTTCTGTAGATCCCACGATAGTCCGTGAGATTTGGCAGCTCCAAAAGAACGATGAACGATGGGAGTCTATATTGTGTCTATGGGCCTGATTCTGGGTTTCACTCTCTTATATTTTACCTTTCTCCATGGGTCATATGAAGCTCTGTTCCAGGTGTGCCGCTTTGAAACCTGGCCCTTATCTGGATGTAGGCAATCTGTCTGTAGGTTAGTGGTGGTAAAAACATCTTCTCAACAATTCCCATAATCTTTTCAAATGTAGTTGCCGTCAAAACTGCTGAAAAGTACCTCATCGTCTCCCGTGTGCTTTGGGACCTAGTGAAACAGGTTTGTCTTTATGGGAAAATTAGGTTAAAACTCAGGTTGATGATTTTTTGTGACAGCTGTTGAAAAGTGAATTTGAACAAACTTACAATCAAACACAAAAAGTGAGACAGATGGCTCTGGGATTAAAGTAGCAGGCATAAATTTCATCGTACCAAAGTGTAGGCATTCCTGGAGTAGAAGTGTCTCTTTCAAGCTAGGATTATAACTAGAATAGAATAGAGACTAGCCGTCTATTGGAACTGGCCTTGAAACAGATAATATTTATACTTGAAGCAAAAAAATGTATTTTCTCGATCTTTAGTTTTCATCCATCACATTAATGAGTACAAAATGCACTTTCATTTTCAATGACACAAACCAATTATCTGCTTTAGAAGCAGGAGCTGAACAGACATATTAAAGGAGTGTCCTCAAGCAAAGTTTAGCAATTTACCATTTGCAATATTTGGAAAAATAACATTAATCATGGAGGATGCTTTTTAAATGAGGAGGAGAGTCAGAGAAGATCAAGGATAGAAGTTTGCAGCCGGGGACTCAGAAGCTGAAGGCACCACCTCATCATAGAATTTTGTGCAAGTGGTAGTTACAGTTTGCATTGTATGTTTGGAACATACAAACAAGGAACGCAAGTAGGCCACTCAGCCCTTCGAGTCTGCTTCACAATTCAATAAGTTTGAATTTATCTGATTTTAAATCTACATTCCTTTCGTCCTCTTGGTAATGAAGAGTCTATCTAACTCTGCCTAAAAATATTTAAAGATTCTAAATCTACTGCCTTTTGAGGGAATTCCAAAGACTCAGAACTCTCTGAGAGAATTTTTATTTCCTCATCTCTGATTTAAATGGATTAACACTTTTTAAAAACTCTGACCCTGGTTCTGAATCCTCCTAAAAGAGGAAACATCCTTTCCATATCAACCTGAATGCATTGACAATAAAGACACGTTTCCCGACCAGTTAATGAGACAATTAATTGGTAACAACTTTTGAACATTTATTAACCAGTAATGCATTGCGTGATTTTGGGGAGACACAATAAAAATATCAAAGGTTAACTTCCAAGCAAGACTCTGCAAGTGTTAGTAAGCTCAGGAATAGTGGTGATAGACCAGTCAGAAATATGTCGGCTTAAAGAAAGAGTGTGAAGTGCCAGACGCCTGCATCAAGAGATTAACCATCAGATACTGGGGCTAGAATGGGAAAGAAGAAAACAAGAAATATCTTGGTGTTGCAAGAGTAGAAGGTCTTTGTGGTGACTTGATGGCTATAAATTCTGATTCTGATTGTTAATGTAAAGTGGAAGAGAACCTACAATAAATGCTGATCCAGCCAGTGATGCCCACATCCTATAAACTGTAGAAGTTTAAACATCACATGCAACATAGATTTAGGCCATTACTACAACTGGCTCATGTCAGTGCTTATGCTCCATAAAGGTCTCAACACATCTTTCCTCATCTTTTTAATGTCTCTCCTATTCCTTTCTTTGTCATGCACTTAACTAGGCCGCACTGAAATGTATGTGTTATGTGCCTCCATCATTGCTTGAGTTCTGAGTGGAGCAGTTTCCCCAGATTCCCTGTTGGGTTTATCGGTGAATTAGAACAGGCAGCTCCTCATGGTGGACATAGCAGAAGTCACCAATGAGAGAGCTAGGGGCAGTGCTATCGACAGCACTCATTGTACCCAGCGAGTTGATCTAATAACTGACTTGCCAGGATCCCACGGCGAAACTGTCACTTGTTTGAGCTTACTATTAAAAAATCACGGTGCGAAACTGACAGGCCCCTCAATGACTGCTTAATGAGTTAAAGGGGCTGTTTATTGGCCACAATTGTAATTCGCAGCCCATCTCTACCCCAACTGACCGTGTTAAAATTTAAAACTGTCCTAGAGGTATCAGAAATCTCAGATGACCTTGAAAACAGTGATTTTTATCCTGACAGCCTCTTGAAATTCCATTTCCAGTTATCATCCTGGTAATTTTTTCCGCGTCTTCTTCAGTAGACTTTATCATAATGTTTCTGTAGTACCTTTATGTTATATATTAAAAAATGGACTATCATCCAAGCATTTCCTCAAACTGCATATTAAGAGGCCTTCATGTTCATTCTTCAATGGAGGTAATTAGTCTTTGGAGTATAATATATGTTAATTGGCTTTTTACCAGTTGTATTTGCATTTATGCCTGCAAGTTTACGAGAGTGAAATGAATGTTTTTCTTATGTCCAAGCTGATGATTTATCAGACTTGAAGGACTGCACTTTGACTGGGCTTTGAAAGCACAACTTGAAGGAGCTATGAGTTTTGAAACACTTTGCTGAGTGTTTGTTGAACAGTTGGAGTTAATTACTACTGAATGGGGAACTGTTCATTAGGAGAAAAATACATAAGTGTGGGGAAAGAACAGAGGCAGGGGATTTAATTTCATACGTTTTTCAGAATGATGTCCCAGATCCAAAGAGCTGAGTGTCATCCTGTGCTGTGTAATTCTATATAATGGTGCTATATTCATCAAAGATATCACTGACATAAGTGAATGTCATTGCATTGTGTACATTCTAAAATAACTCCACAGAGGCTGGTATCCTGTCACCTAGTCTCCCTTTATTTACACATGGAAAGCCCTTGACACTGATCTAGCTTCCTGAGAACCAACTGTCTAAGTGAACAGAACCTTTGAGACTCCCGTTCTTATCTGTCAGCCAGGGCTCCCTGATTGGACCAGATTAACAGCCTCAATCAGGGAACTCATATTCAATGAGCGAAAACAGAAGTTGCTGGAAAAGTTCAGCAGGTCTGGCAGCATCTGTGAAGAAAAAAATCAGAGTTAACATTTCCGGTCCGGTGACCGTTCCTCATGTTCTATGAGGTCCACCTGGCTGGCCTTGTTGCAATCACTACACATTCCAACCTAAAACAATGACCTTTTTGCCTCAAACTAATAACTTCTATTTTCTATAGTCTTGCTGCTACTCTCCACCACTCCCCATGGTTTGTCCACATCGTCTTTGGGATTTCTCACTTGGTCTTGTACAGAGCAGGATCCCCATCAAAGGAAACCTCTCATTCTCTTACACAACTGCAGGCCAGCATGCCTCATCAGACTCAGTTTTGGGTGTGATATCAGCATTCTCAGTTTTATCAAGACAAAGAGAGGGCTTGCACTTATGCAGTACCATTCACAACTTCCGGATGGCTCAATGTGCCTTACAGCTGATAAAATACCTTGTTGAAGCCTCTACTGTAATGCATATTGTGAGGGAAAACAGCAATAAATCTATGTACAACAATATCCGACAAACAACTTTGTGATAATACCCAGGTGAGGGTTTTGTTTTGGCCATTAAGTAAAAGCAAGTGCTATTGTTTGCTGCGTTATTACATCTTGTATGTTTAATAGGCCTGAATTTGACGCAAAGTTTTTTTTCTAATTGCTGATAATCATTATTTGCACATGTATGAGCTGCTGAACCCAAATACTGCAGGTTTGCTCTTTTAGCTTTTTGGATGTAATTTTCATGGAGCAGCATTTCTGGGCTCTGAGCAACCCCTTCAACTGAAGTTGTGAA
Source organism: Ginglymostoma cirratum (assembly GCA_024137785.1). Lineage (NCBI taxonomy): Eukaryota > Metazoa > Chordata > Chondrichthyes > Orectolobiformes > Ginglymostomatidae > Ginglymostoma > Ginglymostoma cirratum. The sequence continues at coordinate 17,693,995 of JAHRHZ010000025.1, read as the reverse complement.
GAGTACTGGTTGGTAACAGCAATGTGTTACAGGGACTGAGCCAGAGACCCCACAGCTGTTGGATGGTGCTCGATGAGCTAGTAAAGGAGGTTCAGAGGAGGTGGGAATATCCTGTATCCACAGAGGAGAGGTCTCCATCTCAGTAGATCATAAGATATAGGAGCAGAGTTAGGTCTTTTGGCCATCAAATCTGCTCCAACATTCAATCATGACTGATACATTTCTCAACCCCATTCTCCTCCCTTGTCCCTGTAACCTTTGATCCCCTTCCTAATCAAGAACATAAATATCTCTATCTTAAATATACTCAATGACTTGGCCTCTACAGCCCTCTGCGGCAATGTGTTCCACAGATTCACTACCTTCTGGCTGAGGAAATTCCACCTCATCTCAGTTCTAAAGGATTGTTCCTTCATTCTGAGGCTGTGCCCTCAGGTCCAATTCTCTCCCACTTGCAGAAGATCTTTTCTGCATCCACTGTATCCAGACCTTTCAGTATTCTGTATGTTTCAGTATGATCCCCCTCAACTTTCTAAACTTCATCATATACAGAACCAGAGTTCTCAACTGCTCCTGATATTGCAAGCCCTTCATCTCCATGATCATTCTTGTAAACATCCTCTGGACTCCTCAAAGACCATCACATCCTTCCTTAGATATGGGCAGCATGGTGGCTCAGTGGTTAGCACTGCTGCCTTACAGTGGCAGCAACCTAGGTTTGATTCTAGCCTTGGGTGACTATCTGTGTGGAGTTTGCACGTTCTCCCCGGGTCTGTGTGCATTTCAATGTGAGGTTACAGGGACAGGTGGGTCTGGGTGATGTGCTGTTTGGAGGGTAGGTGCAGACTTCATTGGCTGCATGGCGTCTATCTGCACTGTAGGGGTTCTATGGAGCCCAAAACTGCTCACAAAATTCCAACTGCAGTCTGACCACAGCTTATTCATCCTCAGCAGTACATCCCTCCTCTCTAGCCCTCTTGAAATGAATTGTAACATAGAATTTGCCTTCATAACTGCCACCCTCCTCACCATCCTTTTTCTCACTGTCCAGAAGATACTGGTGCTGCCCTCCTCAGCCTCACATGCCTTCTCGTCCAGAAAAGCACCCCCCTTCTCTGGGCAGTCAGTTTGTCCTCATGTCCCTGGGGTGGGGTCTGAGCATATGCACAGTCCTCTCACTCCAAAAGCCCCTTATAGTCTTCTGTCTCAGAGGTCAGAGCATGGGTTGGAAATTGATACGTCTACAACTGCTGTGCTACCTGCTCAGCTGGATATATTTTCCAGGTAGTAAACATGAACATTTACTCCATTGCCTTTCAGAGCACAGAAGTAAACAACTTGAACAATCTTTCACATTATTCAAGCCACCCAAGTGAATTGACTGAATTTGGTGGTTATCCAATCGTCTAATTTAAACAATAGCTGCAAACACTTGCTAATCTCACAGATGGATCGCAAAGGGAAATTTTACATAACAATGAGAGTTGTTTCATCAAACTTTAGCAAAAGCAAACAGTGGGATATTAATCACAATGCACCTGGATATGTCAATTTTGAGGCATTTCCTTCGCTGTCAATTTTCTATCTGATGGATGTGTTCTGTTCCTGTTTTCTGATGATGAAAACCTTTACTAATTCCTGTTAACTCGGGAAGTTTTTAAGGCCGGAATTTTTATTCCCACATCAGGAGTGCAGAGTCTTGTCAGTTTCTGGCTCCTCAAACCCAACCGAGGAGAAAGTGCTCTGAAGTTGGGGTTTTCATTTGAGAGGTTTGGGTGAAAATTGAAGTCATGGCAGGTGACACTAGTAAGAGTTTGGAGATTACTAGGTATGGAGCTGATGAACACAGCAGGCCAAGCAGCATCAGAGGAGCCTAGACCCTTCAGCCTAGGCCCGAAATGTCAGCCTTCCTGCTCCTCTGATGCTGCTTGGCCTGCTGTGTTCATCCAGCTCCACACCTTGTTATCTCAGATTCTCCAGCATCTGCAGTTCCTACTATCTCTGAAAGAGTTTGGAGATTGTCGGGTTTGGAGGTGGGCTGTTCAGAAGACTGGCCTGAGTACTCTGCTACTTTGTCTATGAAAAAAGGAATAAAACAAAAATAGAACACAGCATATATCCTCAACCCTCACATCTCACACACTCCCTATGCCATATTCATACAATCCTTGCCTCCCCACCCATACCTCACAGACCCTTTAACCTCTGTGCCAATCTATGTCCCTCCACCAACCTCTCATGACCCCTTTTACCCTCCATTTCAACATATGCAGCTGTATCCATCTCATGGCCCTTCATGTCTCTCAGTGCCCACCAACAACCACCCTTTTCCCTTACACTTAGCATACTAATTCACCCAGCATCCATAACAAGTAGACCTCAAGACGCATACTGAGATTGAATAAATAAATATTTATCGATAAATTCACCATCTCAAAAAAATCTCTTTGCTAAGAACCCTGCATTTAGCATTCTTTAATTCCTTAAAAAGCAAAGATTTGGAATCATAGCCCTGAATCAAAGAGTTTCTAACCACCTGAAGCTGGCTATTAGACTGTGAACTAGCAGGTACCCCCTGTCTCACAGTTCCAGAGGCCCAGGTTCAATTCCAGCCTTGGGTGACTATCAGTGTGGAGTTTGCACGTTCTCCCTGTGTTTGCATAGGTTTCTGCTGGGTTCTTCTGTTTCTTCTCACTGTCCAAAAATGTTGCTGGTTTAGGTGGATTAGGCATGCTAAATTGCCATGTAGTGTGCAGAGAAGTGTAAATTAGGTGGATTAGCCATGGTAAACACAGGGTTATTGGGATAGGGTGGGATGATCTTCAGAGGGTTGGTGCAGACTCAATGGGCCAAATTACCTCTTTCTGCACTGTAGGGATTCCATGAGTTCAGAGTTTGCTTCAAGCAGTTTTGAAATAAATGAATGTGGAGACATTATAATGAAAGTTTTTGAGATTAATCATGCAGAATTAAACCTGCAATTATAACTCTCAGACCTATGTCAACAAACTATGTGAAATAGCAAGCACAGATTCATTTTAACATGTTTTTAAAATTTTCTTTCAGAAAACAGGTGATTTAAATGACTTCACAATTGACAGCTGTCTTGATAGGTCTTTACTGTTTAAATAAATTGGTCTTTGTATGCCCATCCAGGTCTATTTTAAGAATACCAAATGGTACTTTACCTCTCCTAAACGTTTCCTTACCTTTTTTGTTAATTCATTAACAGGAAGAAGGTGTCACTGGCAAGGCAGCATTTTTTACCCATCCCTAATTGCCCAGGGAGAAGTTCGGAGTCAACTACATTGTTGTGGGTCGGGATTCACATGTAGGCCAGACCAGGTAAGAATGGCAGTTTCTTTCCCTAAAGGGCATTAGTGCAGTGGATGGGTTTTTCTGACAATTGACAATGGATTCATAGTCATCATTGGATTCTTAACTCCAGATATTTAGAGAACTCAAATTCCACCATCTGCCATGCAGGATTTAAACACGGGTCCCCAGAACATTATCTGAGTCTCTGGGTTAAAAGTCCAGCAATAATACCACTAGGCCATTGCTTCCCCTCAGACAGACTGACCTCTCCGAAAGATGACCCAGGATGGTAATGAAAGGGTATCCCTCCAAAAGGGTACCCCACCTCTTCAAAGGTTTCTGGCAGCCTCTCACCTTCTCCTATCAGGTCTTAAGTGCACAAGCTTTGTTTTTGACCTCTAACTCGTGAAAATCAGATCTGACAGAGGCAGCTGCATTATAACATGCACAAATGCCTTCATGGGTGTGCAAATTAGAAACTTCCCCCTTGCATGATCCTTGTGAAAATGGCAGGGCAGGCATTCCCAGATTCATACCTCGGCTGCCATTTTTGCTAAAACAGGAAGCATTGTCTGCACGATAATTCAGGCGTAAGATTTGAGCCTTGTTTCATAGCCATAACCTTTCATGGAAACACATGAACAATGATGGGCTGATGAACACGCTCAGGGTCCGTCAACCTGTCCCATGTTCTGAATATTATTCCAACAAATTTTTGCTACATTGTTTCTATAATGCTAGTCTCCTTCCTTATGAATGCAAACAGTATTTCAACCTACAACATCTTCTACACATTCAACACTTGTTTTAATGGTCAATGAAATTATATAAACCAAAAATTCCATAAAAATCACTTTAAGGAGTTATCATTAATGTGACACTTTCTTTCATTATTCAAGTTCTCAAAATATATCTGGACTGAATTATAACATCAACTCTTTAGCCATTCTACTATCCTATCTCTTGAATTCCTCCACACTTTTCCTCTAAATGGTATTTTCAGGTATATATAAATATCATTCCTCTTATGTCTCTATCTACCAGCTTCTCAGGGACAAATGGGATGGTCAATAAATGATGACCTCAGTGATAACCACATTGCATGAAAATTTAAGATGATTTTTTTAAAAATTAGATTAAAGTCATCATCAGAACTCTAACAGATGTTAATTAGCTTGATTTTGACCAAATCAAAGATTTGAGTTACAATTTCTTTTTAACTTAATTTACAAAGGGATTCATTTTTACCTCTAGTGGGATCATGAGAGTGCACAGCAAAACTTTAATTATTCAACCTATCCCAGTACTTTTGATGCGTATATTGGGCTGCAATTGTGCAGTGCACTGCAACATGCATGTTGGAGCATGTTGGTAGTTGTGAGCAGCTACATTGATGGAATTTAAAAACTTTGCACAATTGTGAAGAAATATTTCTGACTTCATGTTCTTTACTTGTCATGCCTGATATACATCAAATGCATTGAACAAGTTGCCTCTATGTTGGCCAATTGGGTTTAACAATTTCAGGTAATCTAACCCCATAAACTCACGAAAAGTCTTTTAGCCACCATCTTCCCTCCACACAATTCAATGAAGTGCATTAGCTCTGACAGCATAATGGAATAAGAGGTAGGATGAGGATAATGCAGAAGATTGGATTATGGACTAATTCTATTTGTTTTTCTGCTCATTGAAAACACTAATAAACTCAGTAACCAAGACTTCATGTCGAGTGGTTGACTGTTTTCTGAATGTGTGCTCCAAATTTATTATCCAGTCCAAAAAAGCGTATATTGGGAAATTACAGATAATCTCTCCATAGTTTCATGCTTTATGCCAGTTGTGGGTAAGTTACCATCGCATGAAGCAGCACAGTGGCTCAGTGGTTAGCCTTGCTACCTCACAACCCCAGGGACCCGGATTTTATTCCAGCCTCAGGTGACTGTAGACTTTGTGCGTTCTCCCCGCGTCTGGCTGGGTTTATTCTGGGTGCTCTGGTTTCCTCCCACTGTTCAAAGATGTGCAGGTTAGGTGGGTTGGCCGTGCTAAATTGCCCGTAGTGTCCAGGAATGTACAGGCTAGGTGGTTTAGCCTGGGGAATGTAGGGTTACAGGGATATGGTGGGTTTGGGTGGGATGCACTTTGGAGGGTTGGTGTAGACTTAATAGGCCGACTGGTCTGCTTCCGCACTGTAGGGATTCTATGATCTGGAAAACATGGTCAGCTTTTGATACACGACCAGAAATTGCTGGGAAAACTTAGCAGGTCTGGCAGCTTCTGTGGAGAGAAAGCAGAGTTAACGTTTTGGTTTCAATGACTTTCTTCAGAATACTCCTGATGTACTTTAGCCATATGGTTAAGCTGTAAATTTCTTTGCAGTGCCTGTAAAAAATATTTTATTTCATTGAAATTTCTTTGTTGAGAGCTGAGGCCCGAACTGTTAGACATCACTGAAACTGAGGTATAGGGGAGAGAAGATGAAGTAAAGGAGGATTTAGTCATTTTTGATAAAACAAAAACTGGGTTTTAAAAGCTAAGAGATAGAGGAAAGAGGTAATGACTAATGGAATTGATTTTTGCCTTTTCCTTATTCTTCTTTGTTTTGGATGTTTGGTATTCCAGACCACTACTTTTAAAAAAGCTCAACCCGAATTTCACAGGAAATTGTCTTAGTGTCATTTTGGCAAGTTTCAAGGAGGATTTTCTCTCTTTGAAGCTGACAAAATTTTCACGCATTATCATCACAAACCCATCTAATAAACTGTGCGCCATGCCCCTGTCATCATATTCTCCCACATGCCATAAGCAAAAATACTCGCTATTGTTGGGAAATCCTGGGATCCTGGCACAAGCACTGTCTTCAGGGGGTCATTGTGCACCCAGTCGAGTGCTGGCAGCCTAGACCAGCTATGTATGGATTGACTAACTTGCCGTGGACATAGTAGATAAGGAAACATTGGCGTTGTTCTTTCCTGATGGGGATCTGGAAATTCTAGTGGATAGGGTGATGCACAGGAGGGCTGTCTTCTTCCCCAGGATCAGCAGAGGAGGACAGAACACTGAATCCTGCCACTCTGATCCAAAGTTGCAGATTTGACAAAGCCTGTGGACTCATATTGAAGGCTGCCCTTGACATACTGAGCCAAGCTCTCCAGATTGAAGACAGATCCCATGACTTGACTGAGGATTACTCCCCTCATATTTTGAGACATGGCCACTCGGTTGATGCACGGGTAGCATATTTGCTGCATGTATGGCTGGTGTGGGACTGAATTAGCAACCTTTCCACTGCTTTGACTGATCACTGCTGGCAACAGTAACAAGCTTGTCCTCATTTTTCAAGGACCGCAACTTCCCCTCCACAGTGGTCGAAAATGCCCTCGATCGTGTCTCTTGCATTTCCCACAACTCATCCCTCACACCCCCTCCCCGCAATAATAACCAAAACAGAATCTCCCTTGTTCTCACGTACCACCCCACCAACCTCCGGATCCAACGCATCATCCTCCAACACTTCTGCCAACTGCAATCTGACCCCACTACCAAAGACGTTTTTCCCTCCCCACCTTTATCTGCTTTCCGGGGGGAGCACTCTCTCTGTGACTCCCTTGTCCACTCCAAACTCCCCACCAGCCCCACCACCCCTGGCACCTTTCCCTGCACCCGCAGGAAGTGCTACACCTGCCCCTACACCTTCCCCCTCACCCCCATCTCAGGCCCTAAGAAGACCTTCCACATCAAACAGATGTTCACCCGCACATCTGTTAACGTGGTATACTGTATCCCCTGTTCCCGTTGTGGCCTCCTCTACATCGGGGAAACCAAGCCGAGGCTTGGGGACTGCTTTGTGGAACACCTACGCTTGGTTCGCACCAAACAACTGCACCTCCCAGTGGCGAACCATTTCAACTCCCCCTCCCATTCCTCGGATGACATGTCCATCCTGGGCCTCCTGCAGTGCCACAATGATGCCACTCAAAGGTTGCAGGAACAGCACCTCACATTTCGCTTAGGAACCCTGTAGCCCAATGGTCTCAATGTGGATTTCACAAGCTTCAAAACCTCCCCTCCCCCGACCTCATCCCAAAACCAGCCCAGCTCGTCCCCGCCTCCCTAACCATTCCTCCCACCTATCCCCTCCTCCCACCTCAAGCCCCACCCCCAGTCTCCCACCTACGAACTTCATCCCGCCTCCTTGACCTATCCGTCCTCCCTGGATTGACCTATCTCCTCCCTACCTCCCCACCTACACTCACCTTTACTGGCTCCGACCCCACCTACTTGACCTGTCTGCCTCCTCTCCACCTATCTTCTCCTCTATCCATCTTCTATCTGCCTCCCCCTTTATCCCTATTTATTTCAGAATCCCCTTCCCCTCCCCCATTTCTGAAGAAGGGTCTAGACCCGAAACATCAGCCTTCCTGCTCCTCTGGTGCTGCTTGGCCTGCTGTGTTCATCCAGCTCTACACCTTGTTATCTCAACAATAACAAGCTGCCTGGCTTTGTGTCCGCGCTGAAAGGCAAGTCAATATTAAAGTGCAAATGAGTCTTTCAGCTTCAACTGAGGGTGTAAAGTGCAAAACGTCAAGGTGTTGCATGGCAGGGCAAGGCTGGGATACTGTGAGCATCAAAGCATGTGTAAACTTACTGAGGGCTAAGAGAGTGAGTGAGGAGCCTTGAGATGCACTCTTGAGATAGATGCCTTTCTCTGGTTGCAAAGTATCCAGGCAGCAGCATTGTATTGAAAGGTGTTAGCGTGTACCAAAGTGCAGCATTGAAGTTCAGGACTGTATTCTGTGTTGTTCGGAGATCTGCCATGATGATGGGGTCAACCTGATTTCTGTCAGATGCCAGGATCTGCGTATGATGCCCACGTAGTGTGCCTGGAGATGGTGATGCCTGGTGTCCAAGAGGGAGGTCTGGAGAAGCAAATGTTTTCTCGGGAATTTTCACCGTTTACTTTTTATCCAGCAGGTGGCAGGATGGGAAATTGCGCATAAATGAGGTGAGAATAGCGATTGATATGAATGCATGCAAATAGGTTTCTCCTGCTCACTAACGAGAACCTTATCTTAACATTAAACACTTGGTTTATGGGAGTGTGAATTTTCACTTTTGTTATCGAGAAACTCCCTGATTTTCTTGTTACATGATTTCCCCAGCTTCCAGCCATACCCATGTCATTCAGGAGTCCCTTGGATTTATACAGTACTTTTCACAACCTCAGAACTACCCAAAACAGTAGGCCAATAGATATTTGAAGGGTAGGCACCATAACTGGGGAAATACGACAGCCAATTTCTGCACAGCAGTGTCCCACATCCAGCCACAAGGCAAATAATCAGTTAATCTCTTTTTAGATGGATAAACACACTAGATAGAAGGGAAGGAGAAATGCCCTGTTCACCCTCAAATGAGAGCATTGGGGTCTTTCACTGTGTTACAAAACTGCTTCCATGGCTGATTTATTCTTTGAAAAACAATGGAGATACTAAGACTTTTTTTTCTCTCAAAAATATTGCTGGTAGGAAACTTTGGACTTACAAAAATCATTTGCTGGAAGAGATAATTAAGCAAAGTAAACAGATGGAGATTTTTGGGCTGTAGAGCTGTTTGGACTTGCTCCACGAAAGTCACATGTATGGGATTATGGCTGTCAGGGGGGTTTGGGCTTCTTGTATGTTAATTGGCAATGACAGTTGGTGTGTAGCCTGCTAAGAGCGAAGCAACATTCCCCTCCTTTTTACGATAAGTCTTTTGAGAATCCAGTGCGAAAGCTGGAAAATTGATGCAGCAATCCCTCTGAAAAGCTAGAGGAAGATTTCCTCTCAACACATCCTGAAAGAACTGCTTTGAAAAAGCCATACTGACAACTGCATGTCTCTGGTGACACATATTTATCTCTACCAGGATGCCAAATTCAAAATCATTCAGAACATTTAATATCTTATCATTTTTTCTTCAAGAAACAACCTTTTTTGTTAAAACGTTGATCTCTGCAGAAAAGGTTTCACTATATTTTTTAATTAGTATGTATGTGTGCACATGTGTGTTAGGTTAATTTGAATGGTTAATATTTATATTTGCATATTTCAAACAGAATGTCAATCTGCTTTGTATCTTTAAGTCTTGTTTTTATAATGAATCAAACTTTTCTTTGTTTAGTAAAGAAATCTGGTTGACAGTTGTGGTATATTTTTAAACTAATATGGATAAAGTTTATACTTGACCATATTGGTAAATTAAATATGAAATGCATGATATGACCTGTAGAATGATGGAACTAGAGAAAGACTGTGCACTCCTGCAATCTTGGTCATTGCAACTGAGATGGCACATGGGACATTGATTTAATGTCTAATAGAACTGTTGCTTTAGGGTAACAATAGATAAACATCAGTTCCCCTCCTTAAAAAATGGATTCTCTATTTCCTTTTCAACAATAACCTTACCTCTGTGAAACAACTCCTGAAGCACACAGTGGCACGTTGCTTTGTACACCCATAAGCATCTCGCAAAATGGAGAATGTTATTCATCGTTAAGTTGACCTCTCTAATGTCAGATGTATTTTTTTTTGCATGTTGATAGTGTTACTTGGGAGGCTTTAAAGGAATTGGGGGAGGGGGGGGTGGGTACAATCATGGGTGTGAGACCTGAAGAGACAGTGAGAATTAAGGTAAGTCTGAAGCTGATACAATTGTGAAGAGGAGCAAGGCAAGTACTCAGGGAAGATAAGTACAAGGTAGAGAACGAGGTAGGACTGATAAATTAGACTGCACTCATTTCAATGCAAGAGTTCTAACAGGGAAGGCAGATGAACTCAGGGCATGGTTGGAAATATGGGACTGGGATATCATAGTTATTACAGAGACATGGCTCAGGGATGGACAGGAATGGCAGATTCATATTCCAGGGTATAGATGCTAAAGAAAGGATAGAAAGGGGGCTAAGAGATGAAGGGGAGTGGTGTTTTTGGTTAAGGATAACATTACAGCTGTACTTAGGGAAGGTATTCTTGGAAGTATGGCCAGTGAAGTTACTTGGGTGGAACTGTGAAGTAAGAAAGGAATGATCACCTTATTTGAATTACACTATAGGCTCCCTAGTAGTCAGTGGGAAATTGAAGATCAAACTTGTAAGAAGGGAATGTATGTGTGGATACAGAAGAGGTAGGTGAGGTCTTAAACGAATACTTCGTATCGGTATTCACCAAAGAGCAGGAATTGGTGCAGGGAGATCTCAGGGAAGGGAATGTCGAATATCTAAGCCAAGTTGCTATTAAAAAGGAAGAGGTAGTGTGGATCTTGGTAAGTTTTAAGACAGATAAATTCCCTGCTCCTTTTGGGATCTATCCCAGAATATTGAGGGAGGCAAGAGAACAAATTTCTGGAGCATTGACAGATATCTTTGTATCCTCTTTGGCCATAGGCAAGGTTCCAGAGGACTGGACAATAGCTAAGGTTGTCCGAGATAACAAGCATGGGGCTGGATGAACACAGCAGGTCAAGCAGCATCATAGGAGCAGGAAAACTTGACGTTTCGGGCCTAAACCCTTCATCAGAAATGGGGGAGGGGAAGAGGGTTCTGAAATAAATAGAGAGAGAGGGGGAGGCGGATAGAAGATGGATAGAGGAGAGGATAGGTGGAGAGGAGGCAGACAAGTCGAAGAGGCGGGGATGGAGCCAGTAAAGGTGAGTGTAGGTAGGGGGGTAGGGAGGAGATAGATCAGTCCAGGGAGGACGGACAGGTCAAGGAGGTGGGATGATGTTAGTAGATAGGAGATGGGGGTGTGGCTTGAGGTGAGAAGAAAAACAGGTTAGGGAGGTGGAGATGAGCTGGGCTGGTTTTGGGATGCGGTTGGGGGAGGGGAGATTTTGAAGCTTGTGAAATCATCCGCTGTACCCGTTGTGGCTTCCTCTACATCGGGGAAACCAAGCGGAGGCTTGGGGACTGCTTTGCAGAACACCTGCGCTCAGTTCGCAACAAACAACTGCACCTCCCAGTCGCGAACCATTTCAACTCCCCCTCCCATTCCTCAGATGACATGTCCATCCTTGGCCTCCTGCAATGCCACAGTGATGCCACCAGAAGGCTGCAGGAACAGCAAATCATATTCAGCCTGGGAACCCCGCAGCCCAATGGCATCAATGTGGATTTCACAAGCTTCAAAATCTCCCCTCCCCCAACCGCATCCCAAAACCAGCCCAGCTCATCTCCACCTCCCTAACCTGTTTCTCCTCTCACCTCAAGCCACACCCCCATCTCCTATCTACTAACATCATCCCGCCCCCTTGACCTGTCCGTCCTCCCTGGACTGACCTATCTCCTCCCTACCCCCCTACCTACACTCACCTTTACTGGCTCCATCCCCGCCTCTTCGACTTGTCTGCCTCCTCTCCACCTATCCTCTCCTCTATCCATCTTCTATCCGCCTCCCCCTCTCTCTCTATTTATTTCAGAGCCCTCTTCCCCTCCCCCATTTCTGATGAAGGGTTTAGGCCTGAAACGTCAAGTTTTCCTGCTCCTATGATGCTGCTTGACCTGCTGTGTTCATCCAGCCCCATGCTTGTTATCTCGGATTCTCCAGCATCTGCAGTACCTTTTATATCAGCTAATGTTGTCCCATTGTTTAAGAAGGGTAACAGGGATAATCCAGGAAATTACAGGCCTGTCAGCCTCACTTCAGTGGTAGGGAAATGATTGGAACCGATTCTCAGAGACAAGTTTTAAATGCATTTGGAAGCAAATGGATGGATTAGCAATAAACAGCGTGATTTTGTGTGGGACAGGTCATGTCTCACTAACATGACTGAGTTTTTTGAGGAAGTGATGAAGATGATTGATGAGGGAAAAGCAATTGATGTTGTCTACATGGACTTCAGTAAAACCTTTGACAAAGTCACTCATGGTAGATTGGTACAAAAGGTGAAGTCGCATGGCATCAGGGTGAGCTGGCATGATGGATACAGAAACAAAATCAAAGTTGCTGGAAAAGCTCAGTAGGTCTGGCAGCATCTGTGAAGGAGAAAACGGAGTTAAAATTTCGGGTCCGGTGATCCTTCCTCAGAACTTGGATACAGAACTTGTTTAGTCATAGGAGACAGAGGGTAGTGGTGGAAGGATGCTTTTCGGAATGGAGGGTTGTGACTATTGGTCTTCCACAGGGATCACAGCTGGGACCTCTGCTGTTCATGAACTACATAAATGATTTGAAGTAAAGAATGTGGCCAGTATAATTAGTAAGTTTGCAAATGATACAAAGTTGAGTGGAGTTGGGGATACTGAGGAGGATTGTCAGAGGGTAAAGTGGGTTATAGATCAGTTGGAGGCATGGGCAGAAAAATGGCAAATGGAGTGTAATCTGAACAAATGTGAGGTGATGCCTCTTGGAAGGTCAAGTACAGGTGGAGATTATACAGTGAATGGCAGAACCCTTAGCAGTATTGATATGCAGAGAGTTCTGGATGTGCAGGTCCACGGATCACTGAAGGTGGCAGTGCAGGTAGATAAGGTAGTAAAAAAGGCCCAGGGCATGCTTACCTACTTTGGAAGGAGCATTGAGTATAAGGACAGACATTATGCTGCAGCCTTATAGAACTTTAGTTAGGCCACACTTGGAATATTGCGTACACTTCTGATCACGACACTACCTGATGGATGTGGATGCTTTGGAGAGGGTAGAGAAAAGGTTTACCAGGATGTTGTCTAGTATGGGGAATTTTAGCTGTGAAGAAAGTTTGGACAGACTGGGTTTGTTTTCACTGGAATGCAGAAGGTTGAGGTTGATAGAACCTCAACTGATAGAAGTTTATAAGATTGTGAATGGCATGGATCGAGTGGAAAGTATGAGGCTTTTTCCCATGGTGGAGGGGTTAATATCTAGGGGATACAGGTTCAAGGTGTGAGAGGAGGGGGGAGGGAAGTTTAAAAGAGATGTGTGAGGTAAGTTTTTCACACAAAGGGTGATGAGTGCCTGGAACGCACTGCCAGAGGAGGTGGTGGAAGCAGACACAATAGCGGCATTCACAAAGCACCTGGACAGATACATGAATAGAAAGGGAAGAGCGGGATACAGGTCCTGTAAGTGAAGACAGCTTTAATATGGAAGGGCAAAATGTGACGGCACAGGCTTGGCTGGCCAAAGGGCCTGTTTCTGTGCTGTATTGTTCTTTGAGATCTCCAATATCGATAAGAATAATACAGTTGTAATAGTAGGGGATTTTAACTTTCCAAATATAGACTGGGATTGGCAAAGTGTTAAGGGCTTAGATAGAGAGGAATTTGTTAAGCATGTGCAAGAAAACTTTTTTTATTCAGTATGTGGATGTACAAACCAGAGAAGGAAAACTTGACCTACTCCTGGGAAATAAGGCAGGCAGGTGACTGAGATGTCAGTGGGGGAGCACTTTGGGGTCAGTGATCATACTTCTATTAGTTTTAAAATAGTGATGGAAAAGGATAGACTGGATCTAAAATTTAAAGTTCTAAATCAGAACGAGGCCAATTTTGACAGTATTAGGCAAAAACATTCAAAAATTGATTAGGAGAGGCTATTTGCTAAATAGGACAGATTTTGAACAGATCTAGCAACTAAAAACTGGGCATCCATGAGGCACAGTAGGCCATCAATAGCAGCATAATTGTACTCCAACACAATCTGTAACCTCTTGGCCAGGCTTATCCCCCACTCAACCATTACCATCAAGCCAGGGGATCAACCCTGGTTCAATTGAGAGTGCAGGAAGGCATGCCAGGAGCAGCAGCAGGCATACTTGACTGGTGAAGCCACCAAACAGGACTACTTGTATGCCAGACAGCTGAAGCAGCAAGTGATAGGCAGAGCTAAGTGATCCCACGACCAACAGATCAGATCTACATTCTGCAGTCCTGCCACATCCAGTTGTGAACGGTGGTGGGCAATCAAAAAACTCACTGGAGGAGGATGTGCCACAAATATCCCCATCCTCAATGATAAAGAGCCCAGCACATCAGTGCAAAAGATAAGGCTGAAGCATTCGCAGCAATCTTCAGCCAGAAGTGCCGAGTGTATGATCCATCTCAGCCTCCTCCAGTGATCCCCAACATTACAGATACCACTCTTCAGCCAATTCGATTCACTCCACATGATATCAAGAAATGGTTGGAGACACTGGATACTGCAAAGGCTACAGGCCTGACAACATTCCAGCAATAGTACTGAAAACTCTTGCTCCAGAACTTGCCTCTCCCCCTAGCCAAGTTGTTCCAGTACAGTTACAACACTGGTATCTACCCAGCAATGTGGAAAATTGCCCAAGTATGTCCTGTACACAAAAAGCAGGACAAATCCAACCCGGCCAATTACCGTCCCAGCAGTCTCTTCTCAATCATCATGGAAGGTGTCATCAACAGTGCTATCAAGCAGCACCTGCTCAGCAAAAACCTGCTCAGTGATGCCCAGTTTGGGTTCCACAAGGGCCACTCAGCTCATGACCTCATTACAGCCTTGCTTCAAACATGGACAAAAGAGCTGAATTCCAGAGGTGAGGTGTGAGTGACAGTCCTTGACATCAAGGCTGCATTCAACCGAATGTGGCATCAAGGAGCCCTAGCAAAACTGGAATCAATGGGTATCGGGGGCAAACTTTCCAGTGGTTGGAGTCACATAGGAAGATGGTCATTGTTGTTTGTATGTCAATCATCTCAGCTCCAAGACATCTCTGCAGGAGTTCCTCAGGGTAGTGACCTTGGCCCAACCATCTTCAGCTGCTTCATCAATGACCTTCCCTTCATCATAAGGTCAGAAGTGGGGATGCTCGCCAATGATTGCACAATGTTCAGCACCATTTGTGACTCCTCAGATACTGAAGCAGTCCATGTTCACATGCAACAAGATCTGGACAATATCTAGGCTTGAGCTGACAAATGCCAAGTGACATTCGTGCCACACAAATGCCAGGCTATGAACATCACCCATAAGAGACAATCTAACCACTGTCCCTTGACATTCAATATTGTTACCATCACTGAATCCCCCACTATCAACATCCTGGGGGTTATCATTGACCAGAAACTCAACTGGACTCACCACATGCTACAAGAGCAGGCCAGGAGCTAGGAATACTGAGGTGAGTAACTCTCCTCCTGACTCCTCAAAGCCTGTCCACCGTCTACAAGGCACAAGTCAGGAGCGTGATGGAATACTCCCCACTTGCCCTGGATACGTGCAGCCCCAACAACACTCACAAAGCTTTATGCCATCCAGGACAAAGCTGCCCACTTCATTGGCACTACATCCACAAACATCCACTCCCTCCATCACCGATGCTCAGTAGCAGCGGTGTGTACTATCTACAGGGTGCACTGCAGAAATTCACCAAAGATCCTCAGACAGCACCTTCCAAACCCACGACAACTTCCATCTAGAAGGACAAGGGCAGCAGACATATGGGAACATCACCACCTCCAAGTTCCCCTCCAAGCCACTCACCATCTTGACTTGGAAATATATCGCAGTTCCTTCACTGTCGCTGGGTCAAAATCCTGGGATTTGCTCTTTCATGGCATTGTGGGTCAACCCACAGCAGGAGGACTGTGGCGGTTCAAGAAAGCAGCTCACCACCACCTTCTCAAGGGCAACTAGGGACGGGCAATAAATGCTGGCCAGCCAGCCAAGGCCCACTCCCACAAAAAATGAATAGAAAAAAAATTTGCAGATAAACAGAGTTTTGGAAAGTGGGAGGCCTTCAAAAATGAGAAAATGGAAGTCCAGAGACAGTATGTTCCTGTTAGTGTGAAGGTCAAGGCTGGTAGGTGTAGGGAATGCTGGAAGACTGGAGAAGTTGAGGCTCTGGTCAAGCAAAAGAAGGCGGCATATGGCAGATATAGACAGATGGAATTGAGTGAATCCCTAGAAGAGTATAAAGGCAGTAGGAGTATACTCAAGAGGGAAATAAGGAGGGCAGAAAGGGAACATGAGATAGCTTTGGCAAATAGGGTTTAGGAGAATCCAGAAAGATTCTACAAATACATTAAGGACAAGAGTAATGAGGGAGGGAGGGATAGATCAAAAAGGCTGTCTATGTGTGGAACTGCAGGAGATGGATGAGATACTAAATAAGTATTTCACATCAGTATTTACTGTGGAGAAGGATATAGAAGCTAGAGAACTTGGAGAAATATATAGTGAAATCTTGAAAAGTGTCCGCATAACAGATGAGGAGTTGCTGGATATCTTAAAATGCATGAGGGTGGATAAATCCCCAGGACCTGATCTGGTGTACTTCGGAATTTTGTGGGAAGCTGGAGATGTGATTGCTGAACCCTTTGGTGAGGTACTTGTATCATCCATAGCCATGGGTGAAGTGCCAGGAGACTGGAGGGTGGCTAATGTGGTGCCATTATTTAAGAAATGTGGTAAGGAAAAGCCAGAGAACTACAAACAGATTAGCCTGACCCCGATGGTGGGTAAGTTGTTGGAGGGATCCTGAAGGACAGGCTTTACATATATGTCATGTCCACAACAACCCTCCGAGAGCATCCCACCCACACCCATCCCCCTGCCCTTTCCCTGTATTTCCCATGGCTAACACACCTAATTTACACATCCCTGAACACTATGTGTAATTTAGCATGGCCAATCCATTTAACTTGTACAGCTTTGGACTTGTGGAAGGCTGAGGACTGATTAGGGATAGTCAATTTTACTTTGTGCTCACTGACTTGGTTGAGTATTTTGAAGATGTGGCAAAGAAGAATGATGAAGGCAAAATGTTGGACATTGTCTATATGGATTTCAGCAAGGCGTTTGACAAGGTTCCACAAAGCAGATTCATTGGCAAGGTTAGATCACATGGAATCCAGGTAAAACTAGCCATTTGGATATAAATTTGGTTTGATTGTAGGAGACAGAATGTGGTGGTGGAGGGTTGCTTTTTGGACTGAAGGTCTGTTACTAGCTTTTTGTTATTGATAAAAATTATTTGGATGTAAATATTGGAGGTATGGTTAGTAAGTTTGCAGATGACACTGAAATTGGTGTGTAATGGACAGTTAAGAAGATTACCTCAGTGTACAACAGGACCTTGATCAGATGGGCCGATGGGCTGAGGAGTAGCAAGTGGAGTTTAATTTAGATAAATGTGCTGTGTTGCATTTTGGAAAATCAAATCAGAGCAGGACTTAGATGCTTAATGGTTGTGTTCTGGGGGATGTTGCAAAACAAAGTGACTTTGGGGTACAGGTTCAAAGTTCCTTGAAAGAGGAGTTGCAGGTAGACAGGGTAGTGAAGAAGACAAAAACAAAAACAAAGAAGACATTTGGCACGCTTGCCTTTATTGGTCAATGCATTGAGTATGGGAGTTGGGAGGTCATGTTATGGCTGTACAGGACATTGCTTAGGCCATTTTTGGAATATTGTATTCAGTTATGGTCTCTCTGTTATAGGAAAGATGTTGTTAAACTTGAAAATGTTCAGGAAAGATTTACAAGGATGTTGCCAGGGTTGGAGTCTTTGAGCTATAGGGAGAGGCTGAATAGGCTGGGGCTATTTTCCCTGAGCATTAGAGGCCTTGTAGAGATTTATGACATCTTGAGGCCATAGATAGGGTGATTAGCCAAGGCCTTTTTCCCAGCACAGGGGAGTCCAAAACCAGAAAGCATGGGTTTAAGGTGAGAGGGGAAAGATTTAAAAGGGACCTAAGGGGCAATATTTTCATGCAGGGGGTGATGTGTGTATGGAATGAGCTGTCAGAGACATGGTGGAGGCTCATACAATTACAACATTCAAAATGCAACTGGATGGATACATGAAAAGGAAGTGTTCAGAGGGATATGGGGAAAATCCTGGCAAATGTGACTAGATTTATTTAGGATATTTGGTCCGCATGGACGATTTGGTCTGAACAGTCTGTTTCTGTGCTGTACAACCCTATGACCCTATGACTCTAAGTATACAGAAAAGCATCTGTATATTGAGCTATTGTTATCTGTGAGTAGATCTGTCAGGAATAAAGGGTAAAAGGAAGAGCTCTTCCTATCACTGTAATTAGACATATTTCAAATCATTGTACAAGTAGTACATGCTGTTTATCTGATTCGTATCAGCTTTATGCCACTATGTTCCATGTGCGTTTGTTTTTAAAGGTGTTGAGGTATGACATTCTTTTCTGCTTTGTGAGCTATAAGGCATGTGGATTGCTTACATATGTTCATTGAAAGTACAATACCACAGACTACTTGTCACTGCAGAGAAGGTGATGATCTATGTAATGGATTCGTTCCTGCTAATTAAAAAAAAAGGAACAGTTTCCGATTCTTTCCTGTGTAATTAATTTTCTTTTACTCAAAATATGATAATATGTTGTTAAAGCCTGCCTTCTTACATTAATTTAATTTGATATAAACTGCCAAAACTCCTCATCCATATAGATATCAACACTAGTGATTGATTAAAATAAAAACAACTCTGCATTTATGAAGTGTTTTCCACGACCTCGGGACATTGCAAAGTACTTTGGAGCAATGAAGTATTCTTGAAGTGTGCTTGCCGCGACAGGAAATGTGGCAGGCAATCCACGTATAGCAATGTTTCACACAGGAAAATATGATAATGCCAAGAGGGATAAATATTGGTCAAGTGTTATGACAACAGATCATTACCCTGAATTATTTATGGATGTATTGTATTTTTTAAGTACGATTTTTTTTTAAAAAAAAACAAAATAAAGGATTTACAAACCAAAGTAGGCTGGGAGTGCAAATTCTAAAAATGTAATTCAGTGACTACCTGGAAAATGTGGATTATGTTCAGTCCCAAAAAGGACCATGGAATGTTACACCTGTAGAATGTCAAGCAACTTCAGACAGAGTGACTTCAAAGGAAGAGATATGATGCAAGAACAGAACTGTGATCTCCAGTGGTTGCAAAGATAATGGAAATTGGTCACCATCTCAGCAGAAAACATCTCCTGTGAAGTGCTTTCCAGAAGTGGACACGACGCAGCTTAAAACAAAGCAGTTCTGAATGAAAAGCTGGAATACACTAATGAAAGGGTTAAAAAGTCAATAGCAACTGGGGACTCATTGTGTTAGTGTGCTGCTCTAGTTCTACAGGGCTGATGTGTCCTGCAATTGTTGCAGCTAATGACCATCCACTAGCACATCTTTCTTTGCAGGGAAAGAAAGAATTCTCTCCCTCTCTTTAGTCGACTGCGAGAACCAAGTCATAAATCCACAAAGTCGCCATCAAAGAAGAAACGGGATAATTCCCTTCAGCTAACTTGAGATCCAAGGATCTCCAGACCAACTGCCAAGGTCAACCTCAGAGCCATTCAACTTAACAGCGACAAAATTTCGCTATTTACTCCTCACGGATAAACCAAAACAAATTTGGTTTGTATAGGATTAGAATAAAGGAGGGGTGCTAGTTCATCCATTCTCACCCAGGAGTGCAATGATTTTGGGGATGTCTTGTCAGTAAACATAATGAATTTGGGAGTTTCACCTGGAGACTGCTCAGAACCAAGACAGCAGGAAGAATTCCAAAGCTCCTATTTGAAATAGAGTTGTGGGTTCTTTGTCAGCGTGGGCAAGTTGGGCCAAACGGTCTGTTTCCATACTGTACAGCTTAGTGACTCTATGAAAAGACAGCAGACTTCTGACAGTTTGGTCTTTCCTTAACATTACACTGGAACGCCAACCTGAATTCTGTGCACAGAGGCTGGTGTTAATTGTAAGTCCTTAACTTCTATGATTCAGAGGTAAGAACGCTCCTCACAGATGCACAGCTTATGGGGTTGATTAGATTATCACAATACTGTGTACTTTCTAAATTTTACATTTCAGAACAAGAATGTGATCTGTTGCTCCCACACCAGAACTTAAACCTTTCAGGTCAGCTCTGAGTGCTCTAATGCCATTCCAATGCCAGTGATGTTTCCATCCCTTCTCCTGTTATCCCTGCCTCTTCTGATACTAGTCTAGTTGATGAGAATCAAGCAACTTATTTGGGTTAGTGACAGGAGACAGAGGGAAGTGGTAGAAGGCCATTTGCGTGACTGGACACTGATGTGCAGTGGTGTATTGCAAGGATCAGTGGTGGGTCCCTTATTGTTTGTGATATTCATAAATGACACAGATGAGAATATGGGGTGGATGATGAGTAAATTTGCAGATGATCAAGTAGTTGACTTTGAGGGAGGTGTTAGGTTGCAGGAAAATATAAACAGATTGGTCAGATGGACAGATCAGTGACGGAATTTAATACTGATAAATGTGAGATGGTGCCCTTTGGAAGAAGGAACAAGTCGAGGGAGTTCTCAATGAATGGCAAGACGCTAGGAAGCTCAGAGGAACAAAGGGTTCTTCGGGTGCTTGTCCAAAGATCCCTGAAGGTAGCAGGACAGGTTAATAATGTAGTTAAGAAGACATATGGATGCTTGCCTTTATCAGACATGGCATGGATTATAAGAGCAGGGAGGTCATATTGGAGCAGTACAGGACTTTCTTCAGGCCATGGTTGGAGTACTGTGTGCACTTCTGGTCACCACACTGTGGGAAGGATGTGATTGCACTGGAGGAGGTGCAAAGGAGATTTACCAGATTGTTGCCTGGGATGGAACATTTCATTTTATTTTGTTTTGGAGTAAAGAAGTTTGGGGAGGGGACGACCTGATAGAGATGTATAAGATTATGAGGGGCATGGACAGAGGGGATAGAAAGACCCTGTTCCCCTTAGTCAAATAGTCAATAACAAGGGCATAATTCTAACAAGAAAGGCAGGAGTTCAGAAGGGATTTGGGGGAAAATGTTTTCGACTGGAGGGTGGTTGAGGTGGGAAATCTTACAACCTGACACAAAGACTGCAGGAGTGCAGCAATACCATTGCTGCTTTAGGCATGCGATTGCAGTCTGTGAATGAATGGTAGGTAATTGCTAGGTTGGAAACTAGGGTCTATGTTTCTGGGCTGCAAAGCATTGCTTGACCATCAAAGCCATAAAGGGGATGGATTCATAATGCTGCATGATACAGTCAAGAGTGCTTGGGGACAAATATGTAGACTGCCCACAGGAAGTGGATGTCTCAAGGTAACATAACATGTAGTACCCTCAGGAGTGTTTCTGCTGCAGTGTAATGGGATGTATTATGTATTTGTAATGGGATGTATTATGTTTGCGGCTCACTAGAACCATAAAGAGGACATGAGATGGATGGAGGGTAAACTTGAACAGGGAATACTTTATTGTGTGTCCTCTCAGCTCCACAGTCGCTTTAGACTGCCTTCCCTAGCTCCCACTCTGAGTCACCTGACCTGCTCTCGTAAAGGGGCAACACATACCTAACTACGTACATAACAGGCTGTTGACCTTTGAGTGTTGTCACATCACTCAAAATTGAAGCACGCTCCATCACAGAATGAAATATTTACCCCACCCACTACGGGTGTGGAGACAGCCATTTTCATCTCCATTGAGCACTTGTGCTTTTTTCCCAGCACAATGGAAAGAAACAGTGGTCCTTCCACAACTAGATTGCCAGGCTCTGCCTCTTACTATTGGTGAATACCCAAAAGTAAATATTCCCTTCTAGGTAGGTCTTCTCATCAACTCCATTACCTTTGAACTTCCCCAAGTCCCCACCCAACCTGTCTATCTAACTCCTCATCTCCTCATTTTACTCTCCATCCCCAGACATAACAAATGAACAGGCCAGACCAAGTGATGCATTGTCACCCCTTTGGAAACCAGGGTACTCCTGGTTGTTGGTGACATCACCCCTCCTTAGTGCCCCTTTCTTTTCACATGCTTTATTGTCTCTGCTACGTATACATTGAGTTGTCCTCTTTCACAATTGTAATCCTTTCTGTATTCCAGCATGTTGTCTCCAAACCTCATAATTAAGTTCCCAGCTTCATTTCCACACCACTAACCACTAATAATATCTGATATCTATATGGTTTCCTGACTGCGCTGCTGTAATTCCCCAGACTGATTGCATTGGACCCATTGGGTTGACTCCTGGACTGTAGAGGTAAAGACTGCCTGACTGTGACCACCCTGAGTAGTTGACCGACTGTGTTCAAACCCCTGGACTGATATTGGAAGCTGTCTTGATTTACTGAGTCAGTACCCCCAGACTGGAGAGTGTTTGTATGGACTTGACTGAGGCCTAATAGATGAATGAGACTTGGCTGTTTGCTCGGAGTACATGCCAAGTGTTTGGTATGTATGCAACTAGGACACAGTGCAGGTATAACATTAATGTAGCATGGCGTTGTACAGCAACATTTTCACCTCCTTTTGAAAGATGGCTGCCTTTGTGTCTGTGCTGAAAAGCAAAGCAAGCAGATGTACCTGTGAGGCTTTAACATCTGGTAGAAGGAGCAACACACAAAAAAGGCAGGCAGCTTGTCATTTTTGTCAGTGATGCTACAAACTTTGAATTAGGCACAAAGTGAGTGAGCGCTAAGACATCAAGTGAAGATCTCAGAGATGCATCCTTGCTCAATCCATGAGACAGTTGCCAGTCCCTGAGAACAATGCATCCTTGCAGCAGCATTGCCATGAAAGGTGCAGGTAAGCTCCAAAATGCAGCATTAAAGTGCAGAACTGTCCTGTCAGGGGATTCGAGATGAGCCATGATGATTGTGTGACCTTTATGTGTGTCAGGTCCCAAGGTCCATGAATGTAGTGTTCATTTTGTCACTCCCTATGGAGTGTGCTCTGAGATGTTGTTCCTAGGTGTTCAAAACAAAGATCCAGATGAACAAGTAATGAGCCGGAGTCACTGAGTAACCACTTTGATTTTTGCATCAGGAATTCTCAGCATCTAGTTTCTATTTTGCAGGTGGCAGAGTGGGAAATACATATTATCAAGGTGATATTAAATAATAATAAGCATGATTATGAAAGCTAAATCATACAAACATCCTTTGTTGCTCGTAAGCGAGAATCTTGTCTCTACATTCAACAATTAGTTGGAACATGGGACTTTTTGCTCTCGATATCGAGAAGCTCCTCATTGGACTTCTCACCCAATTTTCCCAAGTTTCTCACTATTACTGTTGTCATTTAGGGATGGGAGGATTCCACCCATAATCTTCAAGTGAGAATGCAGCACAGGAGCAAAATCAGGCCGTGCATTTTCACAGAAAAGAAACATAAAAGAAATATAGTAGGAACATAAAACTTTCTCCCGCAAAAAAAAAGATTTGGACGCTAGGATCAATTGCCGATTTTAAAACTGTGATCAATAAAGCTTTGTTAGGTAAAGGCATCTAAGAATATGGACAAAGACAGGTCAATGGAGTTAAGGTGCAAATCAATCAAGATCTAATCAAATGACAGCGTAGACGCTGCATTCAATAGCTTACTCCTGCACCAATGTTGCTATACTTTCTATCAATCTGTAAAATCTCATTTGCACAACTTCATTCCTTAATCTTCCTTTGCTGAGATAAAAATGAAAACCGCCAGCAAACTGAAAGAAAGGATGAATGCTGAAGAGTACACATCTTCTGGAAGGGAAAGCTTTGTATTCATTTTAGCTAGACAGCTCTCCTCAGAATACTGTGATTTCATAAGATGCCGTCCATAACACCAAAGCATCACATCATTCAATTGTACATGATTTTACAATACAGTCTGCCCTGTGTCATGTCACTTAACCTTTACAATAAAAAGATAGTGACTTGTTGAAGCTTGTTGAGTCTTTTATGGCCTGAAATTTGCAACTTTTAAATGTGGCAAGAATAAGGTGTTATATCACAGCAGCACCGATCACTATTGAACTACTGCATATTGCAATAGACAATACATGGGATGCCAACTCTCATGCCAAGGCCTATCCACAAACTGTACTGTCGCAACATTGTACTGAAACTGAAACTGATGGATTTGTTGATGATTACGATCTTGCACAGAAGGAAAAAGTCATTGAAATTCCCTCCCTAATGGCATGTGGGTCAACCCACAGTACACAGACTGCTGCAGTTCAATAAGCCAGGTTACCATCACTTTCTCAAGGGCAACTAGGGATAGGTAATAAATGCTGGCCAGTCAGTGACACCCATGTCCTATGAATGAATGAAAATAAAATTTATATGGCACATTTCACAAGGTTAAGATGCATTTTAGAACCACTTTATGAAGTCTATTCATTGCGATAAGATAAAAGAAGGCAGCTAATTTGCATAAAATACTTTCCCACGAACAACAATGAGATAATGATTATGATAATCTGTTGGTTTTGGTTTTGGATTAAAATTTTCTGAGATTCTAAAACTTACCTTTTTAGTAGTGCCTTGGTACCTTTACATCCATTTGAAATTACAATGATTAATTTTTATTGTAGTCATCAAGCAAAGGAAAAACCTTAAAGGCATCTTGCCTCTTTCCTTCTCTTACTGGTGGGTCGCAGTTAGTGCATAAAGAACTTTGGGGGAGAAAATAACTCTATTCAGAGGAACATTTTGGTTAAATATTTTTTCTATTGAGAAGTCCAAGTCATGAGTGAAGCACTGAAAATGGTGAAATAGATGGAGTACTTTTTTTGATCATCTTATCGGTAGGAATAATAGGAGAGGGATAACAATACAATTTGAAAGATATTAAAGAGGATATAATGGGTGAAATGTCCAGATGGCTCCATTATTACTCAGCTCACAGATTTCTTCCAGAATAACACATTGAATGCAGAACATAAAAGCAGGAAGAGGCCATTCTGCATCTTGTGCTGTTTCTGCTATTCACTTAGATCACTGACAATCTGAATCTTAAGTCTATTTACCTACTTTGGTTCCATTACACTTAACGACCTTGTTTAAGCACAGTTATGACAATAGAATCGTACCTTGAAGAGACCTTGCCCAAAACTAGTTTTCAGGATAGGTGATCTAGTCAACAAACTATGGCATGCAATCATATTGGCAAGAGTGGCATTTGTGACACATATCTGCAATATTTGTCAGCTGTATCAAATACAGTGTCAGAGCAAAATGTGGCTTTAACTCAGGGATGAAATTCCATATATTTTACTCTACCCTTGATGTTGGTAATGAAGGGGTGTGTAATCAAAAATCCAAGAATAAAGCATTGTATTAATTCAAATAGGCTCGCATTGTGTTCTGTGCTCATTAGGAAGAGAAGGACATGCTGTTCCAAACTTGTGATATTTTCATATCTTTATCATCTAAAGTTCAGGTAGCATTGTTCAAACAAGAGAACAAGTACACTGACAGAAAATTGAATGTGTTTTATTGTCGTGACTTTTTAAATAACTGATTTATTGATGCAAAATGGTTTAAGAATTTGACCCTTTGAAAATGCAGTTAATTAATGTGCTGACCAGATGATATGGATTTCAGTGAGCTCCTGTGTGTAGCATGTTTACCTCCACTAATCATTCAGAAATACAATGTGATATTGTCAGATCTGATTTGATGACTCTGGTTTGAAAGCATTAAGTAATTTAAACTGGTCCTGGAGGCCTTCCAAAGGTGGACATTGAGTGGTAACAGGTTATCAATGACAAGGGAAAGAGGAAGTACCTCTACATTGGTAAAAGTCACAAAATAAACAAACTTCCACGATTCTGCTAACAAGAAACATTTTTCTTTTTGTGTTTTCTGTGGCATTTAATTTGGCCAAGTAGTTTACGTTCCTATTCTAGCAGCTGTGAGACCTGCCTATAGAAAGTGAGGCGAAATGCAAGGAGCACTCTTGCACTCACTGGCTCCACAGCATTGTTTTAAGATGCCGAATAAAGTAAGAACAGCATTGTCTGTGGCTGTCAAGATTAAGATACAGATTGTCAATGATTGAATTGAATGGCAAAAACAGCACAAGGTGCAGAACGGCCTCTTCCTGCTTTCGTGTTCCCTATTCAATGCGTAATTGTGGGAGAAATCTGAAATTCAGATGTTGAATGTAGTTGATGAATCCTTTTAAATAGCACCAGAGTGGGTTCACACTTGTGGCTGAGTACATTTTCATCTGTGTTTGTTTAAGGGAAGGCATTAACTATGTTATTGTATGTCAGAAATAGTGGGGACTGTTGATGCTAGAGAATCTGAGATAACAAGGTGTAGAGCTGGATGAACACAGCAGGCTGTGTTGATGGTGCTTGGCCTGCTCTCTTAATTGTATATCAATTGTGAGCAGGGGTGTGGTATTGATTGGAACTACAACCTCTGGCCATACTGATCTGTGGTGCGTAATCTGGTCTAATTTGTATATTAATTCCAAGAAGGCATGTGACTTCAGTAACGTATCTGGTAGAAGAACCCTAGTCTGGATGAATGGAACAATTATATTGCTGAGTTTATAATGTCAGAAAGCCGTTAGTTATAATTCTTAAATTCAGTTTAGTTTCTTTCAACAGAAGAATCACATTTTTAGTTCAGGTGAACCAGTCATCCCAGCCAAAGTGTTGTTGTTTATGCAGCCTCCAAGTCAGGAGAGTTTGGAGAGAAATCCTCAAGTTGTTATAATTCACAAAGTTTAGACCAGAATTGAGAAAGGATCATACCAGTGGATTTGGAAAGGAATTACAAAATTGTCTCTGAAGTTAGGAGGAGTCAGTAAAGGAAATACCTCCCTTACTTCTAAGAATGGCAAGAAGTCCACACTTTACAACTTCTGCCATGTCCCACACCAATCAGCATCTCTTGAAATACAAGTTAAGGAAAAACTTCAAGAGTTGAGACGGGAGTGAAATTTCTTTGGAATTGAATATCTGTGGAAGGATGCTATTGGGAAATTGGTTGCAACTTTGTTTCGCTGTTTGTGTTAAGGTCTTTCTGTCTTAGAGATATATCTTCATTTTCCCTTTTCTGTACTAAACTTATGTCTATTGTTAAAGAAAATCTCCAGCTTTGCATGAATATGTTTGAGTGACTAATCATCATGGTAACAACTGCAAAATTTAAACATATGATCTATAAAGTCAGGTTTCATTCTGGGATTCGACTTGTCCAGTATTACCATCAGTTTAGCTCATTACCCAATATGTGCTGAAATAATCGTCCAATCAGTACCCTCCACCAGTACATACTTTACTTTACACAATTAACAGCTATTGCCCTTCAAGAGATGCCAATTTGTGTAGGACATAGCAGAAGTTGTCAAAAGTGAAGCTCCAGCCATTTTTGGAACTAAAGGCATTGCATTTTGCCATTGTAACTTTGTGTTAGTGACCACTCAAGATTCTCAAGCAGGATTGGCCCATGCCTTGCAGTATCCAACCTTAAACAGGTTTTTTTCAGATATTTTTGGGGATACATTTCATGCCCTTTCAATGGCTGCATCAAAGCTTTACTCCAACGTTGTTTATCTTTGCACTGCAAAGGTGATCCAATATTTTGCGTTCACATCTAGTTATTTTCAAAATATTTTCAGCAGCAACCAAAAAATTGAAAAGGTTTTATTCCGGCCATCACCTTCTTTAAGTCCGAGGCTACTTCATTTCTCCTGACTGAGGCTTATAATTACAAACTTTGTTTGATTCTTACTTTGATCCGACTCACGATAGAAAGTCAAACAGTAAAGTGTCAAAGTAAAAACACTTTTATTCACCCAAGAGGATTGATTTTTACATTTAATTTGATTATAAAGCTACAAATCATCACAGCAGCCCTTCATACTGCAGAATTGGAACATTAAGTGTAATAGTTTGAAGATGTCTTACTTCCAAAAACAATTGGCCATAATTTACTGTAACACAGTTCTTAATTGCTTGTTTTATGACTTTATGTGCACTTTTATCCCCTTTGGGAGATAGTGGGGAAGTGTTGAAAGGGTTGGCAGACTGGATAATGTCACGAACATTCCTTTCAAAGCCAACAACTTCTGGATTGAGTTTTTGGACCAAGGGCATCAGGTTCGGTGGGAGGGGTATGCGTAGATAGTTGTTGGCAATGTACAGTTCAAAAATTCTTTGTGTAGACATTGCTGAAGGTCCTCCATCTGATGTTGGTGCGTGGGTGTAACATGGCATCAGGGATTTGTATGAACAAATGCAGAAGTGCCACCACCAAATGACTGCACCACAAGACCCTCCCCATGTAACTATCTAGTTTTCTGTTACATGTATCATCTTTTTGCCTCAACTATTCCCTGTGGTGGTAGTGAGCTAGATATTCTAACTATTATCAAGGTAAAGGCCTTTCTCTAATTCCCAATTGTTTTTATTAGTGATTACATTTATTTTTATCATCCTTCGTTTTAGAATTTCTCATGAGTGGGACTAACACAATTCACAATGTCTATCAAATTCCTTTATTATTTTGGAGACCTCAATCAGGTTAGCCCAGGCTGCAATCTCCTGAGTGAAAGTTACAATCTTACAGTTCTGCTCTGATTACTCAGTCTTTTTTACATTGTCTGCAATGCCTCCACAGTTATTTGTAATATGGAGATTACAATAGCTGAAAACTTAATGTACAACTGGAATTATTGGGAATTTTGGTAACAGGCATTAAACTGTATGCATCTCATCGTGTGTACAATTTGGTAAATGTGCCTTTCTTATTTAGCTAGCTTAGCTACTAAAGAGCTACAATTTTCTTGCATCTTCATCTTTGATGAAGAAATCCATCTCATGGATTGGACCAGGATGCACCTCAGGACTCCTCACTTGTTCTCTTAACACTCACTCACCTTAAGCCTACTTGGCCATTGACAGCATCTTTGTTTCCTTGCATTACCTTTTTGCACTTTGCCTCCTCAGTTAGAGCTACAGTCTCTCAATACATCTGTCTTACCTTACTTTTCAGTGCAGACACAGTCAGCAGCTTGTCATTGCTGTCAGATGTGATCAGTCAAGACGGTGGACATGTTGCTGTATGGCAATGTGGTACGTCAATCCTACACCTGCACCATGAGCCAGCCACATATGCAGCGAATGCACTACATGCGATTCAAGTAAGGAACCATGCCTCACAGTCTAATGGATTCCCAATCAAGTCAAGGCAGACACAATTCACTCAGGCAATCCAAACACAGCAAGTCAAAGGTACCTTCCAGTGTCAGTGCAGGGGATTGATCACGGTCAGTCAGCCACTCAGGGCAGTGATAGTCAGGGGTGATAGTCCTCATCGGGGTGAAGACCTAAATGTCGGACAACCCACCACCCATATTAACTCTTTCCATTCAACTGTGAGCCTCTTTCTCCTTGGATAAGAAAACAGGGCGGATGGAACCAAATTAAACAGAGTGAGTGGTTACTGCTGGTGCAGTTGGGGGAAAGGTACAGAGGCGATGCAGAGGCCATACAGAGTTAATAATGAGGGAACTGGGTGGATGAGAGCAAGTGAATGAAGAAGTTGTGTCCAATAGTGAAAGTGTTAGAACATGAGCCTTGGTGGGAGGAGGGTGCAGTCGCAGGGATAGTGTGAGGTAGCAGAGAAAAGGTGGATTGTACCACTTGTCCTGGCCAAGAAGAAATAATTGATTTCCATGCTACTGTGTTAGGTGCCGCTCCAGATGGTTGTGACTGCATTAGCTCAGAAGTAACCAAAGACCAGACTGGCAGGGTATGGTGGCATGGCCTCCTCTGCTGATCCTTGGGGAAGAGGACACCCTCCCCTACATCACTCTATCCAGTAAGACCTTTATGTCCTGTCCACAAAGCAAGGCTCCAGTTTCCCCTTTTCTTACTTGTCTAAGTGAAATGTCATGGACTGTGCAGGGGAGGGCCAGAAAGCCAGTGCTTGACTGGATGCACAACCAGGGTTCCCAACATATCCTGGCAGTGGTGAACATGCACTTACAGCAACTTGGAGAATCGACATAACATCAGACAAGTGAGATACCACGGGTGGGTGGTACATTGTTATTGAGGTGAGTTTGGGACAAAGCATGAGAAAACCTGGCGTGCCCCACAGAGTGACATCCTCCAAGAAACACAGTGAAAATATTACAGTTCTGCAGAAGGGTCACTGGACCCGAAATGTTAACTCTGATTTCTCTTCACAGATGCTGCCAGATCTGCTGAGCTTTTCCACCAGCTTCTGTTTTTGTTTCTGATTTACAGCATCCGTAGGTCTTTCGGTTTTTAGAAAATATCACTCAGCTGATTTGTGGTAAGAATCAGTCCTTTCTGTATAACATATGCCTACAATCTTGTCACAATTGTTGACTGCTTACAAAGTTGAACAGGGGGCTATCCTTATTTTCTTTCAACGTGGAATAAATGAAAATTTCTAGTCCATTTTGTATTTTGTCGTTCTGGCAAGTCCTGAAAGATTTTAGTCCCTGCTTTTCTGAGGGTGTAAATTGAGGAGCACTTTCCGTCACGGCACGGGAGTCATAAATGTTAGCAATTGAATTTGTATCTTTGCAGTCATCAGATAAGCCCAGAGCATCCTGAGTATTTAATAACTCCAGTGCTTACCAATGATGACAGTTCACTACTGCAGGTCAAATGGAAACAGGTCGAGTATTTTCAACAGGTCGGTCTGCATCAGTACTGTAACATAGCTGATTAACAATTCCGCTGAGCCTATTACTAAAGCTTAAAATATCAAAACAAATGTAGGTAGATTGATAAACAATATTTAGATAAATCAAGGTAGGTAGTTTGACGGAGTTTGAAAGACAACAGCAAGGCAGAATCTAGTCATCTCCCCTTGACATTTGCTGGTATTACTCTTACTATCATTGAATTCCTCTTCAACATCCAACTCTTAGTTCTAGCAGGACCTGGAACAGTGCCAATGGAGGAAACATGGATGAAAGGTGAGGGGATTGGGTTGCATTGGAGCTAATCAGCAGGTCCTGATGAGGCGAGGAGGTGTTGGAAGTGAGGCCAGAGGTCCTCCTCACCTAACAATCTGTAGAGTCAGCGGTGAGAGTGCTCATTCAGTGAGCCAAGACTGACACATTCATCTACTTTTGTTACATATCTTGATTTGGTAGCCTACAATATAATGGCTATGATGGAAAAGATTCATGAAGTTCTGCGTTTGCATTTCTCAGACTTAAATTAGGCACAATGCGCCCAAAAAGCCAGGGAGGATACTGTTGAAATATGCATCGGCAAGGACATCTGCCAAAATATTGAAACTTCTAAAGAAGCATGAAAAGGGAAAAAGGCAGAAGTGTTCAGTTTAATGCATGCTGGTGTCACAATAGCTCAAAAAAGTCTTCCTTCCTGGAAAGGGTCATAAAAATGCTCAGAGGATGTACGTGGCTTGGCCGCCCATGTGGGCAGGTGTTGGAGGTGACTGCTCAGTCTGAACACAGGATGACCGAACAGGACAAATACACCATGACCATAGGCAGACCCACTCCACGTACCTGGAGGCTTCATCACATGGAGTCGGTCGCTCTTGTCACTGGTAACATGTAAGAAATAGATATATGTCAAAAATAACAAGTTACTACAAAAATAATTGCGTTCTGAGGAAGGGTCGCTGGACCCGAAATATTAACTCTGATTTTTTCTTCACAAATGCTGCCAGACCTGCTGAGCTTTTCCAGCAACTTTGTTTTTGTTCCTGATTTACAGCATCCACAGTTCTTTCGGTTTTTATATACCAAAAATACTTGTTGGTAAATTGCTTAATGACACCCCAAGATCATAATAGTGCAACGTAAATGCTAGTCCCTCTTCAATGATATCATATTCCTAGAGTTAAGTATTATCAAAATTTAAGTTCAACAAATGGGAAACAGACTCATAGAAGGATACAGCACAAAAAGCAACCATTTGGCCTATCATGACACTGCTGGCTCATTGGTGGAGCTATCCAATTAGTCCCAATAGCCTGCTCTCTCTGACCCTTTTTTTTGCTTTCACATACGTATTTCATTGAATATTACCTTTGAATTTATTTTCGTTACTATTTCAGGCAATAATATTCCAGGCCACGACATAAAATCTTATTCTTTCATGCTACCTCAGCTGCCAGTTTAATCAGTGTCTTTTAATGCCACCAGAAACAATTCTTCCTTATTTATGATTTTATGTAGAATCCAAAGACTAGACGGCACAGGAAGATGTCTTTCAGTCCAGCTATTGTGTGCTGACGTTTATGCTCCACATAGTTTTTGATAGCTTTGCTCTGAGCTTGAAACAGTGTAATATTCTCATGTTTGAGGGTCACAAACGAAATATATTCTGATGATTGCAATTGAATTCCTTGTGGATAAGAGCTGCACAGCAGAAATTGTCTTTTTTTAAGGAAATGAATGCAGCATTCTCAATTTTAAATATTTCAGGGTTGAGCAGATTATACTTTGTGTTTTTTGCAAGATGAATATCAGCAGCAAAGCGAAAACACAGTTCGCATGTTTTGTATTCTTAGATCACAGAAAGTAAATTAACACTTGTCCTCAAGAGGAGAATTGGTGAGATCTTTGTGTTAGGGGCAAGTCGGGGATTGTTGTGAGGAGTGCAGAGGTGAGATGTTGCTTTGAGTTCTGGTTATTCCTAAGCCACTGAACAGTTGACTATACAACACAGAAGGAGATCATTTGGCCCATCACTGTGAAATAACTTTGAAAAATCAATCCAATTAATCCCATTCCCCTACTCTTTCCCTATAACCCTGCAAATCCTTACCTTCAAATATATTCATTCAAATTCCATCTTGAAAGGTAAGACAGAGTCTGTTCCACCATTGTTTCAGACTATCTCTAGTAAAGGATCATTAATGCACTGTGCTGCAAGGAGAATAGAATATTTGCTGAGACCAAGGTTGTGGTTTACCGGGCACCTGTGATCCATGTGCCCTTCTGTGCTTCAGAGACTTGGACAATCTACTGCAGACGCCTCAATACACTGGAGATGTATCAGCACTGGTACCTTCATAAGATTATCCAAATCTGAGGGGAGGGAAGGTAGTCCCACAACATAGCCCTCTCCCAAGCGAACAAGTATGATTATTTAGAAAAGCACAGTTTGATTAGAAATATGGCTTTGTGAGGGGCAGGTCATGCCTCACAAGCCTTATTGAATTCTTTAAGGATGTGACAAAACACATTGATGAAGGTCGAGCAGTGGATGTGGCGTATATGGATTTTAGCAAGGCATTTGATAAGGTTCCCCATGGTAGGCTCATTCAGAAAGTAAGGAGGCATGGGATTCAGGGAAATTTGGCTGTCTGGATACAGATTGGCTGCCCAATAGAAGACAGAAGGTGGTAGTAGATGGAAAGTATTCAGCCTGGAGCTCAGTGACCAGTGGTGTGCCACAGGGATCTGTTCTGAGGCCTCTGCTCTTTGTGATCTTTCTAAATGACTTGGATGAAGAAGTGGAAGGGTGGGTTAGTAAGTTTGCCAATGACACAAAGGCTGGTGGAGTCATGGATAGCGTGGAGGACTGCTGTAGGTTGCAACGGGACATTGACAGGATGCAGAGCTGGACAAAGAAGTGGCAGATGGAATTCAACCGAGAAAAATGTGAAGTGATTCATTTTGGAAGGTCAAATTTGAATGCAGAATACAGGGTTAATGGCAGGATTCTCGGCAGTGTGGAGGAACAGAGGGATCTCAGGGTCCACATCCATAGATCCCTCAAAGTTGCTATCCAAGTTGATAGGGTTGTTAAGAAGGCTTATGGTGTGTTGGCTTTCATTGGCAAGGGAATTGAGTTTGAGAGCTGTGAGGTTATGCTGCAGCTGTATAAAACCCTAGTTAGACGACACTTGGAATATAGTGTTCAGTTCGGGTCGCCTCATTACAGGAAAGATGTGGAAGCTTTAGAGAGGGTTCAGAGGAGATTTACCAGGATGCCTGGACTGGAGGGCAGGTCTTATGAGGAAAGGTTGAGGGAGCTAGAGCTTTTTTCATTGGAGCGAAGAAGGACGAGAGGTGACCTGATAGAGGTGCACAAGATGATGAGGGGCATAGATAGAGTGGATAGCCAGAGACTTTTTTCCCAGGGCGGAAATGACTATTACTAGGGGGCATAATTTTAAGGTGATTGGAGGAAGGTATAGGGGAGATGCCAGGGGTAGGTTCTTTACACACAGAACGGTGGGTGTGTGGAATGCACTGCCGGCGGTGGTAGTGGAGGGACATTTAAGCGACACATGGATAGGCACATGGGTGACAGCAAAATGTAGGGTATGCAGGGTGGTTTGATCTTAGAGTAGGATACTAGGTCGACACATCGTTGTGGACCGAAATGCTTGTACTGTGCTGTACTGTTCTATGTTCGATGTTCTAAGTGCAGTAGTGAGGTGCTTAAACTAAATCCCTCAAAACCAAGACAGGGCAATCGCATTCCTGAAACCAGACTCTTGAAGCAACAGTTCTCCTCAGAACTCTGTCATGCCAGAGGACACCCAGGAGCCCAATGAAAATACTTCAGGCATGTCCTAAAAACATCCCTGAAGCACCCCACTGATTTGTAAGAGATCCTGGTTTATGACCAACCAAAATTAGAAGCATGTTTTGGTTTCACCTGAATATATTGAGAGACTCTGTGGGGAACACACAGAGGTGAAGTTGAGGCATGAGACAGAGTGCAAAGATCTCCAATTAGTTAATCTACCCAATCCTTCAAGCACCACTTGCCCCACATATGGTGGAATCTATTGATTGCACATGGGACTTATCGATCATCTCATCCAAATGGAATTGAACTAGAGTTATCCTTAATGCCATGTATCCTAAATTCTATGGAGCCTCTGGAGAAGGAATAAAATCCTATTTTCTCCAGCGTTGGCACATGACTGAAGTCCCTCATTCCTATTATCCTTGCTGAAAATGTCTTTTGTGCCTTCTTCAAATCCTTGACAAATTCCTGAAAGTATGGGGCAAGAACACAGTCAACAGGGCTAAGGACTAGACTTAATATAGTAGTCCAGAAGTCATCAAAGGTTCCTGAAATCTACAGAACAGATTTGTATTTTCAAAGGGCTGGTGGTGAAGTTGGTGGACTGGGAACCCACTGACCATTAATTTCTGGCCCCTTGAATTCATTATTGAGTTTGTTAAGGGGTCTGTGCATTCACAACTGCAATTTTAATAATTAATTTGGCATGCCAAACAGCCTGATACTGTTGGGGTCACTATGGATCCAGTAGAAAGGTTCTTTCCATTTATTTAAAAGTGACCTCTCATGTACCTCCTTCCACTGGCTCCAGCACTGTACTGTCATCTAGCCTACATGATCTCCGTCATTGCCTTAGTTGCTGCTGGCCCTGTAAGGTATTGCCTTCTCTCTCCAGCGGGACTGTGGTGCCATCCATCATGGCTGCCACCTGTTTTTGCTGCTGGCGTGAGGCAGGCAACTACAATCCATGGTGAGAGATAGTGGGAACTGCCGATGCTGGAGAATCTGAGATAACAAGGTGTAGAGCTGGATGAACACGGCAGGCCAAGCAGCATCAGAGGAACAGGAAAGCTGACATTTTGGGTCTGGACCCTTCTTCAGAAAATTTTTTGAAGATTTTCTGATAAAGGGTCTAGGCCCGAAACGTCAAGCTTTCCTGCTCCTCTGATGCTGCTTGGCCTGCTGTGTTCATCCAGCTCTACACCATGTTATCTACAAGCCCATGGTGGTGTTCAGCGTCTCTAACTGGGTGCCGAACTTGTCTCCTTTCTAAATAGGCTATTGGAATTTAAATATTACACCACAATACAGCTCAGGCATGAGGTACAGATGTAGAGTTCATCAGGTATCAGCTTCCTGACCATGCATTGAAAATCTGGCCCAAAGGATATGGAAAGGTTAATTTTTGTAAATGAAGCACAATGTGGGGAAATCTGAGGTTATATTCTATTGTAGGCAGAATAGATAAGCAAAATCTTATTGAAATATTGAGAGTCTATAGAATGTTGCAGTGCAGCATCATCTCTGTGTCCTTGCACATGAAGCACAAAACACTATATATAGAAATAAGCTATGTATTAAAATATAAGCTATACAGCAACTAATCAGGAAGACATGCAGTCTATTGACCTTTACTGCAAAAAGGATGGAGTATAAAACTAGGCAAGTCATGCAACAGTGGTATAGTGTATTAGTGGAATTGCGGCTAGAATACTGTGCAGAATTTATGTCTCCCTATTTAAGGAGCAATATACTTACTAAGTAAAAACCAAAAGAACTGCAGATGTTGTAAATCAGCAACAAAAATAGAAATTACTGGAAAATCTCAGCAAGTCTGATGGCATCTGTGGAGAGAAATTAGAGTTAACATTTCGGGTCAAGTGACCCTTCCTCAGAACTGAAGGTAGCTAGGAAAATATCGGCATAGATGCAGAAGATAGGGTGGGGTGAGGGGATAAGGAGTAAACAATAGGCAGGGATAGAGCCCAAGGAGAGAAAAGAAGAGCTGGACAGGCAAAGCAATGGATAACGATCTGGCTGTGAGGGTAAATTGCTATTAATGGGGACTGTTAGTGGCTACACTGGAGGCAATTAAAATAAGATTTCTGGGATGAAGGGATTGAATTTTGTGGAAACTTTGAAAGGTTGGGGCTGTACTGATCACAGTTTTGAGAGGTGATCTTATTGAACCACATAAGACTGTGAGGGGCCTTGGGAGGGTAAATTCTCAGAAGATGTTTGCTCTCATGGGGAAATCTAGAAATAGAAAGCATAGTTTCAGAATAAGCAGTTAAGGACAAATTTCTTCTCTCAGAAGGCTGCAACTGTTTAGAATTCTCTTCCCCAAAGATTTTTGAAAGTTGTATCATTCAATATTTTGAACTACTCAGATTCTTGAACAATAAGGGAGTCAAGGATAATTGGGAATGTGCAAGAAACTGAGATTGGGGTCACAACCAAGCTTGATGGGCTATATAGCCCACCCCTGCTCCCATTCCTAATGTTTTTATATTTGCCCCAACTCCTTTGCTGGTGTCTAAATTTATCAAATGCAGAGGATTTAAAAAAATATGTAAGTAGTACTTAAAATTTACTTTGAGGAATTTGAATTGGATAAATGTCTCAAATACTGTTTTATCGGCTTGGTGCTTTCAGTAGTTGATGTCAATGTGCTTCTTGGACTTTTCTTCATGCTGAAAGTAGAAGAAACAATTTCTCTGGGAAGTTTGCCCACAAATCCACCTCACTGATGATTCCCAGCTGAAATAGTTTTGGATGGCAATCCGTTCAATATCTTAAATTGCATTCAAACACTGGTAAAACATTGGAACAAATAGCTGCTGTATACTCACCTGATTATTGCAGGCATATTTCATTTTATTTTACGCAGGATACTGTTAATCTAGACTGATCTAAGGCAGTAGTATACAATGCGGCAATGTTGGTGCAGTACAGTCAGAGCTGATGAAACAATACGTAAACTCCAAATACCGAAAGAGGATATGATCTCTTCGTTAGAAATTTGATTGAATCAAGTTGATGGAATGCCAAAACATAAAAAAAACTTGATTGGTATGTTTGAGAGGAGATAGGAATCTGGTTGGGAATTAGATTGGCCAGATAAAAGAAGAAGACAGTCAAAATGAGCATGTATTTCAGTGAGCAGAAAAAGCTACCAGAACATGACAAGGAACCAATTGATTTTCCGTGAGGGGAGAACCAAAATTAATGAGGTTGGGCTGAGGAGTCTACAGTGACCCCAACTTTGACCCAGAAATCAAATGAGCTACAGATTAGGAGCATGGAACCCAGAAGAATATGAAGAGGATCAAATTCCAGGAACATGGAACAAAGCAATGGAGTAGGATTAAGAAATAGTAGGAACTGCAGATGCTGGAGAATCTGAGATAATGAGGTGTAGAGCTGGATGAACACAGCAGGCCAAGCAGCATCAGAGGAGCAGGAAGGCTGATGTTTCGGGCCTAGCCTCTTCTTCAGAAAAGGATTAAATTGGACAGTGTTTGAAAGAGCTGGCACAGGCATAAGAGACCATATGACCTCCTTCTCTGCTGTAAGATTCTGAGCACAGATCATTTCATCTGCATTGGAGAAGTTCACAAGCTCTATCAGTTACACAAATGTAGGTCTTAGGTTGGGCCCCAGTAAATATGACAGTCCAGAGGACCTCTATGATACAGGAAATCCAAGTTCTGTTTAGAGCAGAGAAGGTTAAGGGAAGAATGAATTAAGGCATTTAAAATCATGTTGGGTCTAAATAAGGAGAAATTGAAATAAGGACAGGTAAATGGGACCTGGGGTGGGGAGCAGGGGAGGGAAGTGGCAGGTGGAACACAGGGAATTAAGACAATTCTTCTCCTAGAGGATGAATACCAACACAGACTGCTTTGCCTGAACATTCATAAAGTCCCTGCCACCAAACTGCTAACCATCCCAACTCTGAGAGAACTCTGCTTGGAAATCTTAAGTCTCGGGTCAGGAATACAATGAACTGAGAATTTACAGCACATAAAAAGCAAGTGTCTTTACATTACTTGTGTCATGACAATGGATTAAATCACTTATGGACATAATAAAATAAGAAATGTTTTATTTTATCATAAGAAAGGACATATGAGCAAGAAATGGTTGGTAATGCAAATCAATGACTGTCTGGAGAATTCCTATGCGGATTACACCCAGCCTCAAAAGACAGATCATGGCATATCTAACCTGGAAGGGTGTCAAGTAATTCCAGAGAAACAAAGGAAGAGCTACAATATAAAACCTCAACTATTTTTGTAGGTGAAATCCCCCGATGGTGGACACATTGTGAAGTAAGAGACAGCAGCCTGGATGAAAAACTTCTTCTCTCCCTTGTCAGGAATGCATAAGAGAAGGGGTTAGAAATGAACTGCACCTCTTATATACACAGGGATCGATCCACTTTTGTTTGTCAATTATATAAATGATTTGGATGAGAATAAGTGAGGCATGGTTAGTAAGTTTATGGATGACATCAAAGTTGGTTTTATCGTGGACAGTTAAGGTTATCTATAATTGCAAAGAGATCTTGATCAATTGGGTCAATAGACTGAGTAGTGGCAGATGGAGTTTAATTTGGATAAATGCGAGGTATTGCAGCTTGGTAAAACAAACAAGGGCAAACTAGTACAATTAATGATAGGGCCCTGGGTAGTGTTGTAGAACAGACAGACCTTGGGGTTTAGGTAGATAATTCTTTGAAATTTACATCTGAGGTAGACAGGGTGGTTAAGAAGGCGTGTAGTACGCTTGCCTTCATTGCTGAGGCCTTTGAGTATAGGAGCTGGGACATCATGTTGAGGTTGCACACGACATTGGTGAGGCCTGTTCTGGAGTACTGTGTCCAGTTCTGGTCACCCTGCTATGGGAGGCATTTTATTAAATTGGATAGGGATCAGAAAAGATTGACCCGGATGTTGCCAAGAACAGATGGCTTGTGTTATAATAATAGGCTGGGACTATTTTTCACTGCAGCGTAGGAGGTTGAGGGGTGACCTTATTGAGCAGGCTGAGTCGCGCGGCAGGTGGAGACAACATGGGGCTGAGTCCCACGGTGGACGGAGAGAGCACGGGGCCAAGTCCTGCGGTGGATGGAGACAGCACGGGGCCGAGTCCTGCGGTGGATGGAGAGAGCA
>JAHRHZ010000025.1:17643664-17654228 GCA_024137785.1 Ginglymostoma cirratum | reverse complement strand
GCGGTGGATGGAGACAGCATGGGGCCGAGTCCCGCGGTGGATGGAGACAGCACAGGGCCGAGTCCTGCAGCGGAACCAGCACGGGCAGCGTGGCCTTGTGCTCTGGGTCCTGCAGGTACGCCCCATAGTAGCCCCAGAGCACCGTGAGCAATGAGTCCTGGAGCAGTGCATGGTCTGTGAGCCCAAAGCAGCGTGGGGAAGAAGACCCACAGCAGTACATGGGAAGCAGATACAGGCCGCGAGTCATGGTCAGAGCCTGGTGTGAGAGAACAATCCTTACCTGAGGACACTGTAATTTTAACTCCTTAATATTTTCCTAATTTTTAAACTTATTTTCAACTCTGTGACTAAGCAACTACTTCTATTCCTCTGCTATATCCAAGAATTGTACCGAAGTACTTGTACCTAAGATGTTGCCATAAGAAGGCAGACATTGTAAAACTTTTTCACTTTACTCCTACAATGGAGTACACTTGACAATAAAAGGATATTGCAAATTGTATTGTATTGAAGCCAGACCCCTCCATGTTTCTTACAGTTCCAGGAGGTTATCTGACAGGTGAGCTAATGAACCCAGGATCTCACTGTGCATACTCATTCATTGCTCTTGCATTTGTTGTTCCATTGACGTCTCCATTGGAATCCTCTGCAGTGTTAATAAAAAACAGAAGTTCTGGAAACGCAAAGCAATTGTTGGCATTTGTGGAGCAAGAAATAGGGTCAACCTTTTGGATCAGTAATCGTTTTCTATTTGACACTTCTCATTTGCCAGCTCACCAGAGAGTGATGGACAAATGGACCACCTTTCCCACCCTTTGCATAGCAGTACACAGCTCACGACCATGCGTTGACTCCAAGGTCTATACTAATCTCCAATAATTGGGGTTGGAGCCTCTGAGTGTCAGATAATGCCATTGGACCTCTTCAGCTCTACCACTGTTCTCTTTCCTCCTTCAAGGGCTCCTGTGACTAGGCAAGCTGTACTTCTTTGATAATGCAAACAGAAAGTGGTGGTGTGACACATTGTTTGGTAGTACCTATGAAGAGAGAAACAGAGCGTTCACATTGCTTGACCGGCTGAGTTCTCCAGCACTTTCAGTTTTTATTTCAGATCTCCAGCATCTGCAGTATTTTGCTTTTCTTGCCGTTCTTGGAGGTCAGAAAGCAGGAACTTAGAAAGATAAAATTGGTGTGATTGAAAGGGATTGGAGTGGGAAGCAAAAGATCCATGGTCAAACAACTAGCAGCTCACTCACTGTGCCAAACAGCAAGGTCAGACTGTTTGTTGAGGTGAGAAAGGGGTAGGAAACTCTCATAATTTTCAATGTTCTCAGCGATAATGGGTTTTGACAGGCCTTTTTTTTCTAGCAACTTGATTCTGAGAACCAAATCCTCCACAGAACCTGCATCCTCGTCCTGATAGTTCTGCATTGCTCCCTTCAATTGTGTATATCATGCCCTGCAAGAGCGATGGAAACTGTTATATGTCACTGTGTTTCTTTGGTTTGCCAGCCATAGCTGAATAGTTATTAGTAGGTGAAATTGATGAGAGCTGTGCAGCATTGACAGGTGTGTGAGTGTCAGAAAGCATATCTACGTGTTATAGTTGCATTTTGAGTTCCAGGGAGTGGCTCTGAGTGAGTGATGGGGGTGAGGTGCATTGAGCAGTGTGAAAGGCTGGTGTTGTGGAAGAGAACCTTCTTTCAGAAGATGTGCTTATTGACTTTCACCAACACCGCAATGCCCTTCAATACCTTGCAGCACTGCTTCCAGGTCCTTGATTGCAAACATTTAGAGTTGACCTTCCTGGTCACTTTCCTCCAATCCTTTCTCAGAATGGGTCTTGAGGATCTCCTCTCCCTCACTGGACCATAGTATTGCTCCACTTTCAATCTCCACCACAAATGCTTCCAGCATTGAATATGTCATACCAGACCCCCATCTACATTGCTTTAGATTGTAGAATTTACATTATTGTAATCTAAACGTGCAACTTCCCTTTAAGAGACATCCTGCCTTTAAGAGCAGGGTGTTGCCGTATAACATTGTCTGCAAACATCACTCCTGGGGTCTCCTGGGGTCACCTGGTGAGTGCAAAGCTCACTGATGGTGTTGAAGAACAGATAGCAGTGTTGAAGGCATAGTGATGGGCACCAGGGTTATTCAGATGAGGTGTGTATATAAATTCATTGTGTCGTCTGCTCAGTTCTGAACTGCCCTGGGTAGGTTGTATATATCACTGTCCACAGCCTAAATAACAAGGGCTAACCAATTTTTATTGTGTTATACGTGTGGAGTTCTGATTTTGTTCAATATTTAAATTCATCTAATGGGAAGCAGTATCATAGAAGAATACATCTCAGAAGGAAGATATTCAGCCCATAATACTGTGCTGGCCCTTTGGTGGAACCCTTCAGTTCACAGAATCACAGCACAGTCTTTGCCAGCTTGTGTTATGAGGGGCGTGGATAAGGTAATCAGGAAGGAACTTTTCCTCTTGGTGAAGGGATCAGAGACCAGGGGCATAGATTTAAGGTGAAAGTTCAGGAGGTTTGAGGGTGGGAGCAGAGCATGATGGGAATCTGGAATTCATTACCTGTGAGGCGGGAAGTCTTATAACATTGCAGAATTATTTGGATGGGCACTTACGATGCCAAGGCTATGGACCAAGTGCTGGAAAATGGAATTAGAACAGTTTGGTGCTTGTTTCTGGCTGGTGCAGACTTAATGGACTGAAGGGAATTTTTCTGTGCTTGTAGGCCTCTCTGGTTTTCCCACTTTATGACTCCTCGGTGAAACTTTGGTGGCTCTTTCCCATAACCAAATTATTTGCTCCTTCAAGTATTTTATCTAATTCTTTTTACAAAGTTACTGTTGAATCTGGTTGCACCAACCTTACAAAGTGCATTCCTGATCGCAATAACTTTGTTAAAACAAAATGTCTTCAGGTTGCTTCTGATATTTTGTCACTTAATTTATGTCTTTTTTTAATGCCACTAAACACAAACTTGCCTTGTTCTGTCAAATTCCTTTCCAATTTTACATGTAATTACAAAGATTCTACATCATATTCTCTGAGTTTGTGCTGATGTTTATATTCCTTTTTGATCATGGACTAGCTGTGAATGTGAAACATGGTGTATGGCTTGGTTAGTAGCATTCTTGTCCCTGAGTCTGGAATGTTGTGGGTTCAAGCCTGATTACAGGACTTAAGTATCTCACAGTTTAGAAATGTATTGAATGGGTGTAGTTTTTAGATGAAATTGTTATATTAAGACATTGTTGGGTATGTGTAAATTGTCCTCTGACACTATTTTGAAGAACTGGTGTCCTGACCAATGTCTATCCCTTAATGAACTTCACAAAGAAAGATCATCTGGTTGCTATTGCATTGCTGTGTGGAAGCTTTCTGTGTACAAATTGGTTGCTATGTTTCCTACTTTCTACCAGTGACTATACTGCAAAAGTGCACGTCGTTCCTTCTTTTAATATATTCATTGTTTGTGTTTACAAATAGAATAATTTCGGATTGCTGTTGAATTCCCCGTGAAAAAAAAACTGAGCATCAGAAATTGTTTTGAAAATGAATGCAGGCATTTTCAGTTCTGGAAGATTTTACTGTTGGACGATAATATGTCTCTGTGTCTGCAATAAGATGGATTTAGCAGCAATCCAAGGGCAAGGTTTTGCACATCATATGTATAAACATTTTTTCCTACTGTAAGAGAACCTGAAGGGGGCAATTGGTTGAGATGGAGGGGGTTGCCAGTGTAAAGGTCAGATGGTGGTTGGCATTCTGCCAGTTGTCTGAC
Source organism: Ginglymostoma cirratum (assembly GCA_024137785.1). Lineage (NCBI taxonomy): Eukaryota > Metazoa > Chordata > Chondrichthyes > Orectolobiformes > Ginglymostomatidae > Ginglymostoma > Ginglymostoma cirratum. Next base: position 17,650,416 of record JAHRHZ010000025.1, on the reverse strand, counting down.
AGCTGATAATAGCTTACTGTAAAGCAATAAATGCTGATCTAGCCAGTGATGCCCATGTCCCATGAATTAATTAAAAAAACAAATTTTATTCCCCTATTTTTGCTGCCCTATTATCTTGTATCTGGCTGTGACTTTTGAATTGGTAAATCAGAGACATTTTCGAAGTGAATCAGCCAGTCTGATGATTTGCACCATCAAAGGCACAATATAAATGCCAGTTGCTATGCCAAATCAACAGCAGTACAGGCTGAAAGACTAACACTTCCAAGATTTATGGCACTGCACTTTCCAGGTTCTCCCAGCAGTGTTCATCATTATACGCCATTTGGATGTTTCCCAAATTGCATATTATGATGACATGGAGCTGTATGTGAAAGCCATAATCAGTTAACATGAAGAGTAAGGAAGAATCAAAATGTTAAATCTTGACTAAAGTACCGACCTTGCAATCCTTTGTTAGAAACATGTTGTAACATTTCCTGAGCAAATCAGAAAGTAAATATTGGAACACGTCCATTCACAGTTGACTGGAGTATTTCAATGTCAGCATTGTTGATTTAAGAGTTTTACTCTTGGATCACAAGCAGTGAGTTAATGCCTTGTCTTTTTATAATCTGGGCTGATTCAATGAATTATTCAGCCTATTAGAAGTAGATTCGTTCAGACGACAGGTATAACTTAAATTTTGCATATTTAAGTGGAGCACGCATTTGTACCAGTAGCGCAACAGGTTAGAAATTCCCGAAGGATAAATAGACCAATGGTCTTTCATCAGCAAAATCTATGTTGGGATTTTATAGCTGGGCTGCAATGATGTTATGTAACAGGCCATACAAATGTTCATATTAATTATTAAGTAGAGCAACTTATAATTTTATTTCCCATTTCTGTTGACCTAATCTTAATTATGTGCCCTTTGGTTACTGGCCCAATTATCATTGGCAACAGTTTCTTGTAACTCATTTTACAAAATCCCTTCGTAATTTTGAACACATCCATTTAATGCTTCCTCAGTCCTCTCTAAGGAGAGCAATTGGTATTTCTTTCCAATAACTGCAGACCCTCATCCTTAGTGCTATTCTAGTAAATTTCCTCTGCACCCTCTCTAAGGTCTCTTCCTCAAAGCGAGAAACCGAATTCATGTTTCAGTCTTTCTAAACTGAAAGGGGCTGGAAAAGTGCTAGTTTTCATGTTGAAAAGAAGGGTGGAGGGGCACGTGGAACAGATGCTAAGAGTGTCTCGAGCAAAAGGCAAAGGAAGTGCTATTGGTAGTGGAAGAATGATATTGATAACATTAAGTGTTAATAGCCCAGCCTGGAAGATCGAGAGGGGTTCCAAACACTTGCCGTTCCAATGAACCATCTTCCAATGAACTATCTTCCAATGAACCATCTTGCTCTAACGCAAACATTTTTATCCTAGGCCTGGACGAACACAAGCTGGACGAACATCATTCCATTTTTCGCTTAGGCTCTTTATAGCCTTCCGATCACAAAACTGAGTTCAACAACTTCAAGCCATGAACTCCATCATTCATTTTGATTAGACCAACTACCCCAACTCCTCGACCATCCTCTGAAAAGCCATCGGTGTCTTGTTTTGGCCAGCTCACAGCAGACAACTGACCTGTTTTCTGCTATCAACATTGACCATAAATGACTCTTTCCAGAGCACTATTTCAGATCTTCAGCATTCTGTGGTGTTTTGCATTTATAGGAAGGGAGTGGGGTTTTGGGTGTAAATATGCAGAATAGCCTGATGATATCATCAGAACCCTAGTTGCAATTTTAAGCAGAAATCTGAACAGCTTGAGAGGCTGGGGTCAGTTTGTAACTCTACCAACAGGTAAATCCACCAGCAACCATATTCTAAGCCAGTGGAGGCCCAGGCAGTAATATAATGCTATAATGAAAGTTTCTACATGGGCAAGCTGCGAAGTCAGGCTAGTCTGAGTTTTACAACGAAGCTCTGAGCTGTCCTTCTGCTGAGATCACCCCTTCGTGACTGCCATCAGATCATTTCAACCTCTTATAATCCCTTTTCAGTCTATGGATTCCCATGATCTGCATAGACCAGATAACCTGGAATAGATTTGCATCCTGGGTGCCAGTGCCATCCTTAAACCCCAGCTGAACATTCAGCCAAATGTTGGTGTTTCAGAGTAGCTCAACATTGGCAATGTAATGGCACAGCAGCTGCAATGATATGCTACTCACAGCATGTAGCTGGCATGGCAGACAGTTCCTGGCACAGGAAGCTCCACTTTCCTGCCTCCGTCAATACCTAACCACCAGTTCACACAGTTTATCTCTCCTTAGCCACTGACATCAACCCCCTGTCCTAGTCACAGCTATCCTGTCCCTAATGCCCACTGCAGACCAGCATCTTATCATTTTCCAGTGGGGGAACGATCACAGGCAGGCAAGCATTCAGCTATCTCCAAGATGAGGTTTTATTTATCGTCATCAAAAGTTAATACAAACAAAACCAATCAAAGCTGCCATTTTCCCTCACAATGCAGATAAAATGCTGACATGATGACCAATAACATTTGTACAGTCTGTGATTGTCTGCTGTTCTAGTTCTGGAAGCAGGTGTCCATGAGGTCCTGAGATAACAAGGCGTAGAGCTGGATGAACACAGCAGGCCAAGCAGCATCAGAGGAGCAGGAAGGCTGAGGGGTGGCCTTATAGAGGTTTATAAAATCATGAGGGGCATGGATAGGGTGCACAGCCAAAGCCTTTTCCCCAGGGTAGCGGAGTCCAAAACTAAAGGGCATACATTTAAGGTGAGAGGGGAAAGATTTAAAAGGGACCTAAGGGGCAATGTTTTCACACAGAGGGTGGTGCATGTGTGGAATGACCTGCCAGAGGAAGTGGTGGAGGCTGGTACAATTACAACATTTAAAAGGCATCTGGATAGGTACATAAATAGGCAAGGTTTAGAGGAGTATGGGCCAAATGCTGGCAAGTGGGACTAGATTAATTTAGGATTTCTGGTTGGCATGGAAGAGTTGGAGCAAAGGGTCTGTTTCCATGCTGTACAGCTATACAACTCAATTCTAAGTTTTGAAAATTTCTATTGGTCTCCAGCAAGAACAGCTTTTGTGAAGAGTATTCCAAATTTATATGTGCACTTTGTGTGAAGAAGTGCTCTCAAATATCATCATTTAAAAGCTGAATATTGGTTTTAACACAATGACCTTTTGTTCTAGACTCTCCCACTAGGGGGAAGTAGTTTGTCCCTGTCTACCTTATGAAGTTGAGATAACAAAGTGTAGAGCTGGATGAACACAGCAGGCCAAGCAGCATCAGAGGAGCAGGAAGGCTGACGTTTCGGGCCTAGACCCTTCTTCAGAAAAATGAGGTCAATGAGGTCCTGCCTGCCTAGGAAGTGCATGATGCAGTTGAGTAAAGTCAGGTACAAGGAGAGCTTTCTCTTCTTCAATGTGCTCATCATCTTCCACGAAAGACTGCTCACACTCTCCTAGTCCCTTAGCATCTAGCACATCACCTCATTGCCAGCTCCACATGTACAAGAGTACAGCACACTACTGCAATATGTGTGCAGTCAATACCACCCTGGACCTGAGCGAAGGCAGCTATCTTTCTGTATCCTGTTGTTTTGGCTGCAGCACTGACCTCCCCATGGGAAAATAAAATGAACTGCTAAGATCTTGCACACATGGCATCAATCACTGTCCTGATGCACTTATGAATGTGTGTGACTGAGACACCCCACACAAGTCATCCATCACTCCCTGGAAGAAGTCAGTTGACTAGAAGTTCAAAGTAGCTGTCACCTTCATTGCCATTGGGAGAGGCTGGTCTCTCATTCCTGCAAGTCTCTGGTGCCTGCATACAGCAGCTGGCACAGCTCCATCGCCATGTCCCGTCCTGGGACATACGGAGCCTGCATCAACTCTGCACCTTGCTCACCCTGAGAAGTTGGATTTGAGGGTGAAGGATTTTAGTCCTCCTGTAACCCTGATACATCGTGAGGGGCTCTGCCTGAACTGAGTGCACCTTGGCCTCTGTAGCAGCTTGTTACTGCTCCTAGGCTTGCTGTCAAACTTATTCCTCCTCCATCTGCCTTCACATACTTAGCAAGGCAGCCACAGTGACTTACATCTGACCTGTGGCTGGATCCATGACTCTAGCCACCAGGGCCCTATGTTGGGAACATAAGGAACAGAACAGGTTCTTAACTTGGAGAAGGGCCAGTGCTGTACAAATGATGGCTGTGCACACTCCTCCAATAAGACATATGGTGTCCAAAAACTGAGGGCCATGTATAGAGTTCTCATGGCTTTTTGGGGTGGCCACCTTCTTGGTAGAGCAGCTGTACTATCTAAGTGACCGACACACAGCAGTCTCTTGGGATTATTTCATGCCAACTGAACCTTTCCTATTCCAGCACCACATCCATAAAAGAAGCGATCGTTGCATGCACTCGAGTTTCACAGTGCAGAGGAGATTGGGTTCAAGCCTTCACTGACCTTGGAAATCTCACAAGTACCATATCAGTCATGGCCAGTCTCCTGTTAAAAGGATGTTGATGACATCTGCTTCATTAAGATCTCTGCATGCAACTTGCAAGGACCAATGCCATGATGGACATTGCCTGTGATGAGCATTTGAACCACAAACACTTTCAGATTGTGAGAAATCTGACATGTTCAATGATAGGATTGTGAATGAAGTGTTACTGTATTTTGCATGTGCATCATTGATGCTTTTACTCCCTCAACATCCTCCTGTCCAGCAGACGTGCTTTTGCTCATCAAACTGACGCTGATTCCACCCACTCTGGGCATTTTCAAGCTGCAGGTCATTTCCAGCAAATAGCAAGTGATGGAGGGGAATGCAGTTCATGCTGAATGCCCTTAATCTCAGACTCAGACTGGTTGCCAGGTACTTGCCCAGATTTTCTACCTTTTACCTTGCTGTACCCAGACAACTCATTTCCCCTCATCCCCTCTATGTGCAAACCCACCACACAGAAATCCACCTCCAATTACTCCATTATCCCACTGAGCCCTGACATTTTCCAATGTTAAGGAAGGTCTAGGCTGCCTTCTTAATCAATTCTCACAGGTTTCTAGTTGTATGCCCCATGGTTCAAGCCTGTATAAAGTTCCACCCTAGGCCATCAGTCTTTCTGCGTTCGCTGCTTGCTTCCAGATCCCAGTAACTTGTCGACCTCCTTGGAAGCTGTGAGACCTCTGGCTCAAATTATTCCAATTAGAATCCTGTAAAGGAAACCCAGCAAAGATGTAATTTCACTGATGACGAAGCTTGGCATGATGCCAACATGAGCCAAGAAGGGGACATACCCAATTGTGGGCAGTGCTGAGTACGAAAGAGCAGGAACTGCAGATGGGATTGGATAATTTCAGTTTTCCCAGTCTAGAGAGGGAAAGATGCATCACAGCCAAGACTCCAGTTGCTTGCTGATATTTCTATTGGTGAACAAATACATGTGAAAATCATAGAAGAAAGGGTTTCAACTTGGCTGCGATGCCTCCTGGGTTCAAACAGGTCGCTGACCAACATTTTCTAGACTCACAGATGACTGGCGGCAGTATAATGGTGGCTTGGTGATAACACACAAATAGGCTGTTCTGTCCAAATGGTCCATATGCCTCCTCTCATCCAACTCCATCAACGTACCCTTTGAAAATCCTCCCTTTCTCTCTCTAGACTGGAGTTTAATATAGATAAAAGTGAGGTGCTGCATTTTGGAAAGGCAAATCACGACAGGACGTATACACTTAAAGGCAAGGTCCTGGTGAGTGTTGCTGAACAAAGAGACCTTGGAGTGCAGGTTTTTAGTTCCTTGAAAGTGGAATCGCAGGTGAACAGTATAGTGGAGAAGGCATTTTGTATGCTTGCCTTTACTGGTCAGTGCATTGAGTATAGCAGTTGAGAGGTCATGTGGTGGCTGTACAGGACATTGGTAAGGCCAGTTTTAGAATACTACTGGCAATTCTGGTCTCCCTGCTCTAGGAAGGATGTTGTGAAACTTGAAAGGGTTCAGAAAAGATTTACAAGAGTATTGCTAGGGTTGGAGGGTTTGAGCTATAGGGAGAGGCTGAATAGGCTGGGGCTATTTTCCCTGGAGCATTGGAGGCTGAGGGGTGGCCTTATAGAGGTTTATAAAATCATGAGGGGCATGGATAGGGTGCACAGCCAAAGCCTTTTCCCCAGGGTAGCGGAGTCCAAAACTAAAGGGCATACGTTTAAGGTGAGAGGGGAAAGATTTAAAAGGGACCTAAGGGGCAATGTTTTCACACAGAGGGTGGTGCATGTGTGGAATGATCTGCCAGAGGAAGAGGTGGAGGCTGGTACAATTACAACATTTAAAAGGCATCTGGATAGGTACATAAATAGGCAGGGTTTAGAGGAGTATGGGCCAAATGCTGGCAAGTGGGACTAGATTAATTTAGGATTTCTGGTTGGCATGGAAGAGTTGGAGCAAAGGGTCTGTTTCCATGCTGTACAGCTGTACAACTCAATTCTAAGTTTTGAAAATTTCTATTGGTCTCCAGCAAGAACAGCTTTTGTGAAGAGAATTCCAAATTTACATGTGCACTTTGTGTGAAGAAGTGCTCTCAAATATCATCATTTAAAAGCTGAATATTGGTTTTAACACAATGACCTTTTGTTTTGGACTCTCCCACCAGGGGGAAATAGTTTGTCTCTGTCTACCTTATGAAGTTGAGATAACAAAGTGTAGAGCTGGATGAACAC
>JAHRHZ010000025.1:17596736-17636976 GCA_024137785.1 Ginglymostoma cirratum | reverse complement strand
AAAAGGCACCTTGGATAGTATATGAATAGGAAGGGTTTAGAGTAATGTGGGCCAAATGCTGGCAAATGGGACTAGGTCAGATTCGGATACCTGATCAGTACAGACGAGTTGGATCAAAGGGTTTGTTTCCATGCTGTATGATTCTATGACTCTATGACCCTATAATTAATCCTGTGATAATATCCAATTAACATTAACATAGACCAGCAAAACCTTTACAAACCTTTACAAAGGTATGTATCTAATTATATTTTAATTTTGGATTGTGTCACCTTAGTATTTACATACGTTATAATGTCAAGTTCTTTGTCCCATTTCCTTTTGAATGATGCTGTTGAATTTGCTTCAGCACCCTTTTAGGAATTACACTCAACTTACTGTACACAGAACTTCTCTCGTTTCCCCATACCACCATCAACCCACTAGTCCTGTGGAGACAAGTTGTTCTTATTTATTCTATGAAATTCCTTCATGACTTTGACCACATTCATTAAATCATCCCTTTCTTTAAGGAGAACAATCCCAGCATCAGAGGTTCCTCATCCCTGGTAATATTCTGGTGAATCTCTTAAATGCCACTCCAAGAATATGCACCACGCTGTAACCAATCACTACACATCATTGAGAGGAGCAAAGAATTGATTTCCTATTTCAGGCAGAAATATAAATGAGGAGATAAAATAGTCACTATGTACATAGCCTCAGTGCTCTCTATGACTTCCTGCAGCCCTACAATCCTCTCGGATCTCTACACTCCTCCAGTGCTGACTTCTTATTCATCTCTGATTTCCTTTGCCCCAATACTGGTGGTAGGTAGCTGCCTAAACTATAAGCCCTAAAATGCCCTCCATTAGCCTCTCTGCCTTTTCCTTCCTTCTTTCAATCCCAGGGCCAGAATCTTCCCAGGCCATGAATGATGTCAGCTATGGTGTGAAATCTAAGGATATTGTGTGGGAAGTCAAGTGAGGCCTTTCTGTTGTTGGGAAAAACATACCCTATTTTCCAGCTAAGTTCCAGATGTCACAATTAGAGTCTCACTAGCAAGTGTGAGAGGCTTATTAATGCTCATGATCATGCTCATTATTACTTAATGTCACGTCATTTATATGCACTCTAATCTCGCACACACAGAAACTATACACTGACAATTCCTGACATTAAAATCACAGTGACACCAGCTCACTGCTTGCTCTTCTGGACCGCCATTTTGGATATCTGGCACCCCACTGTGTCTCAGGATATGCTCCAGGCAGCAGCTGCATGTACCCACACTTGCTGATGTTAGCATTCAACATGTGAAAGCCCCACACCCTCATGGCATAGCTCTGACCCTCTTCTGATACACTTCAGCACTGCCTGCTGCATCTGGGGCCACATTGGCAACTAATATTGGAATGTGGCTGCAAGGACACTGTGCACATGGACAGGCACCCAGGTCACATACTGCACCAGGACTGTTTACTTGCGCTTCACATTCACTCAGTTACCACCAAGCTGCACTTTCACAGTATCTCTGCCTTGCCTTGCTTTTTAGCATTTTAGCTGCCCTTTGAAAGCTCAAAGTACATCAGTCTTACCTTGCAGTTTAGCACAAAGACGAAAACCAGGCGGCTCGTCATGCTGGTCAGTAGCGACCAGTCATGGGGTGGACATGTGACTAAGTGTCATAATGCCCTATAAATGTCATATTTACAGCAGCACATGCTGCAATGAAATGGCCATGTCTCAAAGTTGAAGGGGAATAGTCATCAATCGTGACAAAAGGGGCTGCTGTCAGTCAGGGGTCTCCCAGCACAAGGTCCGCAATCAATCTACCAGTTTGGGCATGGCCTTCTGACCATTTGGGACAGTCTGGATCAGGAATTCCATTTCATGACAGACCACGGACTGGGCCATCGCCAGAGTGAAAGCACTCAGGAAATAAGGATGAGAGTTAGAGTCGTGTTTCAAGGTGGTTGATGGGAACATATAAGGTTTGTTCGACATGGATTCTTTAGGGAGTGTTGGACTGAAAAGGGTGTGGAATTCAATGGATCAGCCCCAAAAATCAGGCTGGGCCCATACAAAGGGGCTTGAACATGATCTGGGTTGCCAGCCAAGGTCCATAACATTCTAAATGAAGATCAGTGATTGGAAAATGGCTGTGACGATGCCTTAGCATGGGTGACGTCAGTGTCTGCGTGCTGACCAAAAAAATGGGCTCCACTTCTGAGTGACAGGAGGCCTCTCAAGGGGTAACTCCTTCAACCATGCCCTTGCAGAGAGCATGTTTCAATCATGTACAACCATCTCACCAAGCATGTGCAATGCCTGGAGTATGACAACTGTGTGAGTTGCAAATGCTGGTTAAATTGAAGGTTAATTTCTCTGTGACACAGAAATAATCACAAGTGACACCAAAAGAAGCACCAGTGGACACAAGCACATAGCGAATGCAAGACCTCCTGGCACGCAGGGATCCAGAACCAAATCCCTGTCCACCTGAACTGTGGGTATAATGCAACACTCTCTTATGTGCAATGATACCTTCCATGGGTGATGTGAGGCTGAGAGATGGGTTCAGTCCTCATGCAACACTTTCACTCTCCTACTATCTCTTTGTCACATGGGTGTTGGTGCATCATTGGCATTAGGTTAATTGTCAAAGTGCCAAAATGAGCTATTCCATGGCCCTCCTTGTCCAAATGACCTACATCCCACTGAATGGTGAAATATGTAAAGCCATCATTTGTACATGATGTGAATACTGACTGCTCACCTTATTAAGAACCTGTTCTGTTTCTTCAGCTTCCCAAACAGGGTCATTGTAAGCATGACTGATGGATCCTGCCATAGCTGTGGTCATCATTGCAGTTGCTGCAGTGTCATGAAGTTGCAGAGAAATGGCGATGGAACTGATGTTCCAGTGAGCCCAGGGCCAGCAGCAACCTTCAGTGACTGCTGAACAGCCTCCACACAAAGAGCTCGTAGCTGAAGTTGACCTCAGGATATGCAGAAGGTACAGAAGAGTTTATCGTGTTTATTGCCATTTCCCCTGGATGAGTGAGGTTCAGTATTGATGCAGGACTATGCTGTCCGGGGCTGTTGTCACAGAACTATGCCAACTGTTGGAGTGAGACCTGTGACAGAAAAGGTGGGTGCCCATACTATGCCAGTGGCCATCAATGTCAGACCTGTTTTGAACTTTAATGCAATCGGCTCCTTCCAAGGAACCATTGGGCCGCTGTGGGGGATCTCTCAATTGTCCACTCACAAAAGTATTAAGACTGCAACTGTGCCATTATAGTGCCAGATCACATCATGTAATTTTGTTTCCTCATGTTGAGGTCAGTGTTACAGCCCAAACAGTAAGATTCATCAAATAGCTGGCTTCCCCCATGTGCACGTACAAAAGACTGTACACACATAGCAGTGAGAGGCAAATAATATATCACGTTTCAGAGATAGTCGGAACTGCAGATGCTGGAGAATCTGAGATAACAAGGTGTAGAGCTGGATGACCACAGCAGGCCAAGCAGCATCAGAGGAGCAGGAAAGCTGACGTTTCAGGCCTAGACCCTTTTTCTGAAGAAGGGTCTAGGCCCGAAACGTCAGTTTTCCTGCTGCCCTGATGCTGCTTGGCCTGCTGTGTTCATCCAGCTCTACACCTTGTTATCTCAAATGATATAACACAACTGAGTTCCTTAATAGGAAAACATTCCATTCCATCAACATGCAAAAGATCTGTCATCACGGGTTCCATTTACTAGATGTTTGTGCACAATATCCGGGGAGCTGCCTCTTGTCTGTATTTTCATTAAGTCTGGTGTTCCTGCTGTGTTTGAGAGTCCAGATGGCTTACAGGAATGGTTTTTGGCAGACAAGGTCTACCCACTGTGACCCTGGCTGATAACTCGGCTATGCAAACCTCCAACTGAGGCAGGAAGTAGATCCAATGCACCCTATTCTTTAAACAGAGCCATGGTGGGATGGATGATAAGCCTACTGAGGTGAGATACTGTTGTTTAGATCAGCATAGCTGGGCCTTGCAGTGCACTCCAAATGGAAAGTGCCACGTAATCCATGGATGTGGCATGGGATGGATACCGATGAACTGCGAGAGTGGGAGCAGTCTTTTGACGAGGAAGATTAAGACAGTCAGAAGGAGAAACGTCACCTTTTGACATCAGATATTTGTTATGACTGAATGAGGGCATGATTAAAAAAAAGAGAGCTCTAACCCCTCCTCAGTTGGATGTATTACTGAGTTTGAATGAGCACTGCAGGGTAGCTCCATCTGTGGAAAATTTCACTCCACTTTTGAGCAGCAAGAATTGGTTTGTCAGAAATTTGGTTGTTCTGTGTAGAGAGGGGAGAAAATGTGGTGGAAAGCCTGCCAAACGTTGGCATACTGACAGGTCTATGCCTCCAGTTCTGGCCTACATGCAAAGGCTTTGACGCTTACAAATGACTGATGGTCTACGCCTTCAAGACTCCTGCAGGCTGAGGGTCTTCACCACATTTTCAAAGGAAGGCTTGCTGTCAGGGACTTAGCTTTATATTAAAAGAACTTACATTTGAAATTGAAGCATTGCTAGTGATTGACAAGGTGCAATATTAAAAACTGAAGGTGGAATAAGAATGGAAATTATGATATCATAAATTTAAAATGCTATAAAAGTTATATATGAGCCTTAAAAGCAATGAATCAGCATGACCTAATGTGAATGTTATTTTAGCTTAAAATTATTGCAGAAAAATTCAAAAATTAAAGTTGTTTTTACTGGAATTTGTACAAGCAACTAATTTCCAGCGATCACGTGGCAGCTTTAAGAGGTTAGAATGTGGGATTTTCTAATTTGTTGAAATAAATAATTCCAATATATCTTCTGGAGATCTAGAGAAGGTGATGGTGAAGTTGAAGAAGGTTGGAAAGAGATTCATATAGAACATAAAGAAACCAGCTCTGCATTGTATGTAATTCTATCAATAAATGGATGCACAATGGAATGTGGGTATACTGCATTCTGCAGTCAGATCTGTTACTGATCCTGAGCTAAACGATAACTTTAGGTGTGCTGCCCTAATGCTACTTCTGTGAATGTAACTGAAAACATTGAACTTGGAAAAATAATTGCCCTAACTTTATCCGGGTCACCTGAAATGCCCGATGATTGAAAGATAATTGTCAAGAGAAAAATAATTGTCAACATAGCTAGAGGTGGAATGATTTCTTGTAACACGAGTTGTAATGATCTGGAAAGCATTGTCTGGCAGGGGCTAATTGCAGAATCAATAATACATTGTAAAAGGAATTTTGAATTAGGAATTGGAAATAGGGCAAGGGAATGGCACTCATTGGATAGTCTGTCAAAGAGCCAGCAGAGTGGTGATGGTGTCAGTTAGCCTTATTCTGTTCTGTAAGATGCTATGATTTCTGAATATCCTGGCACAACTGAATAGGCATGCAGCAATAAACCATTGTTGATCTTCGTTTCAAAAGATCTGATTCACTAATATCTTTCAGAAAAGGAAAACTACTGTCCATGCCTGGTCTAGCTTATGTCTGACTCCAGAACCATGGCAATATGATTGACTCAACTGCCCATTGAAATGGCCTAACAAGCTTTTCAGTTGTATCAATCACTAAAGTCTCAAAAAAGGAAAGAAACCACGTAGGCTGTCAGCATCGGCGAAGGACTCAGTAATCATAGAATCCCTACATTGTGGAAGCAGGAAATTTGGCCCATTGAGTCCACTCTAACCCTCTGAAGAGCATCTCATCCAGACCCACCCCATCCCTGTAACTCTGCATTTCCCATGGCTAATCCACCTAGACTGCACATCCCTGTACACAATGGGCAACTTAGCATGGCCAATCCACCAAACCTGCATATATTTGGACTGTGGGAGGAAACCGCAGCACACAAAGGAAACCCTTGCCGACACGGGGAGAATGTGCAAACTCCATACAGTTGTCCAAAGGTGGAAAAGAACCCAGGTCTCTGGTGCTATGAGGCAGCTGTGCTAACTACCGAGCAACCATGCCATCCTGACAAAGACAAACTCAATCCTGTTGGCCCTCCGTTATCGTCCTCACCACCATTAGGGGGCTTGTGTTAAAATTGGGAGAGATGTCTCACGGATGACTTAAACAACAGCCTGACATAATAAAGTTTAAAGTTAAACGTTACACTCCTTCTTAGTATTAAGTCAAAAAATAATGAAAAATATCTTACAGACAGTGCCCAAATAATACCACCACCAACCCTGACAGACCCTGTAGTGGGGGATATGTTACCCAGGGAGTCCTCAACATTGATTTTGGACCCCATTAAGTCTCATGGCTTCAGATTAAACATGGGCAAAGAAACCTCCTGCCGATTACCACATCATCCCTCGCAGCTGACGAATCAGTAATCCTCCCATATTGAAGACCAGTTGGAGGAAGCACTGACAGTGATGAAGGCACAGAATGCATTTGAGGTGGGGAAATTCAATGTCCATTACTAAGAATGGTTCAACAGCATCAATATTGATTAAGCTGATTGAATCCTAAAGGACATACCAGCTAAACTGTCTGTGGGAGATGGTGAGGGAATCACTAAGCACTAAAGAGTTGACCTCATCCCCATCAATCTGCCTGCTGCAGATATATCTGTCCATATCAGTATTGAGAAGAGTGACCACTGCCCAACCCTTGTGGAGATGAAGATCCATCTTCATAGAATACCTTGCATTGTGTTGTGTGGTACTATTACCTTGCTAAAAGGGACTGACTTCGAACAGATCTAGAAACTCAAGACTGAACACTCGTGACCATTGTGGGCCATCAGTAGTGGCAGAACTGTAGTGCAACACAATCTGCAATCTCACAGCCTGACCTATCTCCCACTCTACCGTTACCATCAAGCCAAGGGATCAACCCTGGTTCAATGCAGAATTTTTTCTATTCATCGACAGGACATTGGCATTGCTGGCCAGACTAGGATTTATTGTTCACCGCTAATTGCCTACAGGACGCATCGCTGTGGGGTCACATGTAGGCCAGATATGGATGACAGTTACATTCCCTAAAGGATATTATTGCACCAGATGAGTTTTTCCAACAATTAACAATGGCCATCACTAGACTCTTAATTTGTTTTTTAATTACTGAATTCAAATTCCACCATGTGCTGACTCAGAACATTACCTGGGTCTCTGGATTAATAGTTTAGCGATAATGCCACTCAGCCAGCACTCCTGTAGCCCAGGAAGGCATGCTTAGAGCAGTATCAGGCATAACTAAAAATTAGGTGTAAACCTGGTGAAGCTACAAAACAGGACTACTTTGCGTGCCAAACAACATAAGCACAAGTGATAGACAGGGTCAAGGATTTCAAATCAACAGATCAGATCTAAACTCTGCACATCCAATCCTAAATGGTGGGGTCAATTAAACAACTGACTGGTGGAGGAGGCTCCACAAATATCCCCATCATCAAAGATCAATGATCAGACAGCCTAGCATTTCAGCGTAAAAGATGAGGTTCAAACATTTGCAACAATCTCCAGCCAGAAGTACTGAGTGAATGATCCATCTCGGCCTCCTCCAAAGGTCCCCAGTCTCACAGATGGAAGTCCGCATTCAATGTAAATCACTCTATGTGCTATCAAATAAACAGCTGGAGATGCAGGCTACTGCAGAGACTATGAGCCTTGACAACATTCTGGCAATAGTATTGAAGACTTGTGCTCCAGAACCTGTCATGCCCCTGGCCAAGCTGTTCCAGTACAGCTACAACACTGACATCTATCTGACAATGTGGAAAATTGCCTAAGTATGTCCTGTTCACAAAAGTACAGGACAAATCACCACCCTATTAATCTACTCGCAGTCACCGGTAAAGTGGTGAATGCTGTCAGCAATAGTGTTGTCAAATTTAGCAATAACTTGTTCACGGATGCTTCTTTGGGTTCCACCGTGGTCACTAACTTCTGATCTCATTACAGTCTTAGTTCAGACATGGACAAAAGAGCTGAATTCCAGAGGTGAGGTGAGAGTGACAGCCCTTGACATCAAGGCTGCATCCAACCAAGTGTGGTATCAAGAAGATCCTGGAAAACTAGAGTCAGTAAGAATCAGGGAAAATTCTCCACTGTTTGTCATCATATCTGGCACATAGGAAGACGGTTGTGGTTGTTGGAGGTTAGTCATCTCAGGTCAAGGATATCTCTGCAGGAATTTCTCAGTATGGTATCCCACGCCCAGCCATTTTCAGCTGCGTCATCGATGACCTTCCCTCTATCACAAGGTCAGAAGTGGGGATGTTTGCCACTGATTGTGTAGTGTTCAGCATCATACACAACTCCTCAGGTACTAGAACTATTCATGTCCAAAGCAGCAGATTCATGTTCAACTGTTCAGATTTGGACTAACAAGTGGAAGCAACAGTTGTGCCACACAGGTGTCAGGTAATGACCATCTCCAACAAAAGAAAATCTAGTCATAGCCTATGAACCGTCACTGAATTCCTCTTATTAACCTCTTGGGGTTACCATTGATCAGAAACTAAACTGGCCTAGATATATAAATACTATGGCTATAAGAATAAATCAAGATTACAGCCTATAAATCATCTCCTGACTCCCCAGAGCTTGTCCACCATATACTCGGCACACGTCAGGAGTTTAATGGACCACTCTCTACTTGCCTGGATGAATGCAGCTTTGACAACATTCAAGAAACTTGGTACTGTCTGGTACAAAGTATTTCAATTGATTGGTATGACATCCACAAATATTTAAGTTAACCATCATTGATGCTCAGTCATAGCAGTGTGGTTCATCTACAAGATGCATTACAGAAATTTACCTTAGATAGTACCTTCCAAACCCACTACCAAAACCTTCTATAAAGACAATGGCAGCCATGACATGGGAATACCACCAGTTGCATGTTCCCCTCCAAACCAGTCGTTATTCTGACTTCGCAATATATCACTGTTCCTTCTGGGTTTAGATCTTGGAACTTCCTGTCCAACGTAATTGAGAGTCTACCTGCACCAAATGGTTGCAGTGATTCAAGAAGGCTTCTTACCACTAGCCTCTCCAGGCAACTCAGGGCGGGAAATAAATGCTGGCCCAGCTAGTGGTGCCCACTTCGATGAATGAATTTAAAAAAAAACATGAAGGATGACCCTGAGCAAGGTTTGTGAGGCTGACTAAGGATTAGCACCTTAAGGTAATGCAGACAAAGGTAACCACTATATATGCAAAGGCCAGATTTTATACACTAGGAAATATGCTGTGAATAAAGATTGGTTTCTAAGATAAAATGAAAGTAGAAAAGGTATTTAATTCAGTGCTTATGATGCAGCAGATGATCTTGTTCTCGCCAACTGCAAAAGGTAACAAACAGAAACCAATTATAAGGAACAAATATCTAACAAAGATTTTGAGGTACTTTGTTAGTCCAGTGCAGATTAAATATCAGCTTAATGATCATTACTGCCATCTCCCGACCTGTATCTATTTTAGACTGGCCTGTCATTATTCCAGTCAGAAGCCAAAGAAATGAGGGACCCACTCATTCTTGGATGATTAACATAAAAGTGTCAAGCAGAATCCGTCGCATGGACCACAGGGGATACTCATGTATCCTTAATTAATTTGTGCTTCTACTCCTTATTATTTGTGCTTTCTCTCACTATCTGGGTTTACTTGCTTGTTGCCTTTATTTGCTTGCCTGCCTCAGTCAGCAAGTGGTTTCTTAACCACAACGCTTCGACTAACCCTAACTGTCACAGCAGGTCCAACACCCCTGGCAGATTCTCAGAGATATCGCCAACTTCCATGGGAGACCCTGCCAAATGCATGAGGATTTGTAGCTCAATTTGTGAGAATGCCCAGACAACACTCATTTCATCTCCATTATCCATGTCAAATCTTCTTGCTGATAGTCTGCATAAAGCCCTTATTTTCAGACTATATTTACTGAATGTAACATTTCTTCACATCTGAGTCATTTGCTCACTTATCTCAACAGCACTAAGCGACTGTTATCATAGATAATACAATTCCAGAAAGCTCCTCACCATTGTGAATGCATCACTGGAGGAGGTAATGTGCTAAATTAATTCAGAAGATTCTAAGCACAGTAAGAGTTAGCAAATTGGTCTAAGCTAGGATTCTCACTCATAATATTTTTAAAAACTTGGTTAACATTGTTGTCATGGCTGAGTGGTTAAGACGATGGATTAGAACTCTTTTAAGTGAGGCTCTGTGGTGCAATGGAGAGCGTGTTGGACTTTGATGGGTCTATTGACAATGCTATTCAAAGGTTGTGAGTTTGAGTCCCACCAGAGTTGAGTTTTAACATAAGCAGGCTAGGTGAATTGGCCATGGGAAAATGCCCCATTGTGTGCAGGGATGTGCAGGCCAGGTAGTTCAGCCATGGTAAATGCAGGTTTTTGGAGGTCCTTGGTAGTGTAGTGGTTGGTATCCCTGCCTGTCTCGCAGGAGACCAGAGTTCGATTCCCTACTGGGGAGGATCCTATAAAAACACCTCCAAGTAGTACCCCAATCACCTTGTTATTCCCCAACCATTGACTATTGTCCCCGCACTGACTAGGCCTGGCTACCTTTCAACTATGTGACCACCAACTCGGTTCGACTACCCCTTGACCACTTTACTAATCTAAAGGCACCTCATTATCTTCCCCAACCTAACCACACACTTACCTATCTACTCCCCTCACCCACCCATCAGCTCAATTACTTGCCCACTCACCATTCATCCACTGCACTGCACACGTCTTTGACTGTAAGGATCGGAATGCTCTGAAAATCTGTGCAGTGGTGTCGAGATGGGAGAGTCTTTACCCACACAGCGGTGTGCCTTGAAGAGTCGAGCCAGGAGACTCATCCCTGATTCACACAGGAGTTCTGACTGTGGTGCTGCTTGCTGCTTTGGGAATTTGCATGTGCCTGCCTATTGGGAGTTAATGGTTACAAAGTTGTGCAAGGTTCAGTGCTAAAGGATCCTACAGGTGCTTCATATTCCATGCCTGGAAGAATGAAAGCGTGGGATTACTGCCTATGGGTAGAGTGGGCAGACAATGAACCCTGTCAGTGGAAAGTTAATTTGGTGCATGCCTTACCATTCACTACTGAAGGTGCATTGTGCATGGGGGATTGTGGCCTTAATCCATTACCTCAAAACCCCATCCCTGTATTATTTACAACAATTATACTCTCAGGGAAAGTGCTTTTGTCTTTCATACCTTCCTGCATAATTTGTGGATTTGCTGTGTTCTGTGTTATTGGAGAAGCTCTTGTAAATTGTTGAAGCCAGGAGGGAGTGGTGTGGGCCTCTTCAAGGAGGAACAAAACTGGTCCACAGGTTCAAGTTCTAACTTGGAATTTTGATGGAATTAGACAGGAGCTTGTACGGGTTGATTGGAGTAGTGTTATTGCAAGCAAAGGGACCTCTGGAGGCCTTTAAAAGTGTGATAGCTAGAGTTCAACGTCTATACGTTCCTGTGAGAGTGAAGGGCAAAACTGTTGGGAGTAGGGAACTCTGGATGACAAGAGATATTGGAGCTTTGACCAGAAAAGAGAAGGCGGCATGGCTCAGGAACTGGCAGCTAGGATCAAGGAAATCCCTGGAGGTATGTGGGGGATACAGGAGTTTACTGAAGATTGAAATCAGGAGGGCGACAAGGGGGCACGAAATAGAATTGGCTGAGAAAATTAGGGTGAATCCAAGAGAGATTCTTTAAGTATATTAAAAGAAAAAGAATAACTAGAGAGACAATAGGAACCCCCCCAAGGACCAAAGTGGACATGTATGTGTGGAACTGCAGGAGATGGGTGAGGTCCTCCATGACTATTCTCCGCTGTGTTTACTGTGGAGAAAGACATGAAGACTTGGGAATTTGGGAAAGTTAGTGGCGATATCTTGGGGACGGTCCATATCACAGTAGAGGAGATGTTGGATATATTGGAATGTATGAAGGTGGATAAATCTCCTGGTCATGACCAGATATGTCCAAGAACCCTGCAAAAAGCTAGAGAAGAAATTGCGGGGGCCCTGGCTGATATATTTGCATCATCGTTAGCCACGTGTGAGGTCCTGGAAGAGTGGAGGGTAGTGAATGTTATGCCCTTATTCAAGAAGGGCTGCAAAGAAAAGCCTGGGAATTATAGACCAGTAGGCTTAACATTTGTGGTAAGTAACTTACTTGAGAAGATTCTGAGGGATAAGATATATATACATATGGAAAGACAGGGTTTGATTAGGAGTAGTCAGTATGGCTTTGTGCATTGGAGATCATGCCTCACAAATTTGTTCTTTGATGAAGTGACCAGGAAGGTTGATGAGGGCAGCGCGGTAGATGTAGTCTATATAGATTTCAGTAAGGCCTTTGATAAGGTTCCACATGATAGGTTTCTCTGGAAGGTTAGATTGCATGGAATCAGGGAGAGCTGGCAAATTGGATACCCAATTGACTTGATAGAAGGAAGCAGAGGGTAATAGTGGACTTGTTGGACTGGAGGCCTGTGACTAGTGGTGTGCCTCAGGGGTCGGTGCTGGGCCCATTGCTGTTTGTTATCTATATCAATGATTTGGATGAAAATGTACAAGGCATGATTAGTAAATTTGCAGATGACACCAAAATAGGTGGTATCGTGGACAGTGAGGAAGGTTATCAGAAATTGCAGCAGAATCTTGATCAGCTGGGGAAGTGGGCCGAGAAATGGTAAATGGAGGTTAATATAGATAAGTATGAGAGGTGTTGCACTTTGGAAAGTCAAATCAAGGTAGGAGTTTCGGGGTGAATGGTAGGGACTCAACGAGTGTGGTAGAAGAGGGGGACGTTGGAGTACAGGTGCATGGCTCTCTGACAGTGGAGTCACAGGTCAACAGGGCAGTGAAGAAGGCTTTTGGCACACTGGCCTTCATCAGTCAGAGCATTGAGTGCAGTGTTGGGAAGTTATATTGCAGTTGTACAGGACATTGGTGAGGCTGCACTTGGAGCATTGTGTTCTGTTTTCAGTCACCCTGCTATAGGAAGGATGTTATTAAACTGGAAAGAGTGCAGAAAAAATTTACAAGGATGTTGCCAGGACTCAAAGGATTGAGTTACAGGGAGAGGTTGGACAAGCTAGGACATTTTCTTTACAATGTAGGAGACTGAAGGTGGATCTTATAGCTGTGTATATGATCATGAGAGGCATGGCTAAGGTGAATGCACTCAGTTTCTTACCTAGGGTTGGGGAATCGAAGAATAGAGGGCATTAGTTCAAGGTGAGAGAGGAAAGAATAAATGGGAACCTGAGGGGCAAATTTTTACACAGACAGTGGTACGCACATGGGATAAGCTGCCACCGGAAGTGATTGAGGCGGGTAAATTAACAATATTTAAAAGCATTTCAACAAATACATGGATAGAAAGGGTTTAGAAGGATGTGGGCCAAGTGCAGGGAAATGGGGTTAATGCGGATGGACATTTTGGTCGGCATGGACCAGTTTTGCCTGAAGGGCCTGTCTCCTTGCTGTAGGAGTGAATTTACGACTTTAGGACTGTATGAGTGGATTGTCATCTCTGAACAGAAGGCCCGTGATCATTCTTAAAAGTTGTAATTTCAGGGTCCCTTGGGCTAATACAACTAGGAGGGGGAGCCAAGAAGACCTTTAGCAAGCATCTCAGGAAGAGGAGGAATGAAGTTGGCATCAGGGATATTATCGCTGTGTTTGTGCTATCCATGAGTGATTTACCAGAATCAGAGTTTTCTAAAACTGATTGTGAAAGTGTGTTTACACGTTGTCTGCTAGCTGGCTTGCCATAGTCATGTGGCCTCTACCTCTGCTGTAAACATTTTTGTGTTTGTTTGTGATAAGCCATTACAACACATCACTTGAAACATGATCTCAGTTTTGTGAGGCTGAGATTAAGCAAATTTTCACAGCCTCAGAGACAGATAACTATTATAAAGAAAGGAAGAATTGGAAGTAAATTCTGTAACTTTGAAGAGCTGGATGAGCCAGAATGACTGTGAATGTTACACTCCCTGTTGCTGTGGAAGTAGAAGGAAGTATAAGAAAGAAATGGAAATTGTTCCATTCTCAGTGGCAAAACTACAAAATAGATACAGAATGGAATAAAAAAGGCTAAGCAAATCTGAGTAGCGACCCTGTTTTCTGCACTGGGGAAAGTAGGGTAGAATCTGAATTGCACCTAAACCTCATTGAGGAGAAAGAAACACCAACTGAAAAAAATTTTAAAGTTTTGAAGGCATACTTCAAACACTGACAATGTTACTTATGAACGGTCTGTGTTCAACATCAGAGTTCAGGGCAGAGGGAGATGATTGATCAGCCTGTGATGGCACTGATAAACCTAGCTGAATCTTCAGAGGTGAGCAACTGAAAGATTTCATTTTGAGATAATATTATCTTAGTTATAAGCGATCTCACCATGACAACACTGTGGGAAAGCAGTGCTCGAACTACAAGAAGCTGAATCACTTTGCATTCAAGTGTTTAGGTAGAAAGATGCAAAGCAAGGCAATAAAGCTGGTTGCTGGAGAGATGTCTGTCTATGATTCTGATGAGTCACTCTGCACCATACAACAGGGGGCATTGATAAGCCTAAGTAGTTTGTGAGTGTTCGAAAAATGATTGCAGAAGGGAAGCGTCAAATTAGCATAAAATACTAGACAGGCAACAACATGAGCTTCATAGACATTTACATAGCAGCTCAAGATGGTGACACAAAAATGAAGCCCTCAAAATTAAAATTGAGTATGTATATTGGAACAAATCTTAGCTCAAGAGCAAATGAGGGTGAGAGCTCAATTCAACAGGATGAGTGAAGATCTATAGTTCCAGATAGTAGGCATTAAACAATACATCTCAACTGAAGCAAGTCTGAAGCTTGGACAGTTCACCAAACATTGTCAGAAAAGGACTACTGAAGATTCTAGAACATTACAGATGTGTTTTTAAAGGTCTTGAATGGCGACCTGGTGAACATCACCTCAAAGGAGATGAGAGTGTGGGATCAACTCAGCCTCTGATCTCAGATCTGACCTGAAAGACGAGATAGAGAAACTGGTGGGCTCACTATCACAGGAGGTCCTAACACAGATTGAGGGCCAAGAAATAATTCTTTGAGGAGCTAGGAGCTGACGATAAGCATGTGAAATCAGAATAAACAGTCTCTAAAGAACAGTGGTAGATAAAACAGGTTAAGATAAAGGAATGGGCTAAGAAGAAAATGCTGCAACTGAATATTCCTGAAGTCAAGTAAGTAGGTCATGTACTAACAGTAAAAAGGCTTTGTTCAGATCCTGACAAAGTGAGATCAGTAGCAGAGATGCAGTGACCAACAGATGCGAAAGCAGGGCAATGATTTATTAGATTTGTGAACTATCCCACAAAGTTCTTGCCTAATTTGGTCATCAGAATGTGAACGTCTATCAAAGCTCACTGCTTAGGATGTGTAGTGAGATTAGGGTTCAGAACAAGGAAGAGCTTTCAGTCAAATCAGCAAAGTAGCCATAAGAGCTCAACATGATCTAGAAGTCAACAATCCAGAAGAGAAATGGAATTTGAAAGATAGATCAAGCACTGGCAATGGGGACAACACTCCAGTAATGGAGAAGTCTCAGATAAACTGACCACAAGAACTCTGTACACATCATTAAAAGACCCAAATAATAATAAAATGCCATATGCAGAGGCTGATGAAAGTGGGACAACTTAGAATTAGTTCTGTTTAAGAATGATCATTTTTCTTTCATGGTCATGTATATTGGGCAACGTGGATGGCTAGGTACTGTAGAAAAGTTTATGTGCGCTACATTTAATGAAAACAGAGATGTTTGGAGAAATGCATTGAAACATAGTGTATTAGCCGACTTGCTATAGCCATATGATCACAACATTTGCTGTAAATACAAAACACATCACTTGAAACAGAAACGTCTCCTCTTCAGATTGTTCCACAATTCCCCGTCATTCTAATATCCTGCCATAGAAGAGTGCTGGCTGTAGCAGTGATGAAAAGCCTAATGTTTTAATTTTGATGTGATGCCTGATTACCAATCACTGATGTTGGGGTAGAGTACTGCCATGAATCCTCCTACTTATGCCAGTCTAGGGTGTTGTTCTGAGGTGGAGGATACACACTGAATAAATCTCAGCAGAAGAGACGCTGGTTTTGAGATGTGGTTTATTACACCTATGAATCCATATACAGATTACATTAACTCTTAAATATTTTACATATCATTAACAAGAGGTAGAGAAAGACATGTGCTTCCACCAGGAGACCATGTCAGAGTATAAATGATGTCTGTTTGAACCCTCCAGTTGCCTGCTGTACCTAATCATGCACTGAGTGGCAGTGTTTAATATCAGAACAGATGGATCGTCACTGAGGTTAACCCTTCATGTCATTACCTTACATAAAACCGTAGCATTTTCTTGTTCAAAATCATGATGTTAAAGTCACTACAAAAATTGTTTCATAGTAACTTTGTCTTCAGCACTTGTAAAAATACATATGGAGCTGGAGCTTGATGCACTCAGGATAATCTGAGATGCTGAGTGCATCATAGAGAAGGGGTTCAGTGATGTGGTCACACCTAAAGTGCAGGCAGGGAGTAGCTGGGTGACCACTAGGAAAGGCAAAGGGGAATAGGCAGAAAGTACAGGAATCCCCTATGGCCATTCCCCTCGAAAACAAATATACTGTTTTGGATACTGTTGGCGGGGGAATGACTATTCAGGGGAAAGCCCCAGTAGCCAGGTCAGTGGCACTACAACTGGTTCTGGGGTACAGAGGGAGAGGATAAAGGTAAACAGGACCTTAGTGGTAGGATATTCAATAGTTAGGGGGGACAGACAGGAGATTCTGTGGCCACAGACGGGAATCCAGGATGGTGTGTTGCTTCCCGGGTGCCAGGGTCTGGGATGTCTCGGAATGACTGCAGAATATTCTCAAGGGGGAGGGTGAGCAACCAGAAGGCATTGTGCACATTGGCACAATGGAAATAGGGATGAGGTCCTGCGGGGTGATTATAGAGTGCTAGGAAAAAAGTTAAAAACCAGGACCTCACTGGTGGTAATCTCCAGATTACTACCAGTGCCACGTGCTAATGAGGGTAAGAACAGGAGGACATGGCAGATGAATGCGTGGCTAAATAATTGGTGCAGGGGGCAGGGACTCAGATTCCTGGATCATTGGGATCTTTTCTGAGGCAGAATTGACCTGTTCGAGAGGGGCTGTTGCACCTGAACTGGAGGGGAACCAACATCTGGCGGGTAGATTTGCTAGTGCTTCAAGGAAGGGTTTAAACTAGATTGGCAAGGGGTTGCGATCCTCAACAGCAGGGAGGCTAATGTGAGGCTGGAAGTTGATACGGTAATCAGAAATAACAAGTTGAAGAGACAGGTCGGGATGGGATAGGACAGGGAGTGAGGAATGCCCGTTGGATTAGATTGCATCTATTTCTATGCAAGAGGACTGACAGATAAGGCCAATGAACTCAGGGCATAGATAGGTACGTGGGTCTGGGATAATATAGCCATTACAGAAACATAGGGGAGGGACAAGATTGGCAGCTTAATATGCCAGGGCACAGGTGCTTTAGGTGGGACAGAGATGGAGGAAAGTGGAGGGGAGTTATATTTTTGATTAGGGTGACTAACACAGCAGTAGTCGGAGATGAAATATCTGAGAGATCATCCAGTGAGGCTTTGTTGGTGAATCTTAGAAATAAGAAGGGGGTGGTGACATTATTGGGGTTATGCTGTAGGCCCCCAAATAGTCAACAGCAATTTGAGGAACAAATATGCAGGAAGATTGCAGAGACTTGCAGGAAAAATAGGGTTGTCATAGTAGGGGATTTGAATTTTCGCATATGGAATGAGCTGCCAGTGGAAGTGGTTGAAGTGGGTACATGAACAACATTTAAGAAGCATTTGGATGAATATGTGGATAGGAAAGGTTTCGAAGGATGTGGGCCAAATGCAGAGAAATGGGGTTAGCGTGGATGGATTTTGATCAGCATGGACCAGCTTGGGCTGAAGGGCTTGTCTCCGTGCTGTATGACTCTGTGACTCTATAACTATTCACAAATGGGCACTCCGTTAGTGCCTGATATTTGGGTGTCTTTGACTGGCCTCATGCAAGTACACAATCATACCCCAGGGACTGTGCCACAGGCAAAGGAAGGCTGCTACTTTCAATGGAAAAATGCAAACATATTTACAGGGTACCTTCAATCAGCACTGGGCCAGCTTCGTCTCATAGTGGGTAGTAGGATAGCTTAGCGGGATGACAGACCTTCACTTGGATAGAGTTCCTCCTTTTGGTTGAAATTGTGACTTTTTTAAAAATCTTAGCCTTTGGAAAGATAGGTATATTTTAAAGGATTCATGGCCTGGCTCCATCTGTACTTATAATGGGAGTGAGATTTGCAGCGACAGTACAGGTGCTGAGTCATGTCTATAAAGATTGTTGATTTGCTTACACTGAAATACTTTTTTTATCCAGCTCAGTAAACTGGAGTGAGGTGAATCAGTTGGATGAATACCTAACCTAGCAACGGGGTACACTGTATAATTTTTGAACAGTATTTTATGTTTGAGAAATAAAGTGTATTGATTAGTCACTCTCTGTGTAGTCACAACCCAATTGCATTGCCTTTTAATGACTCCATAGCTGTCAGAGATTGAGCAGATACGGCTCACTTGTCTGTGTCTACAGTTAAATCAGCAGTTTCATGTTTCACAAAGTTAACCAGAAATAAAATGAAGCTCCGCAGTTACAAACATAAATAGGAACAGAAGTTAGCCTCATGTCTGGCTTATCACTCATGCGATGATGATGCCATATGGATCCATGGGCAGAACAGTATAGGATCTCAAAGGAGCGAGATCTAACATCTGGCTCTTCTCAAAGTCTCTGTAAAAGTGTCTGTCATTTTAACGTGACCAGTAACCAATTGTTGACTTGCAACAAACTATATCTCGTTAAGTACAACAGATTTTGGCAGTAAATTTCTTTCCTCTACCTTATTAGACCAAGAAGAAGCTGTAGTGCCCTACATTTAAAAAGGATGATGGCAGGAAACCTCACCAGCTCATACAGTGCAGTGAGTTGGCAAGCCCAAACAACAACACTTTCCCACCAATCTACATATCCCTGATTCCCTTAAGTGACCAGTAATCCAGCAAGCTCAGCCTGGAAAATACCCAACAACTGAACACCCTGAGCCTGTCTTACTTGTAGGGATTCAAAGGGATAAAAAGTTTTTTGACCATGGTAAACAATTGCAAGCAAGAAGTCATGTGGTGAATCTCCAGGAATAAATTGAATCTGAGGTGATGACCTCCACCTCCAAGACGAGAGCCGTAAATTCAATGACATCTGCACGATGGTGTAATTGGCGAGTGGATGGGCTGCTTTTTTAGTTGCCTCATGCAAGTTTCTTGCCTAATAGCCTAATGCCTCAGTGGTTAGCACTGCTGTCTCACAGGACCAGGGTCTGGATTCGATTCCACTCTCGGGTGACTGTATGGAGTTTGCACGTTCTTCCCGTGTCTGCGTGGGTTTCCTCCAGGTGCTCTGGTTTCCTCCCACTGTCCAAAAGATGTGCAGGCTAGGTGGACTGGCCATGCTAAATTGCCCATAGTGTTCATGGATGTGTAGATTAGGTGGGTTGTAGGGGGATGGGTCTGGGTGGGATGCTATGAGAGTCGGTGTGGACTTGTTAGGCCGAAGGGCTTATTTCCACACTGTAGGGAGCCTAAGTTTCTAACCATTAAAAGAAGACCAACAGGAGAAGACCGAATTCAAGCATACAACAAAGGTGATTCTTCTTCTTCAGTCTGAAGCAGATCACAAAGGGGAAAATCGGCTATGGAAGATTGGAGCTTGATGGATTTATTTACTTGTATTGGTTCAAACTTCCACTATTTTAAGCTTGTATACATTACCGACAAGTTCCAGCCGGAATGAAGGTAGCTGAGTAATTGTCCCATCAATCAGATCCTGAGACCAGACTTGCTGTAAGTGACTAGAATTGATTTTGTGCACATAATTTAGATTGTGTGCTTCTCCTCCAATCATAGAAGCTTTTTTGGAAAAATAATCCTGGGTTTTTTTCGTCTGCAGATTTTGCTGCAATCTTAGTTTGAGTTTCATTAGTCCCTCAGACTTTGTTTAACTAAATAAACTCTATTCACTGTTTAAACAGGACTTGAGGGGAGGTGATGGCCTAATGGCGTTAACATTAGACTATTGACAGAGGGAATATTCTGGAGACCCACGTTTAAATCCTGCCATAGCAGATGGTGAAATTTGAATTCAATAAGTTTCTGGAATTAAGAGTCTAATGATGACTGTGAAAGCATTTTTGCTTGTCAGGGAAAGACCCATCTAGTTCACTAATGTCTTTTAGGGAAGAAAATTGCCAATCTTACCAGGTCTGGCCTACATGTGACTTCAGACCCATAGCAACGTGGTTGACACTTAACTGTCCTCTGGGCAATTACAGATGGGTAATAAATAAAAAAAACTCAGTTCACTCTTGAACTAGTCATCTTTTGCTCCATGTCTTGCACAGCCTGTAACTCTCTGGCTGATTCAATCAGAACCAATTCTAGAGTAGGACAAATTGGGGTGACCATCCTAGGCTCTGTACTATGCAGGGGCCCTGTCATGGGACTATGGGCACTTAGGAGGAACTGGAAACCATGGTGCAGGCTTTGAAGAAGTGAGACAGGTACCATGTGACATTTTGTTTCATTTCCAGCTTAATTTGAAACTGACAAGGTAAAAAATAATGCAAAGAAGTTTCGTGGACCACAGAGAGAGTTTTCCAAGGGAGTGACCCACACGATGTGGTTTGTCTTGGAACTCACACACCTCTAGAATCTTCCATGGACACAACGATGTTAAACTCTCTCTATGTTTCAAGTTCATTCTTCAGTTCTGACTGTCATATGCAAGAGCTGGGTGTTACTGCCTAATACAGTTGTCCACAGACATTGTGGACATTCTGTTCATTGAGGTTTACCAAGGTGACTGAGAGGCACTGACTAAGTAGATCTTTCTTCACCGAGACCTCTGGTCGATCAGTAGTGAATAACTGGTAGCAGTGCTTCTGTTGCTGCTGTTTTTTGGGCCAGGCAGATGGAGATATTAGTCTGGACTGGACAATGGTCAGTGTAGCCATTGTCAGCTTCTGTCATGGTGCTGGTGATGCAAACACCCTCTCAGTCCCTCACTCGGACAATGATGCAGTCATGTAGGTGCCAGTGTCTGGAGTGAGGAGTTGCCATGAGATCTTGTGTTTGTCCTTCTGGTCAAATAGGGTGTTCAGTGTGACCAAGCCATATAGAATGTTACAGTATAGAAGGAGGCCATTTGACCCATTGTATCTATACTGGCTCTAGAAAGAGCTACTCAGCTAGTCTCTTTCTCCAGCCCCACCCCCATAGCCCTCTAAAAAATTGCACAATGCTTTTCATTTGACCTTTTAGCTGACAAAAGAGCTGGATTCCATAGGAGGTTTCAAAGAAAGCTGTTTATATATTTGACAGTGAAGAAGTTAGAGACCTCTAAGATGGATACATGGGGGCTGGGTTCACCAAATGGACCAGTCCAAAGCCCAGAAGATCATAAGTAGACATGTCTTCAGGAAGACTCCATTGTCATATTGATACATGCAACTTTTACTATATCCATTCCATGCCAAGCATGCAGACTGGAAAGTGGAGGGGAGGTTGGCATTCCACACTTATTAGCCCCTCAGTACATTAGTAGGCAAGCCTGAGACTGACACCTCCATTTTGCGGGGGAATAAGAACTTCCCCTTCTCCAGCTGGGACAGGCAGGTCTCAATGATGAGAGGTGTAATCCCTTACGAGACAGTATCGAGCTGATGAGGGAGTTGCCTTTGTCACTGGGGTACTCTTCTTTCAGCTCTGGGGTCCTCAAGCTCCAATGAGCTCCGTCTCCAACCCACCCTACCCACCCCATACCCCAGCCTCCCCTACCACTCTCACCTCTCCAGCCCACTTTTGTGATGCCCAAAACTCCTTTCCCACCCTTTAATCTGCAGCCCACCAATCAGTACTTCACACTCTCACAAGCCACACTACAGTCCAACAAAAGCCCACCCTAGAAAGTTGCATGAATGCTAAATGAGATTTTTCCAGTGGGTTTATTCACTTTCCTCCCTCCAGGAAATTGGCAAGAACTCACTGACCCATTTGTGTTTATTTGTGGATCTGTCTCCGTCTAACTTGTTATGTGTTGGTGATATGGGAGGATGGCCTGAAATTGGCATCTGTTTGTCCAAATTGGTTCCCCCCACAACCTCATGATGCTATCCTGACACAGCTCCCTGGCCATTTTACTACACCTTCCCTAACTCTTAAATGCCAGCTACCAATGTTAACCCCAATATCTCTTTCTGTTAATTCTGCCTTTCCTCTGAGACTATTTAGATGCAGGAAGTGGAGCGCAAGATTAGTACTTAATCCTGAAGTGGTCTTAATGGATCAACAGGTTGTTTCCTAGCTGATTCTCATGGGCCTTTGCTCCCTGAGCAATTTGCAGCAAATATTTTCAGGCACTGACTGATCTACTGTGAGTATTTTCCCATATATTCTGTTTGTATTTCCAATTTTACAGCTTATTCCCTTTACGAGAAAAATATATTGATTGGACATGATGGCACAGTGTCAATCATGAATTTAGTTACGAATCATAATCTCCTGTTTGCTCGAGTTGCTGCCTGTAATTTTATAACTATAGCGTTTTTTTTTTAATTATCCATCTGTACTAGTAGCAGCAGCACTGTGTAGCATCAGGAGTTTTGTATTTGGGGCAGTAAATTGATGCCAGGATTGAAATGGGTCTCTGGATAAGGAAAACAACACTCAAAACCGATTGCATCTAATGACTTGCAATTTGCTGTAATATTAAAGAAATGAAAGATTAATGCTTCTGACAGATGGAGAATTTGTTTTATTTCATAAAAGCAGGTTTCAAAATGTTAGCGAGAGATGAACATAGGAAAAGCTGAGTAGACGTTGAAAGTACAATAATTGCCGGATATGGACCATGTTCAGGCAGATGGGATTCATTTAGAATGGCATCATGGTCGGTACAGACATGGTGGGCCGAAGAGCCCATTCCGGTGCTGTATTATTCTATGGTTTATGTTCTATATTAATATCATGACTGGGGTGGGCTCCCCTCAATAGAAGAGAGCTGGAAACAATGTT
This sequence comes from Ginglymostoma cirratum, assembly GCA_024137785.1. Classification (NCBI taxonomy): domain Eukaryota; kingdom Metazoa; phylum Chordata; class Chondrichthyes; order Orectolobiformes; family Ginglymostomatidae; genus Ginglymostoma; species Ginglymostoma cirratum. Next base: position 17,613,701 of record JAHRHZ010000025.1, on the reverse strand, counting down.
GTTATAAGCTAATAAACCTATTATCTATTTACACTGTTTATAAGCTGTGTTGTGTTTCATGGGCAGAATATCAGTATTCTTTTAATTGACATATTCATGATATCATTGTATCAAAACAATGTCAGTTCCTTCATAGATAACACAGTGTGGAGCCTGAGGAGCACAGCAGGCCAGGCAGCATCAGAACAGGAAAGTTGATGTGTCACGTCAGGACCCTTCTTTAGAAAGTAAGAAGGGTCCCGACCCGAAATGTCAGCTTCCCTGCTCCTCTGATGCTGCCAGGCCTGCTGTGTTCCTCCAGCTCCACACTGTGTTATCTCTGACTCCAGCATTGGCAATTCTTACTATCTCTGATGTCAGTTCCTTCAGCCTTATAGGGGATGGCAAAACTTTCACCTTTTTAAGGCATTTACCAATTCAGCAACTGAATATTGAGAAATGGGGTGATCAGTGAAAGTCCTGCCCTTGCCTGTTACCATGATCCTCCCCGTACTCACCTGGATGCACATAGCCTACAATGATTTCTGACAAAGACTCTGTTGCTCTGTGTTCTTCAACATGTAGATCACAACCACTGGTCAACCGCAGAGTCTCTGAGAGTTGACCTTACAGGCTGTCTGGATTTGCTCCCTGTCCACATACTAATTGTCAAGCCATTGCAACTCTTCCACTTTGGGAAGTTGTATGGCTGGAAAGAAGTGCATAATCTTAACAGGCTTTGCCAGCTTGTTATGCTATGTTATAGTTTAGTCTAGGTGGACTATCATTGCTGGGTAAAGCAAGCTTTGTTGAAGCGGTGCTAACAAATGAAAAAGAAATGTACTAGGAACTGAGGCGTGAAGCCAGTATATTACAGAACTAGAACAAAGCAGGATATTTTGCTCATGTCCATGTGGACTGTCTGCAAGAGCAACTTAGCTTGTCCTGTTCCTTTGCCCTTTCTCTTGGAACCTCCCGTCTTTTTCTCTTCAGCTGCTTATTTCATAGGTCCTTGCAGGACAAAAAATAATTACATTGCTGTACTCCACATTTACTGAATGAGCAGTGCAACCCAACCAGAGCCTTGGTTACAAATCAGAACCACAGAGGTGACCTTCCATGCCTCCACATTCAAAAGCAGCCAGTACATTCTGGATGTTCCAGAGGCATAAACCCAGGGGTCGACCTGCAGAATGACACGTGACAGAGTTATAAATTTTAAGGTGAAAAAGTAATGAAGTATAATGAACCTGGACCATCAAAAACAAACAAAAACTGCTGAGAAGTTAAGGTGTTGGATTGCTAATCCATTGTGCTCTACATGCCTGAGTTCGAATCCCACCCTTGTCATTCTTTTGAGAAGTATCTACTGTTACTATTGATACTTGGATCAGTAAACTTCAGGTGATCAGGAAGGAGAGATCATATCCAGAATGCGTCACAGCCTGAGAATATAGTTTGGGGAACTTGGTTCGGAGATTGTTATGGATGAAACAGGTTTGAATTCATGGGACATTGGCATCAGTACTGGGGAAGAAGGGAGCTGCTCTGATGAAATGGGCTACACCTGGATCATGCTAGGATCGGAGTCCTGGCAAATTGCATAACTAGAGCTTTGGATAGGGCTTTAAAATAAATAGTGAGTGGTAGGTTCAATTGCATAGGAAATTATCAAAAACTTTAAAGGGGGGAGCACTTAGCAGATGTTATTGAAGTTTCTAGAACAGGTAATAGGATGGAGAGTATGGAAAGGGTCAGGAATTTAACTTCAGGCACAGCATATAATGAGACAATAATGAGAAGGGTGCTCGTCAACACAGGACTGAGGGTATTGTACTGAAATGCACGCAGTATTACAAAGAAGGTAAATGAACCTTGTAGTGAAAATTGAAATTGGCAGGTATAATTTTGCGAGTAGCACAGAGATGTGGCTGCGAGGGGATCAGGGTTGGGAAGTAAATATCCAAGGATACACTTACTATTGGAAGGACAGGCAGATGGACAGAGGGTGTGGTGTTTCCTTGTTAGGGAGAAATGAAATGAAATTAATAGCAAGAAGTGAGATGGAGTCAGTACGTTGGAAATTTGTGAGTGAGGAACCGCAAATTTAAACCTGATGGGAGTTGTGTACGGATCTCCTAGTATTCAGGATGTTGGGAAGAAATGAATCAGGAGGTAGAAAAGGCATATAAGAAAGGTTCTATTACAATAATCATGGGGGACTTCGAGATGCAGGTAGACTGGGGAAATCCGATTAGAGACGGATCTCAAGAAAAGGAATTTATGGAAGACCCACAAGATGATTTTTTTTGGAGCAGCTTATGGTAGAGCCCAGTAGGGAGCAGGCAGTTGTGGATCTGGTGCTGTGTAATGAGGCAGACTGATTAGGGAGCTTAAGGTGAAGGAAGCTCTTGGGAGCTGTGACCATAATATGGTACAATCCATCCCGCAGTTTGAGAGGGAGAAACTGGAATCAGATGTAACAGTATTACAATTGAGTAAAGATAACTCAAAGACATGAGGGAGGAGCTGGCCAGAGTTGATTGGCAGGGGAGACTAGCAGGGAAGACAGTGGAGAAGCAATGGCAGGAGTTTCTGGGGGTAATTTTGGAGGCAAAGCAGAAATTCAGTCCATGGAGGAAGAAACATAATAGGGAGAAGATGAGGCAACCATGGTTGATCAGGGAGGTCAAGGACAGCAAAAAAGCAAAAGACAAAACATACAATGTGGTGAACATTGGTGGGAAACCAGAGGATTGGGAAGCCATTAAAAAACAGTAGAAGATCACTAAAAAAAGCAGTAAGGACGGAGAAGATGAAATTTGAGAGTAAGCTAGCTAGTAATATAAAAGAAGATTGCAAGAATATTTTTAGCTGTATGGAAAGCAAGAGAGAAGTAGAAACATTCTGAAGAAGAGTTATAGCGGAATCGAGTAGAATTTTTGGACAAAGAGAATTTTCAGCAGCTACAGCAGGACCTGAAGGGTTGTGAATGCTTCTCAGTGCAGTTGGAAGAATCCATCAACATATCTGACAGAGCCAGCTGATATCCTGGAATGTCATGGAAGCAGTGGATCAAACTATTCCACCCAGCAGTAGAGTGGCTTTCAAAATCAATTTTCATATCTTTTCCTTGTTTTCGTCCCACTGAATTGTCTTTCAATTCCATTACTGTCCTGTTCAAAACTATTGTCATGACATTTTCCCTGGCCTTTTTTTCACTGTTCTGCCTGAAGAAACACAAGCAACTATCTGGGATGTTACCTCCAACATCTTCATTAACTCTAATGCTCCAGCAAAGAAGACATTTTTTATGGTCACAGCAACAATGACTCACAGTTCCCTCACAGCTCCAGTACAGTTTAAAAATTACTTTGCAGACTTCAGCAAAGACAGTTCTTGATGAATATTTTCCCATCCTGCCTGCCTGTTCTCAAACCCACAATGCAATTTTTTGGTCATGGTACCGATTTCTCCTGTGATCTTCCATTCCACCTCCGTGGGACAAACTCAGCACACATGATTCCACCACAACCAGCTTACATTCATACATATGAGAGAAATATATGAAATTGGACAAATACTGGCTTCTACAAATCATGAGACCTTACATTCTTATTTGTACCTCGGACTGTCTTAAATCTCAAGTGGATTTTTAATTAAATATGGACATCCACAAGAATCCAAGGAATTTATACATCTTTTATTTATTGATGGACCAACATTAAAGGACCTTTCAGACAGATATTAATCATTCCTTTTCTTTCAATCAGAAAGTGTATTATAAAACTGAATATGACATTCAAAAACAAAGATATTGACTGCCTCAAACTTTCAAGGGTAAAATACGATGCACAGTCACAAGAATTAGCCTTATTGTCACATGTACTCACATGACTACACTGGACATTTTAAAAATCACCACTTATGGCACCATCTTATGTACAAAGGCACTTAGGTACAGGTTCTTGAGTACAAATTCTTAGGAAAAAACATAAAAAAATAGAAAAAGTCCAGCATTGCAGACCTCCAAAAGTATAAAATCGTAGTGATAAATTAGAAAAATAAAGAGATAAGAAGTTCAGTGTAACAGTCTGTCCATGATAATACAATAAAGGAAAAAAAATTAAGAGAATTTAAGACAAAGTCCACTTTGGCCATTTCGCAGCTCTGGGCTCCATTCATAGTGATAAATGCAATACAAAACTAAATAATACATCGGCTTTCAAAGCTTTTATGCATGTTTTTGAATATGTCTCAGCACTGGTTGTCATCTTTCAAAAGCAGCTTTGGGGCAAGATAAAAAAAGCCATACCATTGATAATGTGAACTTGAGAATGTATAAAAGTATGTCAGGTCAACAATAATTACATGCTTGTGTCAGCCAAGTGCACCAAACCAACAAAAAATTAACTGATGTGATTTGTCAAACCTACCCTAATGCTGTCCAACTTTTCTTGGTATTCGTAAAGCATGTGGTACTGTGAGGCATTGGGCACGTATGTTCTGAAGGTCAAACCAGACCTCAGAACTCAATACAGCTAACCAACAGATGGTACAACACCACAACACTGACAACAAGCAGCGTGTCGAAAATGTGCACATATGAAAACACATCAGTGAGACTCAGATTCAACCCAGGAAATGGTAAATTTCGGAAGCTTTCCATGTTGTTAACCTGATACAGCATGTCAACTATATAAGGTAATCAGAGGCTTTTGCAGCTATTAATATCATATGTCCTGAATAAGCAGGACAACACACAGTAAAAACTTAACACAGAAGCTACTGCCAAAATATCACTAAGACACATCCTGAAAGACGTACCTCAGCAAGTGGCACTCCTTGTTTTGGCGCACAGCATACAAGAGAGCACCAAATATGTTGCCTGACTGGGGTAATGCATTGGAAATTAAGCCTCACTATTCCTGGAGTCATCACAGAAATTAAGAATTTTATAAAAGTATGCAAAATTCCCCAATTTAACTGTCTTTTAGACTCAAGTTGACAGAAAACACAGGCCAGGTATCTGTTCTGAACAGGAATTACTAGGTTCTAGCTACAGGTAAACAATGACTGACTATTCCCATATGACTCTATTTTTTAAAACTCTAACTCTCTCATAAAACTCTCCTAACATACACATCCAAACAGATAGAAACAAACAATGGTGGAGGACAGTTTGATGGATCCTGTCCACAGGATTTGCTGAGAGATCCTTTTGGCTTGTCAGGACTTCCTGCTTCTTAATCTTCCTTCTTCAGGTGCTTTCCCTTGCCTGCAGGAGGCACAGTGTGACTGATGCACACTTATGAAGTCTCTGACACATGGTTAAAAGCCACAGCTTACAGTTGAGACAAAATAAACTGGCTATCTTAGGCTTGAAGTGATTTTTTACTGCAGAGAAAAGGACAGCTCCTTCTTTCTCCAATGACTTCTGAGCAACGATTCACACCAAAGGTTCACGCAAAAGATATGCTATGCACTATCAATCAATGTTCAATAAGTGTCAAACAACAAAGCAAGACTTTCATAAAGCATTGCTACATTTGTGTGCAGTACGAATGAAGAAGAGATTACAATTCACAGCACAATTTATCTTTCAAAAGCAAGTAAGAACACATTTGTCCAGTATGCAAGTCTGCTAATGAAAGAGATATTGTGCTGGGCAGGTAGAAAATTATCAACACAGTGCTCTGAGCAGAGGTTGTGAGTTAGAAATCCAAACACAAGTAGTTGGATGCTATCAAAGGATTCTAAAATATGTGACCAGTCCAGATTATATAAAGTCCTACACTGTATTTTAAATCCTTGAAAGTTTGAGGCAGTCAATATCTTTGTTTTTGAATGTCCTATTCAGTTTTATAATACACTTTCTGATTGAAAGAAAAGGAATGATTAATATCTGTCTGAAAGGGCCTTTAATGTTGGTCCATCAATAAATAAAATGATGTATAAATTCCTTGAATTCTTGTGAATGTCCATATTTAATTAAAAATCCACTTGAGATTTAGGACAGTCCGAGGTACAAATAAGAACATAAGAACATAAGGTCTCATGATTTGTAGAAGCCAGTATTTGTCCAATTTTAAAAGTATTGAATTAAAGTTCATAATATACTCGTGTATGACTAGTACAGTGAGAAGACTAATGGGGGCAAAAATTGTGCAGAATTTTTATGGTTATCAAATGGCATATTTTGCGAGGAAGGGGTGTAGGTGAACTGAGGAATAACATATACTTAGTCATAAAGTGCTCCAAGATTGAAAAGACTCAGCCAATGTGACCTGAACATTTGAGACAAGTTTGGGCTGCTCTATGGGGAATCCACTGACACTCTGCTGGGAAAAATAAATGATGAGAACATGGGTTATAGAGCAGAAAAAAAATGACAGCTTCACTTATCAATCCTGTTGCCCAACTCCAACCCCTGTCATCCCCACTTTAACCCCTGGTAGCCTCCGTGCAGTGTGTCCTCCAGTATATTCCTGACCCATTCAATCACCTGAGGAAGGAAACAGATCAGTAGTTTACTATCAGAATTGGCTAGGAATCAAATCTTCAGCTTGATTACTGCTTTGAAACACAGTACAATTGAAAAAAAACTTAAATTTTCAGGCCTTAGTTATTTTCATTTCTCCAGTATTAGCTCTTCTTTCAAATATTAGTATATTAATTGCTACACTGCACAAGTTCTGAATCCACACAAATGGGAGCATGCCTCAGTGCGCTGTTGTCATGGTGTCCAGCTGTTTCTGTGCTTCCTTTAGTTCGGGTTTCTTTGAGAGGCATTTTATTATTGCACCTTAATTTAAATTAGTTGGTTTGGAAGCGAGGCAAACAATGCTGAAACTTTCTAAAAATATAGACAAGGTGCGAAATATGATTATATCTAGGTGTGGGGTAGCATATCTGTTCCTTTTTAACCCTGTTTGACCACAACAAAAATCCTTATTAGCGCACAGCTATATTACATTTTAATTCAAGTGCAGAACTAGTCAACATTTAGAAGTCAATTACAAAATTTTCCTAAGTGAAAGAACGAGGAATTTTACCACTTACCAACCCTGAAATAAATAACAAAATGCAATGTCAAAGATACACACAAAGACAAGCACGAAGTTTAAAAAGAGGAGACACTCTAGTGCAGAGACAAGCCAGATTGAAAATTCCTTAGAGTCCTTGATGTATTAGCAATTAATGTGAGACCATGGTTGTTTAATTGATGTCTTGAATTGTTGTCTGTAGAAATATTTGTGAATCTTTGAGTTTTCATTAAATAGATGGTTCTCCAATTTATTTTATGATTATGTGCCTTCCCCCCATCCCCCACCCAAAGAGGCTGAGAGACACAGGGACGGAGAAAACAGTCCTGCTGTTACAAATTCATTTTCTTTTCTTTCCACATCACCGATCACTTCGTTCTCACCGACACTTAAGGACACAGAATCCAGGGAAAGAATAGATGTGGGGTGATGGTATCAGCAAGACCATTTGACCTGTAAATGCCATGTTCCTCCCACAGGCTCTCAACATTCACATCAATCTGTGGAACATCCTGCATGGCCATGAAGTTATGCTTCATGCTGGGACAGTTATGTTCAAGGCTGCATGGAGAAACAAACAGCCATCTGAAAGGCCAAATCACTCCATTTATAGAAAATTGCCAAATAATGTACAGTGCATTGCCACCTGGACCACTCAAGTGCATTGCCACCTGGACCACTCAAGAGACCTCAGTAGGTTTCCTTTGTCCATTCTCAACCACTATGTCATGTGTACTCCCTAGTTGTGTAGCTGGTGTGGAGGGGATTGCTTGACAGTGGAGCCGATTGGCTCTGGAGGTTTGGTTGGGCTGCACGGTGGGTGTTTCTGTTTGGATGGTCCAGATATACCAAGGGTCTTCTTACCTGGGTCAGGAAAACCCTCCTTGCCTTTAAATTTAAGGAGTTGGAGGGTGGCAGGAATGGTGGAGGAGGAGGCCCCAGCTTCCACTACAGCATCCTGCATGGAACCTTCTGAATGACCTGTGTATTGTTTGTTCTCTAGTTGGGAGCTTCTTGGCACTGCCATGTCTTCCTGTGAGCAAGGTGCATCTGGAATGCTGACCAGCTTTGCTGTCCCCATGTTGCCATAGAACAGTACAGCACAGCCCAGGCCCTTTGGCCCACAATGTTGTGCCGACCCACTATCCTACTAAGATCAAACTACCCTGCATACGTGGTTTGAGCCACGTTTCTGTCAATGCTTACAATGCCATAAACCCCTACAGCAATTTCTGCTTCCAACTGTCCAATTTTGTTCACTATAGTCTGTGCATTTACATACATACAATTTAACCCCGCACTTCTCTCTCTTGCCCACCGGAAGGAAACGATTTCGTAGTTCACCGTCAACACTAAGCTTTGCCTCAGTTTCTCCCCATTCCCATCTTCTCTCTTTTCCCTCACTGATACTTCTAAAAGTAGGCCCTATGGCCAACCCAGCCCACCGCCTTACCACTTTAATCCACCCCTACTGCACTATTTACTCTCTCAGCCAGGATGTTAGTTCGATTTCTGCTCAGATGAAGCCCATCTCTCCTGAACAGCATTCTCCTTTCCTAAAAGTGATTCCAATGTTCCAAAAATCTAAACCCCTTCCTTCTGCACCACTCCTCAAGCCACACATTTACCTCCCTGTTCTGCCTTTGCCTGAATTGTGAAGTTCAGCAGGTAGCAGGGAAGACAAATGGAATGTAAGCCTTTCAAAGGGAATGAAGCACAGAAATAGGGAGGCTTTGCTAAAACAATTCAAGGCATTAGTCAGCCACAGCTAGAATACTGTTTTGGGCCTCTTACCTAAAGGAAAGATAAACTGGCATGGAAGGCAGTCCAGAGAGGTTCTCTAGGTAGATACCAGTGACTTGTCTGATGAGGAGAGGTTGAGTAGGTTGGACTTAACAGGCATAAGAGGTGATCTTATTTAAACATTCAAGCTTCTTTAGAGACCTAATTGAGGTTTATAAGATCATGAGGGCCACAGGTAAGGTGAATGACAAGGGTCTTTTCCCTAGGGAAGGGGAGTTCAAATATAGGGGGCATATCTGTTAGGTGAGAGAAGGATTTAAAAGACATGAGCGGTAACTTTTTTTTGTTTACATGGATTCGTTCACGTGTGGAATGAACTGCTAGAGTGTGATGGATTGAAGTATAGTTAATGTTTAAAGATGTTTGGATAAGTGCACGAATAAGAAAGGTTTAGGAGTGATATGAGCCAAACAGATACAGGTGGAATTAGTTTACATTAGGAACATTGTCGGCATAGACTGGTTGGACTGAAGGATCTGTTTCCGTACTAAGACTCTATGAGAGAGTGGATGCAGAATGCCTGTTTCCCCACGTGAGAAAGTTTAGGAACAGAGGGCATACTGTCACAATGGATTGGACTTTAAGACTGATTAGGAAGAATTTCTTTTGAGGGTAGTGATTTGATGCAGTGGCAGTCAAGTCTGGGCCATTAAGTACATTCAGGGATTAATGGATTAATGGATTTTTCATCAATAAGCGAATGAAAGGTTTTAGGTTTAAGGAATGAAGGTGGAGTTGAGGATTCTCAGGTCAGCCATGAGCTCATTGAATGATGGAGCAGATTCTGTAGGCTGAATAGCTTACTTTTGTTCCTACCTATTATGGCACAAAATGATTCTCTGCTTTTATTTCAAAAGCTCTTCTAACACATTTAAAACAAAATATCCCGATCTGCTGGTGTCAAGTGGTAAATATTCACTGTGCACTGGGATGCTTCAAGCCCTGGCTCTCATGTATGTACAGTTAATGTCCAAGGAGTTTAAGCTTCAGGTGAGCAGATTTACATTGCACAGGTCCTTCCAAAATTGTCAGTTTCAGTGACTTGGTGCCTTCCTTGGACAGGGTGACTTGGCTCAAAGATGGAAACAGGTATGGGCTTCACAGTCAGCAGCGACCACCCAAGGAATGACCCTGACTGGTAGATGTTGTTTCTTCTGCCCCAACCACCCTCCCCCAAGATTTTGTCACTTCATATTTGATAATCTTTAAAAAGCATACAATTAGGGGTTCTTGTGACACAGTGATAGTGACCCTACCTCTGAGCCAGTAGGCTCAGGTTCAAGTCCCACCAGCTCCCGAGATGTACAATAACACATCTTGACTGGCTGTTTAAAAATATATATATAGACAATTTGAAGCAAATGCTCATTTTCTAGAAACAATGAAAAAATGCCCTTCAAAATTGAATAGTGCAAAATAAACAAACGTACTTCCAAATATGTGCAAAAAAATGTGCTGATAACAGCAAGATGAAACCAAAACAGAAATGCTGGAGATAATTGGCTGGATGATGGAGTCCTCCAGCCTCTGTAGTGTGCCTCTGTAGTAGACCCTGAGGGAGCTGGACGTGGATCTCTGTGGTAGTCACCAACCAGTGTTCCCTCTAAGCTGTGTGGTTATCTAGCCATTCGTGTGAATGCTGTGTGAATGCATTGACTTCCAGTTACGGAACCACTGCCACGCAAGGATAGTGGAGATTTGCACAGCAGAAATCCATCCACCAGCCCGTCCATGGAATTAGCCAGATGGATGTATGATTGAACTACTGCAGCCTCTGGACAATGAAACATGTTCTGTTGCACAAACCTGTCTGCTATTCCTGTTCCTCCCTGATTGTCAACGTCCAGGATCTCCTGCCTGGGACTGAACAGGTATCTGGTTTCCAGCTGCCTTCTGAGTGCGGCATTTTCCTCTTGGCCAGCTGTAAAGCTGTCATTGTGAGGTGCTCACCAGCAACGTGCTGCCAAACTTTGAAAGGCTAACATCCACACCAAAGTGCCAGTATCTCAGCTGGTGGAGGATGCAGTGGGCAGACTCATGGAAATTTTCCCTGAGACCTCAGTACTCTCATTTTGAGAGGGCACAGGGTCAGCTGTTTCACCCATGAGGTGCTGAAGATACAGACAGCACTTGCAAAGCAAGAGTGAGAGAAGGAATCACGATCAATTGTTAGAAGTGGTGTGCAATGAATGAGACGTTGAACAGGGTTAGTGTGGCAGTTATGGTAGAATGAAGAGCAGTATTCTGTTGGTTGACAGGACGTAGATGCCTTGGCATCCCCATAGAATTCATCCCAGTCTACTCCCTCTAGAGTCTCTTCTCATAGAGGATGACGATCCTAATATTGGGCATTCCTCTACCCATATGGGTTCTCTCTGGCCTGTGATGGGCTGTCTTCTCCTGTAATGAGAGACAGGGAGGAATTGAGTAAGATGAAAATGTGTGGCACAGCTTTTCATGCTGGTGCAGGATGTCAAAAGGTAATAAGCTGTTCTGAAGGACTAAGTAAACAACACAGTTGACTACAGCATGGGAGGGTGGGAGTGTGAGTGTGGGGGTGGAGTTGGGTTGAGAGTGAGGGAGGATGTCAGAGGCAATATTGTGGGGTGGCAGAGCATGAGCCTCAGTGGGAGGAACAGTAGCAGAGTTAGAATGTGTGATGATAGGTGCCTTTAAGAGGGAATTGTTCTGTCCTGTTTCTTCTAAAGAAAGGTGTTAGAAATCCGGTGCCGAGGCGTGATCCATGGAAAACAGAGTAAGTAGCTTAAATTAGACAAAAGAAGCATGAGTGAGTGGAGTCAGTCTCACACAGACCTAGGGTTTTAGTTGTTGAAGTTAGGCTTTTTGGAGATGAAGCTGCTAGATACAGCTCTCTCTTTGCTGATGCAAAAGCTTGAGTTCCCCTCTGTGCTGTTAGATTCATTCTGTAGATGTTCTTTCTCCTGGACTGGAGATAGCAAGTGGATGAAATCTGTTCTGTTGAATTTCCCCTTACTAAGCATGTGTTTATAGGACGCTGCTAAATTGGAACAGTTGATGAGTAGGACTTAAAGCTATGCCACTTTCTCTTTTTTTCGTTGTTTGTATTTTAACAGTGGGGAAAGAATAAAGTGTGCTTTGCTTAAAGCACAGCAGTTTGACAATCAAATCATATCTGGAATGCAGAACCTTACATTTGCCTTTAAATAAGATATGAGGTAGGGTCTAGGCTATCTCCTTGATTGTTAAAATGTAATGAAGAAAGAGATGGAGTGCTTGGTAGTGTGGTTTAAAGATAACAATCTCTCCCTCAACATCAGCAAAGCAAAAGAGCTGGTCATTGACTTCAGGAAGCAAGATGGAGGGCATACCCCTATCTACATCAATGGAGCTGAGATGGAGATGGTCGAAAGTGTCAAGTTCCTAGGAGTGACAATCACCAACAATCTGTCCTGGACCACCCATGTTGATGTGATGGTCCAGAAAGCACAACAATGCCTCTATTTCCTTAGGATGCTGAAGAAATTCAGCATGTCTGTAAAGACACTTACCAATTTTTATAGATACACCAGAGAAAGCATTCTATCCAGACGCATTATAGCTTGGTATGGTAACTGCTGTGACTGTAAGAAACTGCAGGGAGTTGTGAATATAGCTCAGACCATCACACAAACCGATCTTCTATCCATTGACTCCATCTATACTTTTTGTTGCCTCTGGAAGGCAGCCAACACAATCAAAGACCCCTCCCACCCTAGTTATAATCTCTTCCAATGTCTTTCATAAGATACAGAAGCTTAAACACACACGTACCAACAGATTCAAGAGCAGCTTCTTTCCTGTTATTATTAGATTTCTGAATAGAGCTCCCAGATTTCAAATTTAATGGTGATCTTGCTCTTTGTGCACCATTTCTGCAGCTGTAACGTTGTATTCCTCACTCTGTTCTATTACCCTAATGCACTTTGTATGGTATAGTCTGCTTGTACTGCACACAAAACAAAACTTTTCACTGTACACGTGACAATAATAAATCAAATCAAATCAACATCAAATATTTTGAAGGCGTTTAGTCTGGTCCATAACAAACAAGGGTGAGGTATCAGAGAGAAGATGCTAGTGCTTAGGTTTGTGGAGTGCAGATGTCATTGACGTTCTTCCCATAATGCTGTGTGTTTTTCCATTTCTGCACGCCAGCAGGGTAGGGCTGGAGGAACACACAGTGAGCTCAAGTCACTAGATAGCCACACTAACTTTCCCATTGGGAATTGTTACCATCTAGCTTTTAACTGATGGACAAAGAACAGGAAACTGCATAATAATGAGACGAGAATAAACAATAATGAGTTGCTAATACAGACTTAAGCAAGCAAAATGGCTTCTATTGCTCATAAGTGAGAATCTAATCTCACCGTTCAACAGTTGGATGGAAAATGGGACTTTTTACTCTTGAAGCTCCTTGCTGGACTACTCATACAACTTTCCCAACTTTCTCGCCTTGCACCACATTTTTCAGGGGCTGAGCAGATTCTGTCGACTGTGATGTCAACTTTGGACAGTCACATCATGCACAAATTACAAGAAATGATATATTTGCAAAAGAAAATCCGCATGAACATATCCGTCTTGATGGTGAGTATTTTAACCGCCTCGAGATAGATTTCCATCCTGGTCTGGGCTGCAGCCAGGTCTATTGGTGCAGGCTAACTCTGGACTAAAGTAATAGGCAGTTGTGGGCATGGTTTACAATCACTACACCACATAAATTTCTTTAACAGCCTGCTGCAGTAAAATAGCATTGGAAAATCAGATTTAGTAGACCATAGAACCCTTACAGGGTGTAAACAGGCCATTTGGCCCAACAAGCCCCCACTGACCAAGCCTCTGAAGGGCATCCCACCCTGACCCATCCCCCTACCCTATCCCTGCAATTCCCATGGCTAGCCCACCCAGCCTGTACATCCCTGAACACTATTGGCAATTTAGCATGGCCAATCCACAAAACCTGCACATCTTTGGACTGTGGGAGGCAATTGGAGTGCCCAGAGGAAACGCACGCAGACACACAAATCCACACAGATAGTCGCCTGAGGGTGAAATCAAACCCGGGTCCCTGGCGCTGTGAGGCAGCAGTGTTAACCACTGAGCCACCATGCCACCCATTCGACATAATATATTTAAAATTAAATAAAAATGTAGACTTCTTTAAAAATTAAAAATGTAAAGTGAAAATGATAATTACAAAGTCAGATGAATTGCGCTAAAATATTAATGGATTTAATTTTCCTGGATACATGGAAACAGATTTGGAGGGAGCAGAGAGAGGAAGGTCGTGGGTGATTCTTTTGGGATGTTTTCTGGATGCTATTCCAAATCTGGTTGCCATGGGAACCGGTAGTTTTCTCACAAAGACGAATAGACAATGAAGTTAATTAAGGCGTCCATTAAGGTCATTTTGTAACTGTGCTGCAAATTATCCCACTATTGTATGATCTACCACCACTCTGTGTGCAATGAGCCCTATAACACTGAGAATGTACTGTCTTGCTGGGTGTCAAATTATATTCCAGCATCAGGGGCCAGAATCTTTTGAGGGGTCCAGAAACATGGACCCTCTTTTGGAGTTGGTCAACTCTCCGCTCTGAGGCCTCTCATATTTTGTCATCTTTTTCACCACCAAAGACAGAGACCTTCATGAAAACCTCCATTTTGGGGTGCCCCTAAATCTTCTTCATCTCCAGCAACACCCATTACTTCAAGTGGAGCTTGCTGTGTGGCCATAGCTAAGTGTCCTCCTACTGGTTTCCCGTTACCCCAGTCTTCCTGCCATTCTTAATTGGATGGAGAAAATAAAAGTGGCCAATTAGAAGGGCCAATTATTAGTGCAAATCCCATTATAACATGCTTTAAAAGAATCGTGACACTTCATGGAACCATGGGGTAATTGTTTTACAACCAGAATTGAACAAGTCAAAGTTATGCACCTTTCATTTTAATGAGATGTTTAATACAAAGCTCTGGTTTCAGACTTTCTGCAGTTGGTTCGCCTATATGTTTTGTTGCCGTGACAACAGTACAAAGGCAAAGTCTTGAGGACAAAGTGTGCTGTTTGAAGCTAACCCAAGGTGACCATTAGAACAAATACTAATTGAAGTAATAAGCAGTCATTACTTTTTCACAACTTTTGGAAAAAAACATGAAATAATTGAATAATAAAGTACAGAGGGAGGCAATTAAGGCAATGCATTGAAGATCATAATCACACACTACCTAAAACTATATCTTCACAAAGCCTCTGGTTCTTTCTCAATCATTTGTTGCCTCTGGTTACTGACCCTTCAGCTGCTTGTAAGAGCTGCCCCTTATTTACTCCATGCTTCAGCAAATAAGGTTCTGCTCGTTCTTTCATAAGATGTGGACGACATTGGCACAGTGAGTATTTGTTGCACGCCCCCACTTGCCCATTAACTGAGTGGCTTTAAGACCATTTTAGCATGCAGATAGGAAGGGTCTGGGGTTACATGTAAGCCAGACCAGCTAAGAATGGCAGGCCGCCTTCACTACAGGACAGTAATGAACCAGGCAACAATCAATGAGAGATTCATGTCACAATGACTGGGGTAAACGTTCAATTCCATTTTTTCCCCCTTTTTCATTCATTACACCTGCAACTTATTTTGCATTAAATTCTTGACCCCAGGGCATTAGCCTGTATTTTTTGATCATTATTCCACCATAGCAATATTCCCACTGAGACTGCCTCATCTTAAAGGTGGAAAGGCTGAAAGATTTCCCAGGAGGAGAACACAGTGCGAATATTTTTGGATATTTTCTCCCCCTTTGTGTTCCCCTCCTCTGAAGGTGCTCTGACTGGGGACATGCAAACCAGTTCAAGTCCCTCAGTCAGGTGTCCGTTCAGTAGGTGAGCTCAAACACTGAAAGCCAGCTTATTATTTTAATGTAAAGGAATCATAGCCAACTGTTCTCTCATGTGATCCCCATTTCCAAGCAACCACAGTTTTCAGCAGTTCTTAGTTGATGCTGGAGAGGTACAAACATTTTCCTATCTTTTAGCTCCACACAGATACAGAAATGCTGATGGTCAATACTGCTCTCAATATTGCAGCCAATTGTACTTTTAGAGCATTGTTTGTGTATAAAAATAACCCTGATGCTGTAAGCACTTTGTTAGACATTTCCCAATGGTAACTGCTGCGACAAAAGCTTTTACATTTGCAAACTGGAGCTGCTGCTGTACAAAAGACCCAATTATTGCATTGTCCACATCACAATACGGTTGGTGTGTGCAGGCAGATGGAAGTGTGCAGTCTTGAGGACAAAGTGTACTGTTTGAAGCTAACCCAAGATGACCATTAGAACAAATACTAATTGAAGTAATAAGTAGTCATTACTTTTTCACAACTTTTGGAAAAAAACATGAAATAATTGAATAATAAAGTACAGAGGGAGGCAATTAAGGCAATGCATTGAAGATCATAATCACACACTACCTAAAACTATATCTTCACAAAGCCTCTGGTTCTTTCTCAATCATTTGTTGCCTCTGGTTACTGACCCAACAGCTACTTACGAGAGCTGATCCCTTATTCACTTCATGCCTCAGCAAATAAGGTTCTGTTCATTCTTTCATAAAGATTTGGACTACATTGGACCATGTCAGTAAAGGGTGGAAGGAGTGAGGTGGAGGGAGGGGGAAGAGGGGTTGTCATGTGAACTAGGGATCACCCAGAAGATGATATCCTCAATTTGTGACCCCTCACCTGGCCTCCAATCGTCTCATATCATTATCTTGCTCATCACCTCTTGCTTATCATTTCTGCCTCTTTTCCAAAATGTCTTTCATTCTACATTCCCTTGAGGGCCAAGAATTCTGAAGCAAACCATGCTGTGACTGATTTAAACCATTTTAAGGTATTCAAGTAGTAATTCCTCGTAATACTTTGCAAGACATCTATGCAAAAGGAGGACATTAAATCAAGAAGAGAGAGATTAGGGAGTGTATGAAATTTTGATGGTACAGGTGGATGTTGGATGTTGGAGAATGAAAGAAAGGGGGAAAGACAAATAGATTAAGTGACAGCAAGCATGGAGCTGGATAAACACAGCAGGTCAAGCAGCATCATAGGAGCAGGAAAAC